>CM065735.1:61183655-61271155 GCA_033310375.1 Conus canariensis | reverse complement strand
TAACGGAATTATATCATTTATTGACATTAACATTTTAGAAATCTCATACATCGTTAGAGAGAGAGAGAGAGAGAGAGAGAGGAGAGAGAGAGAGAGAGAGAGAGAGAGAGAGAGAGAGAGAGAGAGAGAGAGAGAGAGAGCTTTCCCATTCATATAGAAACTGCAGAATAACGAGTTCACACTGAACTCATGCAAACTAATTACTTCCTTCCCTTCAAGTTTAATGTCATTTTCTCACCAAAGGTGGGTGGGCAGGTGTGTGTGTGGGGGAGGGGGGGGAGGGGGGGGCTCTGTGTGTGTGTGTGTGTGTGTGTGTGTGTGTGTGTGTGTGTGTGTGTGTGTGTGTGTGTGTGTGACCGTTCCAGGTGCAGGGTGCTCAGGGACCTATCTTGCACTACCCTGAATCCACCAGAACGACAGCACATAATTACAACCAGTGAAAGTGTGGCCTTTTTATCAATGTTGTACATTAGCGGGATTTGAACCCGCAACGTCTGGCTACGACTTCGGTGTTCTACCGCCAGATTCAGATAGCCATGTAGATATGTAATTAAATGAATGAATGGATAAATAAATAAACGAATGAATGAATAATCAAATAAATAAATATACAAAAATCATACAAATGAATAAATGACCGGATGGTTTTCTTTTTGGCCAACTCTTCTTCTTCTTCCTTTGTACGACCAACATCATGTTGCTGATGGTTTTGTCGTATTTGGGGAGATTGCCGAAGATTGCGCTGTTATGAGGATTTGAAAAAAAAAAAAAAAAAAAGAGAGAGAGAAAGCATGGGGGAGGGTGGGGTTAGGGAACAGTGGTCAGGAGGAGGGTAAGGGGGGAGGGTTGGGGGTGGTGGGGAAGGGGGGGGGGAGGTTGTTTCAGGTTCTAGAGATGGGAGGTCAGCCTGGACTTGAAGCAGTCCAGTGACTCAGCTGTCACAACCTCCTGAGGCAACTTGTTCCATTCTGGTATGGTCTTTGGAAAGAACGTCATCTCCTGTTCTATGAAGGAGGTAACCAGACTCAGACACCCGTGTAAATATCTAATTAAATAGATTAATGAATAGATAAATGAATAACAAGCAAACAAATAAATAAATGAATAAATGAGCAGATGCTTCTCTTTTCGGCCAACTCCTGTTCTATCACGAAGTGAATCAGACTCAGACACTCATGTAAATATCTAATTAAATAGATGAATGAATAGATAAATGAATAATAAGGAAGCAAATAAATGAATAAAGGACTAGATGCTTTTCTGTTTGGCCAGCTCCTGTTCTATCAAGGAGGTAACCAGACTCAGACACCCATGTAGATATTTAATTAAATGGATTAATGAATAGATGAATAAGTAAGTAAGCAAATAAATAGATAGATAAAAAAAAAAAAGGAAATAAATAAATGACCAGATGCTTTTCTTTTTGATCAACTCCTGTTCTGTCACCGAGGCAACCAGACTCAGACAGCTATGTAAATGTATGAATGAACGACTAAATGAATGAATGAACAAATAAACAAACAAATAATAAAAATAAATGGCCACGATGCTTTCCTCTGGCCAACTCCTTCCCTTCTTTCCCATCCCTTACCCCTCTCTCGGTTCTCCTCCCCTTCTCCCCACCCCCCTTCGACTAGTCCCCACCTCCACCCCGCCTCGCTCCCCCCCCCCCTCCTCCCCCATCCCCACCCCCGATGACTGACGAGAGGCGGATGCAACAAAAACGCTGATTGGGTCACTGCCAGTGTCGCCACGTTCAGGTGTCGAAGGGGGGAGAATGGGGAGGTGGGTGTGAGAGCCTCTCGCCCTGAGGGTGGGTTAAATGGTGTCAAGCCATATCTCCGATCTTTTATTCATGTGGAAATGGGCGGAATTGAAAGCCGGTCGGTGTACAGTGTGCGCACGCGCCCCGCTTCGCGCGTGCTATTTTGTTTGCTGACATCTATCTATCTATCTATCTATCTATCTATCTGTGTGTGTGTGCGCACTTGCGCGCGCACAGGTGTGTGTGTGTGTGTGTGTGTGTGTGTGTGTGTGTGTGTGTGTGTGTGTGTGGGGTGCGTGCGTGCGTGCGCGCGCTCGGCCAGACGCGCGTGTTTGGGCAGCACACACAAAAAAAGTTGTTTTTACTGTCTGGTGTGGGGAGCAGGTAGAACGCATCCTTCTTGTTGAAGTCTGGGTGCTGCTCAAGTCATCCTCTGTTCTGCTTGGCCTTGATAAAGCTTTTGATTTCTTCAAAGGAGACTTCCTGCTCCAGTTGGGGCTGCTGTCCGCCTTCCTTTGCCAATTGGTCAGCTTCCTCATTGCCATACATGTTGCAGTGTGAGGGTATCCACTGGATGACAGTGTTCTCAGTGGACTGCTGCAGAATGGCCAGGGCAGAGGCAAGGGAGTTGAGTTTCTTGTTTTAGCTCCCATTTAAACTTACATGACCTGGACAGAAGAAACTCAGAGAATGGACACACACACACACACACACACACACACACACACACACACACACACGCACGCACGCACGCACGCACGCACACACACACGCACACACACACACACACCAGGGCCCCCTGGCGGCGAGGGCGCCCCCTGGCGGCGAGAGCATCCACCATGTCACTCCAACGAAAGTCTTCAACGCCCATGGGGCAATACTGATAATGAATCTGCCCCAAGATTTGGTTTGGTGAAGCATACGAGGATGTTATGAAATATACACGATAGGATACGAAAAAAAGGAGTAAAATCAAATACAGGCTACAAGTGAAAAACATTTTTCACATAGAAATATCAAATGATGAGTTGTCAAATGTGATTGCATTCACATAGTAGATTCAATTAAAGAATGGTAGCTTCTAAATATGTATTTTCTTCTCATATTTAATCGTTGATTAAAGATGATTTCAAGTGAAGATAGTGCTTTTGTTTTCCGCGCAATATTTATACACATTTCGCCCACAAAATGATTTGACTAACTGAAACAGACTGTTTTGATCTCGTTGCAAAGTGAGACGACAGCAGGCGGAAATCTAAACAAATCTTAAATAAATATTAGCGAACTGCCAAGACTCTTTGTGGTTCAGTACGCTTTTGCAAACACCAAATAAAATATCCAACACCGATAATTTTACTGGTTTTCCAATTTTAAACCATAGAAGTACTTCCAATTTTTTTTCCAAAATATGTTTACATTTGGGCACTCAAAAAAGAAATGCTTAACCAAATCAATCTCATCAATGCAGTAATCGAATTCATTTGAATCTATTACTTTCATCTTTTGAAGAATGATATTTGTGTGATAGATATCATGGTTTATTTTCCATTGTTCGTTCTTCGTTTTCATTGTCTTGAATGTTGTCTGTCTCGCCTGAAGAAGACCGAAAAGGTCGAAACGCAGCGTGTTTTGTCTTCTAATGTGTTTGTCGCTTTCGTTCGGAGGTTCAGTAATTTTCTTTTAACCTTGTTTCCAATTTCCGCCGCAACGCTCTTCTCTGTGACTTTCTCATTCTTTCTTTATCAACGCTCTACTCTGTGACTTTCTCTTTCTTTCTTTCTTTATCAACGCTCTTCTCTGTGACTTTCTCTTTCTTTCTTTCTTTATCAACGCCTTCTCTGTGACTTTCTCTTTCTTTCTTTATCAACGCTCTACTCTGTGACTTTCTCTTTCTTTCTTTCTTTATCAACGCTCTTCTCTGTGACTTTCTCTTTCTTTCTTTATCAACGCTCTTCTCTGTGACTTTCTCTTTCTTTCTTTATCAACGCTCTCTCTGTGACTTTCTCTTTCTTTCTTTCTTTATCAACGCTCTTCTCTGTGACTTTCTCTTTCTTTCTTTCTTTATCAACGCTCTTCTCTGTGACTTTCTCATTCTTTCTTTATCAACGCTCTACTCTGTGACTTTCTCTTTCTTTCTTTCTTTATCAACGCTCTTCTCTGTGACTTCTCTTTCTTTCTTTCTTTATCAACGCTCTTCTCTGTGACTTTCTCTTTCTTTCTTTCTTTATCAACGCTCTTCTCTGTGACTTTTTCTTTCTTTCTTTATCAACGCTCTTCTCTGTGACTTTCTCTTTCTTTCTTTATCAACGCTCTTCTCTGTGACTTTTCTTTCTTTCTTTATCAACGCTCTTCTCTGTGACTTTCTCTTTCTTTCTTCTTTATCAACGCTCTTCTCTGTGACTTTCTCTTTCTTTCTTTCTTTATCAACGCTCTTCTCTGTGACTTTCTCTTTCTTTCTTTCTTTATCAACGCTCTTCTCTGTGACTTTCTCTTTCTTTCTTTATCAACGCTCTTCTCTGTGACTTTTTCTTTCTTTCTTTATCAACGCTCTTCTCTGTGACTTTCTCTTTCTTTCTTTCTTTATCAACGCTCTTCTCTGTGACTTTCTCTTTCTTTCTTTCTTTATCAACGCTCTTCTCTGTGACTTTCTCTTTCTTTCTTTCTTTATCAACGCTCTTCTCTGTGACTTTCTCTTTCTTTCTTTATCAACGCTCTTCTCTGTGACTTTCTCTTTCTTTCTTTATCAACGCTCTTCTCTGTGACTTTTTCTTTCTTTCTTTATCAACGCTCTTCTCTGTGACTTTCTCTTTCTTTCTTTATCAACGCTCTTCTCTGTGACTTTTTCTTTCTTTCTTTATCAACGATCTTCTCTGTGACTTTCTCTTTCTTTCTTTCTTTATCAACGCTCTTCTCTGTGACTTTCTCATTCTTTCTTTATCAACGCTCTTCTCTGTGACTTTCTCTTTCTTTCTTTCTTTATCAACGCTCTTCTCTGTGACTTTCTCTTTCTTTCTTTCTTTATCAACGCTCTTCTCTGTGACTTTCTCTTTCTTTCTTTCTTTCTTTATCAATGCTCTTCTCTGTGACTTTCTCTTTCTTTTTTATCAACGCTCTTCTCTGTGACTTTCTCTTTCTTTCTTTATCAACGCTCTTCTCTGTGACTTTTCTTTCTTTCTTATCAACGCTCTTCTCTGTGACTTTCTTTCTTTCTTTCTTTATCAACGCTCTTCTCTGTGACTTTCTCTTTCTTTCTTTCTTTATCAACGCTCTTCTCTGTGACTTTTTCTTTCTTTCTTTCTTTATCAACGCTCTTCTCTGTGACTTTTTCTTTCTTTCTTTATCAACGCTCTTCTCTGTGACTTTTCTTTCTTTCTTTATCAAACGCTCTTCTCTGTGACTTCTCTTTCTTTCTTTCTTTATCAACGCTCTTCTCTGTGACTTTCTCTTTCTTTCTTTCTTTATCAACGCTCTTCTCTGTGACTTTCTCTTTCTTTCTTTCTTTATCAACGATCTTCTCTGTGACTTTCTCTTTCTTTCTTTATCAACGCTCTTCTCTGTGACTTTCTCTTTCTTTCTTTATCAACGCTCTTCTCTGTGACTTTCTCTTTCTTTCTTTATCAACGCTCTTCTCTGTGACTTTCTCTTTCTTTCTTTATCAACGCTCTTCTCTGTGACTTTTTCTTTCTTTCTTTATCAACGCTCTTCTCTGTGACTTTCTCTTTCTTTCTTTCTTTATCAACGCTCTTCTCTGTGACTTTCTCTTTCTTTCTTTATCAACGCTCTTCTCTGTGACTTTTTCTTTCTTTCTTTATCAACGCTCTTCTCTGTGACTTTCTCTTTCTTTCTTTATCAACGCTCTTCTCTGTGACTTTCTCTTTCTTTCTTTCTTTATCAACGCTCTTCTCTGTGACTTTTTCTTTCTTTCTTTCTTTATCAACGCTCTTCTCTGTGACTTTTTCTTCCTTTCTTTATCATCTGGCCTGATACGAGAAGGAGAGTCATGTTTATGTCCTAAAAGACACGTGATCTTAAAACAGGTCAAAGATTTGAATGCTTAACGATTTAATATATTTACGATGTGGTAATCTTCCGGTGATTTCATAAAGATAACCGTCCATAAACTATTCACTAGTTTGTAGAGATCGGGGATATCCAACTCTACGAGAAATCAATCTGCTGAGCTATAAAACCATAAAAATGCAGCAAAAGTTGGCAGTTTCTTAAGCGTTGATATGTACACGAATGAAAGACGGAACTGAATAGAAAGCCGATCGAGAATATCGGACAAATAAAACCAAACGCCACGAGAAACGCCCATGGCGACCTGAATGATTCTTACCTTTAAAAAAAAAAAAAAAAAAATGCGAGAGCTCCCCCCTGCTTCTCCGGCCCCCTCCTCCCCATCTCCCCAATCAGCTGTGACGGCACAGTTTCAGCGAATACCCGGATTAGTCTTCGTTGGAAGCGTGTGACAATCTCACCTCGTGAGCTCCAAACTCTCCGGTCTTCTCAGTTCGTGCAGACTGAGTTTGTTTGTCAATCCGGACGACAGAAAACCGGACAAGAGTGTGTGTGTGTCTCGCGGATTTCGCTTTTGTACCACTTTTTGGTGTAGTTTGTGAAAACACTGACAGCCACCACCGAACGTTCAAGAAACCATGTCGGCTAATGATGATGACGTCGGCTCGCCTAACAAGAAACCGCGCATGGAAATCATGACTAACACTTCTTCTCCTCCTCCTCCTCCCCCACGTACTCCTAGTGCCACCGACAACCTCACAGCATCCACCGTCATCACAGCCACACCGTCGGAGGCGAGGTCAGTGACAGCCCCCCCGTGTTTCGTCAGCAAAGAGACGGCGACGCCATGTTTGAGGCGGTGCAGAAGGAGTCCATTATCGCGCAGATTTTGGCCGGCACAGAGGGCGGGGATTTCGGCGAAGCGTCGTTTTGTCCCCCGGGGGTGTTCTTCGATGAGTCCTGCTACGCCTCCACGGGCAGCGAGACTGCTCCGGCAGTGTCCTCCTACGGTGCTCAGAGCTCTTGGGTAAGTCTTAGCGGTGTGTGTCGTGGCCGTTACGTTTCGTTCCGTTACCAAAGGTGCTATGAGCACTGTGGGAGAGATGGACTCGTCACATTTTCTGTTACCGGTTGGAGTGTGATTTTGGTATGCCTGCATGATTGCGTGTGTGTGTGTGTGTGAGAAAATGGTTTATTAGGTACTATATGAGTGTGATTCAATTCCAAAACTGCATTTAACGTGCACGTATAGCGCAAATGCATGTCACACACTCCCACAAGCTAAAATATGAAAGTCGTGTGCGCCCACGTGTCCCTGTTCTTTTCGTCAGTTCGACCGTTTTCTGAAGAATACCTGCTTCGATGTGCATCTCCTCTCTCCTCCCCCCCCCCCCCCCCCCCCCCCCCCCGTGTCTTCCACTGTGAATTCGCGTGCGCATTGTGAACGGTAAAAAAAAAAAAAGGTTCCCTATTCATCAGTTCAAAAAGTTTATCAAGACAGAGTCAAACAGCATCATTTTATCCACTTTCTTCTCATCCCCTGTTTTCCCATCTTTTTCGAACACCCCCTCCCACCGCCACGCACGCGCGCGCGCGCGCGCCACACACACACACACACAACCACACACACACACACCGCACGCTTGCCAGCGCTCATGCATCGCACTCACAGCCGCGCGCGCGCACAACACACACACACACACCACACACACACACAAGTGCGCGAGCGAACATGATGTATAGGCGGTGGGTGGAGGCCGGGAAGGGGTGGGAATCAGCATGTAACGTGTGTGTTTGCTCAGCACGTGCATCGCCGACAAACTGGATCGTCCCTGTGTGCCCTCAGGCCATTGTGCCTCTCACTTCAAGTACACGCCCTGTACTTCCCCATTTCATTTCAGAGAAATGTCCGTGACGTCGGTCATGTAAAAAGACGTAGAAGACGTAGATCGATACACTACACTGTTAGTAAAGCGGAGTCCGCAGATGATTGTTCTCTGTTTGCTCTGAACATTCACCTGTTTTAATGTCGTGAGGGCCAGCCGGTATACGAGGCACGCTCGTCAGCAATGCCATGATAGTGGGGGGAGGGGGGGGGGGGGGTTCTGATTAATGCTACAACAGCCCAACCGACTACGCGGGACCCTTTCCAAGACTCTCAAACGGTAAATTACAGGAAGGAAAAGGACACATCTTAAAAAAACGCACACACACACACACGCACGCGCGCGCGCACACGCACGCGCACACACACGCGCGCGCGCGCACACACGCACACACACACACACACACACACACACACACACACACACACATACAAAACGCGCGTGCTTGTGTTTGGGGTGGGGGTGGGGCACAAGTACTGACATGGGAACGAAATTATTGACACCCAAAAGCGGGCACCCAAAGTGTGAGCAGTGCTAAGAGCGGCAACCTTGGCGCCTGAGAGAGAGAGAGAGAGAGAGAGAGAGAGAGGGGGGGGGGGGTCTGGCCTCTTTGATGATCACGCTGCCACTTACCGGAAGTCGTACTCCATTTCCGGAGGAAGTGCGTACTTGAACACCGACCTCAGTTTAACTGCTTTCAGTGCACTACGAACTGATGGCCGTGGTTCCAATAATTCGTTGGGAGCCGGTTATTCTTTTACTCTTTTTTTTTTTTCTTTTTATTTGAGGCCTGAAACCCTCTTGGTCCGGATAGAAGTAAATGGGAACTTGATTCGGCTCAGGGATCGTTCATTCGGAGGAGAGGAGAGCGCTCCGCCTTGCATGACGCTGTGCCCGAGGCCAGTGAGCCTGTTATTACTTTACGACCCACAGAGCCATTAGGCTTTTACAAATTCAATCTTTTACTGATTACACTGCGTTCCCATGCGTGTAGGCTGTATGTGTATCTGGGGTGGGTGGTGGAGAGGGAGGGGAGGGGAGGGGGGACGAAATGAGGGTCGAGAGAAGGGAGAAGGACGTGAGTGAGTAGGGGGTGGGACTGGGGAGTGGGTGGGTGCCCAACAAAGATTTTGGGATCGCTATGCGTTATACACGTAGCTGAGATCAGCCCTGCCCAGTATTTTACATCATTAGCACTGTTGTCTGTAACACCGGTGGACAGTTTGCCTGATCAGTCAACAAAGTAACAGGCGGACGACAGCTAGGAAAGCAAGAGAAAATGATTCCATTCATTTATTGTCTGGCTTCGGCACTTCTTCTGCATGAAATTTGAACATGGGGTAAGTAAACTCCAGGATTTTTTAGTTTTTATTATTTTTTTTATTTATTTTTTTTTTTATAGCAAAACTAGTTTTCGTGGCAACCTCCGACACAGTCTGCAAGCGTGGTGGCGTCTTCTTTCCGTCAATGATGATAGTGAAAGTGACTGGAACATGTCCAAAATGTGCTACAAAGAAGACCACAGAAACAAGTACGTGACTATGTACGACGAGCTCGGTTCCAATAAAGGACCGACAGAAAACCGCTTTCCAAACTAACGAGGGGGTGGTGGGTTTTGAACCCAGGGGCCACATGAACTGCAGCAGAACGGACGTGCCTGTGCCGGCACCCTCAAGAACAGTAACCTTCTCGTGCCACTGAGTATCATGGGCGCCTCTCCGGACGGGATCTGAGACGGTGGTCAGAAAGTTCACACTGAAACCATTCTGTGACACTGACAGAGGGCTCGTGCACTGGACAAGCACAGTCTGTGACGACCGTGCCGAACCTGTTTTGGACACAGCTGCGCAGCCTTACTTTTCTGCTTACCAAGAGGCATCTCGTTGCTCCAGATCCCATTGTGAGCATGACAGGGGCCAGCTGGACGGCGACGGAGGCCTGAAGGTCTACAACCCAGGCCAACCAACAAGCTTTGTGTCTCTCTCCTCCACTCGCCCTCTCCGTGTCCTCAAAGGGGAAGGGGCAGGGTCTTTTTTGTGTGTTTATTAATTTTTTTTTTTATATACATCTTTGCTTCACGGCGCATGTCCAGATTTAGACATTGATGAGGCCGTTCGTTGCTGTTGTAAATTACTGTATTACCAGTGCGCAAATTGATATTGTGAACGTGCGCGTGCACATATTCGCAAGTTTTTTTTTTCTCTTATTTTTGTTTAATTTCACATGACATTCGACTCAATGAACTCGGTTATGCCCAGGGAACATTTTCTACTGCGTCTTCTGATGATGAAGGTTACATGAAGTACTGTTATCCCGTCCAACACAAAACTGTTACAAATCCACCCAAAATGAAATGTGGATAATGATTGATTTGAGCGCTGATACCCAATGTTTGACCCCCCCCCCCCCCAAAAAAAAAAAAAAAAAAAAAAAGACTGAAAATTCAGTTGCTGTTAAGCAACACACAGAGATGGATGAAATTCTCTCTCTCCCCCCTCCTCTCTCTAACACACACACACACACATGTATGTACACACACACACACACACACACACACACACACACACACACACACACACACTGATTCGTCTCCAGATTGTTTTGTCAAAACTGGTAATTGACTTATTCGTGCTTTGCGCAACTTGTGTCTTCAGTTCTGTTTTTAAAGTGTGTAGATCTGAACCAGTCGGATATCACACACACACACACACACACACACACACCGTGGCGATTACACCCACAGTCCCCCACTAATGACGTAGCACACCACTCCCAACCGGAAGCAGACGACAGTTGAAACCAGTCAGGTGTGGCTTTTTTAGTTCTTCCACTCGCACGTTTGCAACAATCTTCTCTGCATGCAGAAAACTGCGACACAGTGCACGGAAAGTTCGTGATGTCCGATAACCTGTCAAACAAGATCAAGGTTACACAGGTGTGTGGTAGTGTTTGGCTGCAGTCGTGGTTGGTAAGTGGAACCGTTGTGTAGAAAAGGTGGTCGCTTTCAGTTTGCTCCAGAACTTGGACGTGTAACTCGCTGTTGCTTATGTGCCGAAGAAGGTGGAAGAAGTGCGCACGAGAGAAAAACTACTGTTGTTGAAAGGGTCAGTCCTGAACTTGCGGAATCAGTTTCGTGGTAAGCGGGACTTGAGAAATCCGGTTGTCCCGGACGAAGAGTGCAAATGCGAGTAAGCGAGTGAATTTTAGACTGACTATTCAGAACAATGCGTCTAGCGATTCGAAAATTTGCAGTCCGAACCGATTATTTTTCTCCAAGGAATTTTGAAAACTTAGCGCTTTGGTTTAATCAAATTGGCTGTTGACTACGTCATTTTCACTAGAATAAAGCCGGTGGCTCAACAGACTCGGTTGTCGTTAAGTTTGTAGGCTACAGAGGCCTCTAAATGTATGTCGTCCGGTCTTGCCAGATAATTCAGTAGCTATGTCGTTACCATAATATATTTTCTTTTTCATTTTGCCGCAGAGGTTACTCCACCAGTCCAGTGAAGTAGAAACGTCTAATAAACGATGTTAAAGAAAAAAGTGTGAAAAACTGTTAGCCAAAGTTGGGAGATGGAGGCGAGGTTCAATGGCAAGACAAATGCGTCGTCTGCATTGGAAGTGGCCTTGTGTTCTGACAAAAGCATGGCTAAAACGACGCTGCTCAGCCTGGGTTTCCCTCAAGTCTTGGAACTCGTGGTACTTTTGAATTCAATACTTGCAAGTTATTTTAAAAAGGAAAGGAAAGAAGGAAAAAAAGGAGAAAAAAATCATTGAACATCTTTGAGATCGGGAGGTGGGTGGGGTGAAAACAGCGGCAGGGTTGTGGAATTTTTGATGCACAAACCCGGCTGGCTGATGAAAATGTTCCAGCTTCACCTGCCCCGGTAGTTCTTGTAGAACTTAGGGGACTCTCTCTCAGTGGCCTAATTCACGGCAGTACCCTCAACACATCACTATAGATAACCTCCCTTTGAAAGAAAGCTGACCGTCAAGAAGTAAGATCCAGACAGTTAAAAGGTGCCAGGTATACCTGTTTTAGTGGGTATGTTTTTTTTTTTTAAAGATTTTTTTTTGGGGGGGGGGGGGGCGCGGAGGGGGGGGGGGTGTCATAAATTTACTTTGCTCTTTGATGGAAAGTAAATAACGGCCAAAAACACGTGCAGAGACGAGCGAGTGTCGAAAGAAGGGCACGTAAACTCAGCTTTGCCATCTACATACCGACGTAGGCAAATCAAAACGAGAATGAATCGGAAGTACTGTGTGGCGGACGCATCACGTTGCAGATGTGCCCAGTGTGCTCAGTGAAGATGCCTACAGTAAGGACACGCGGGGCCAAATGTGGTGGTAAACAGATTTTCTCCCGTTTTGACACGAGTCGTGTTTGCTCGATTTCACCCACCGCCACCGTGCATGATGGAATGGCAGGATTTTTGTTCGTTTTTGTTTTTTCGCACTTTCCACTTTTTTTCCCCTAAAAGGAGCGGCGCCTGAATCTGTCCATGTTACGACACCTGCTGTCATCGAGACAAGCGGATGCACGGGTGGAATTCGATTAGTTGAAATTGACGTCAGTATGTGGATAAACTTTCTCCCCCACCTTCCGGACAAATGAAAATATTTGGTTTCCAGTGGAGGCGGAAACGTTTGCCATCAGTCATGGAAATTGAAATCGTGATGGGTGCTTGTGAATTGTGAAATAGTTGTACTGTGTAAGCATGCCAATTCTGTTGTTTTTTTCCCCCCGGAAATAGCGCCGCGTTTGGATTTGCCAGATTTAAGTGGGAGGTCCCGTCGTGCCTGACTTCCAAGACAGATAATCGCGTGATTTCTCCAGCCTTTACTGTTGTCTACAATGTTTCGGCATTCGTGGCCTATTCATTTCTGTAGGATTCGTGTTTACCGGCGATTTCAGGTAATTTACCGGTTCAGATCGCGAAATGCCGGAGAAAATATCGCCCACGGATAGTGTGTATCGATTTCATTCGTTTGACCGGACGTTGGTAGTGGAAAAGTGGACCATTGCGCTGGTAGCGATATCTTTCAATAACTGGGATAACCAGGCTGTCAGTTTTGTTTGCCATGCCGGCTTTGAACATTATTAGCGCATCATTGCAGTGTAGGCCCTGTTGTACAGTTAAAGTACCCATGTTACAGTCTGCAACATTGAAGTTTTTCTGGTTACCAGGGTCTGTGTGGTGAAAGTGTTCACCAGCTGGAGTGGACACTGTTGGGATGTTCTCATGGTATTTTAAGCATTTTCTCCCCGTGTTATAGACTGTTGTAACCTGGTGAATGTTTGATCAGCTGGAGTGGAAACTTAATTTTCACACGCACGCACGCACGCACACACACACACACACACACATAGTCCTTCCACCACCAAGAGGTAATAACAAAGTCCATATAAATATTTTTTAATCTCACCCTTTTATTCTTCTTTCTTGTTTTCTCTATCTTTTCCTTTACATCGTTCAGTGGAGAGAAGTGTACTCGTTTCGAAACCAGAATTGTCCTATTTAAGAACTGTGCGCAAACATATTGGTTGAAACATGTGCCACTGAAAAAATGAAGAGAAAAACAAACTACGCAGGACGCAGTTCTCCCCCTTGTTAACCACCAGGCTAAGTGTTGCTCTTCCCATGGAACAGCAAGCCATCTAAAGCTGTGTTCTTGGTCACCACACTGAAGTGAAGTTTCCTTCCTTACCTCCTTTTTCCCTAGAGTTCTCACATCAACTGGAAAAAGGGAGGCAATTGGAGGAAGCAGTGGTGATCGGGATTGAGCAGATCACTGGAAAGGTTCCCGTTGTATGTTGCCTCACAAATTAGAAATGAAAGGACAGTAATTGAAATTACTCCGACACAACAGCATGTTTCTGTTATTTCCTGCTTAAAAGAGAAAAGAAAAGGTTCATAAAAAACAAAAAACAAAAAAAAACAACAAAAAAAACAGCCCCAAAGACTTTTTCAATACTTCATGACTTGAGCACATTCAGGTGCTCCAGAATGTTGTGCAAATTTCAAGTTTGTGGTACAAGACCTTTCAGTTTGTACGCCACTGTTGCATTACCTTTTTTTTGTTTTTGTTTTTGTTTTTTGTTTTTTTGTTTTTTGCCTTCCCTATCTTGAACAAGAAAGAAGAAGAAAAGGGAGAGCTTAAAAAAAATATTCATCTATACGCACTTTGTTTACTGCCCGTTGGTGGTGTAAAGGTTGGGCCGCCGTTGTAAGGCCTTATTTACTTATTTTCCCAGAGTAATGATATGTTTGTCTGTTGGCAGTGACTGTTGGTGTGTGTTGGCTGTGACTGTTGGTGTGTGTTAGCTGTGACTGTTCGTGTCTGTTGGCAATGACTATGTGGGCTGGCTGTGACTGTCTGTGGGCTGGCTGTGACTGTCTATGTGGGCTGGCAGTGACTGTGGGCTGGCTGTGACTATGTGGGCTGACTGTGACTGTCTATGTGGGCTGGCAGTGACTGTGTGGGATGGTTGTGACTGTGGGCTGGCTGTGACTGTCTATGTGGGCTAGCAGTGACCGTCTGTGGGCTGGCAGTGACAGTATGTGGGCTGGCTGTGACTGTGGGCTGGCTGTGACTGTTGGCAGTGACTGTATGTGGGCTGGCAGTGATTATGTGGGCTTGCTGTGACTGTGTGGGCTGGCTGTAATTGACTATGTGGGCTGGCTGTGACTATGTGGGCTGGCAGTGACTATGTGGGCTGGTAGTGACTGTATGTGGGCTGGTAGCGACTATGTGGGCTGGCAGTGACTGTGGGCTGGCTGTGAGTATGTGTGCTGGCTGTGACTGTCTTTTGGCAGTGACTATGGGGCTGGCTGTGACTGTATGTGGGCTGGCTGTGACTGTGGGCTGGCTGTGGACTGTCTATGTGGGCTGGCTGTGACTGTGGGCTGGCCGTGACTATGTGGGCTGGCTGTGACTATGTGGGCTGGCTGTGACTGTGGGCTGGTTGTGACTGTCTATGTGGGCTGGCGGTGACTGTGTCTGTGTGGGCTGGCTGTGACTCTATGTGGGCTGGCTGTCTGTGTGGGCTGGCTGGGGCCGTCTATGTGGGCTGGCAGTGGGTGTCTGTGTGGGCTGGCTGTGGCTATGTGGGGCTGGCAGTGGCTGTCTATGTGGGCTGGCTGTGACTGTGGGCTGGCAGTGACTGGGCTGGCTGTGACTATGTGGGCTGGCTGTGACTGTGGGCTGGCAGTGACTATTTCTATGTGGGCTGGCTGTGACTGTGGGCTGCAGTGACTGTCTATGTGGGCTGGCTGTGACTGTCTATGTGGGCTGGCAGTGACTGTCTATGTGGGCTGGCTGTGACTATGTGGGCTGACAGTGACTATGTGGGCTGGCAATGACTATGTCTATGTGTGGGCTGGCAGTGACCGTCTTTGTGGACTGGTAGAGAGTGTATGTCTATGTGGGCTTGCAGTGACTGTCTATGTGGGCTGGTGGTGACTGTATGTGAGCTGGCGGTGACTGTGTCTGTGTGGGCTGGCTGTGGCTGTCCGTGGGCTGGCAGTGACTATGTGGGCTGGCAGTGACTGTGTGGGCTGGCAGTGACTATGTGGGCTGGCAGTGACTGTGTGGGCTGGCAGTGACTATGTGGGTTGGCTGTGACTGTGTGGGCTGGCAGTGACTGTATGTGGGCTGGCAGTGATCGTCTATGTGGGTTGGCGTTGACTGTGTATGTGGGCTAGCGTTGACTGTATGTGGGCTGGCAGTGACTGTCTATGTGGGCTGGCAGTGACTATGTCTGTTGGCAGTGACTATGTGGGCTGGCAGTGACTGTCTATGTCTATGTGGGCTGGCGGTGACTGTCTCTGTAGGCTGGCAGCGACTGTCTCTGTGGGCTGGCAGCGACTGTCTCTGTGGGCTGGCAGTGACTATGTGGGCTGGCAGTGACTGTGTGGGCTGGCAGTGACTGTATGTGGGCTGGCAGTGACTATGTGGGCTGGTAGTGATTGTGTGTGGGCTGGCAGTGACTGTCTATTTCTATGTGGGCTGGCAGTGACTGTCTATGTGGGTTGGCTGTGACTATGTGGGCTGGCGGTGACTGTATGTGGGCTGGCGGTGACTATGTGGGTTGGCGGTGCTTGTCTATGTGGGCTGGCGGTGACTGTATGTGGGCTGGCTGTTGCTGTCTATGTTGGGTGGCAGTGACTGTATGTGGGCTGGCTGTGACTGTGGGCTGGCTGTGTCTGTGTGGGCTGGCTGTGACTGTGGGCTGACTGTGACTATGTGGGCTGGCTGTGGCTATGTGGGCTGGCTGTGGCTGTATATGGGCTGGCAGTGACTATATATGGGCTTGCTGTGGCTGTCTGTGGGCTGGCTGTGGCTGTCTATGTGGGCTGGCTGTGGCTGTCTATGTGGGCTGGCTGTGGCTGTTTATGTGGGCTGGCGGTGACTATGTGGGCTAGCTATGTGGGCTGGCAGTGACTGCGTGGGCTGGCTGTGGCTGTCTGTGGGATGGCTGTGGCTATGTGGGCTGGCAGTGACTATGTGGGCTGGCTGTGACTGTCTATGTGGGTTGGCGGTGACTGTATGTGGGCTGGCGGTGACTCTATGTTTATGTGGGCTGGCGGTGACTGTCTATGTGGGCTGGCAGTGACTGTCTATGTGGGCTGGCAGTGACTATGTCTATGTGGGCTGGCAGTGACTATGTCTATGTGGGCTTGCTGTGACTGTCTATGTGGGCTGGCAGTGACTGTCTATGTCGGCTGCCAGTGACTATGTAGGCTGCCAGTGGCTATGTCTATGGGTGCTGGCAGTGACTATGTCTATGGGTGCTGGCAGTGACTGTCTGTGTGGGCTGGCAGTGCTGTCTGTGTGGGCTGGCGGTGACTGTCTATGTGGGCTGGCAGTGGCTATGTCTATTTGGGCTGGCAGTGACAATGTCTGTGGGTGCTGGCGGTGACTCTGCCTATGTGGGCTGGCAGTGACTTATGTCTATGGGTGCTGGCAGTGACTATGTCTATGTGGGCTGGCAGTGCTGTCTATGTCGGCTGGCAGTGACTTGTGTGGGCTGGCTGCGACTGTGGGCTGGCTGTGACTGTCTATGTGGGCTGGCAGTGAATGTCTATGTGGGCTGGCAGTGACTGTCTATGTGGGCTGGCTGTGACTGTCTATGGGTGCTGGCAGTGACTGTCTATGTGGGCTGGCTGTGACTGTATGTGGGCTGGCAGTGACTATGTGGGCTGGCAGTTACTGTCTATGTGGGCTGGCTGTGTTTCAGGCCAAGGAGTCCCTGTCGCAGCCTGTGGCCATGTCGGGCGGGGAGAGGGACAGTGACTGTGGGCTGGCTGTGACTGTCTATGTCTACGTGGGCTGGCTGTGTCTGTCTATGTGGGCTGGCTGTTGTTTCAGGCCAAGGAGTCCCTGTCGCAGCCTGTGGCCATGTCGGGCGGGGAGAAGGACAGTGACTGTGTGGGCTGGCTGTGACTGTCTGTGTGTGCTGGCTGTGTTTCAGGCCAAGGAGTCCCTGTCGCAGCCTGTGGCCATGTCGGGCGGGAGAGGGACAGTGACTGTCTATGTGGGCTGGCTGTGACTGTGTGTGCTGGCTGTGTTTCAGGCCAAGGAGTCCCTGTCGCAGCCTGTGGCCATGTCGGGCGGGGAGAGGGACAGTGACTGTCTATGTGGGCTGGCTGTGACTGTATGTGGGCTGGCTGTGTTTCAGGCCAAGGAGTCCCTGTCGCAGCCTGTGGCCATGTCGGGCGGGGAGAGGGACAGTGACTGTCTGTGTGCTGGCTGTTTTCAGGCCAAGGAGTCCTGTCGCAGCCTGTGGCCATGTCGGGCGGGAGAGGGACAGTGACTGTCTATGTGGCTGGCTGTTGTTTCAGGCCAAGGGGTCCCTGTCGCAGCCTGTGGCCATGTCGGGCGGGGAGAGGGACAGTGACTGTGTGTGCTGGCTGTGTTTCAGGCCAAGGAGTCCTGTCGCAGCCTGTGGCCATGTCGGGCGGGAGAGGGACAGCCGCTCCCTCGTGGTCTGCATGGAGTCCCGAGCTGTTCGTTGCACCACAGCATAGAGGAGGTGGCTCCGCCACTGTCATAGTTTACCTCGCTAGAATGACCCCCTCATCATCATCATCATCATCATCATCATCGCACCCACACTCCACACACACACACACACACACACCACACACACACACACACACACACACACACGCAGACAATATTGTCTCTGTCTCTCTCTCTTTCTCTCTCTCTCTCTCTCTGCATGTACAAAAGTATGCTTATTCTATTATCCACTTAAAATAAAATTCGTTCGTTCATTATCTCTCTCTCTCTCCCCGTCTGTCTGTCTCTGTCTCTCTCTCTCTCTCTCTTCCCCCCCCCCCCCCCCCCCCGGTCGTTTTTCACCGCCCACACTTCACTTTCGCACACAACTTGTGCATTTTCGCACTGTATGTATGTTTGTGTGAAGAGGGAGGAGGGGGGGGGGGCGAATCAAACTAGGCATGTAGGTTTCCCGATGCACGTGCCGTATAGGCCTAATCTGAGTGCAGTGTGCACGTGCGGCGTGATTTGCCTGTTTTAACTGGGCTTCTGTCTCGGGGTCATCCCCATCCTCTCGGCTAGGAGGCACGCCATCCCTCCCTCCTCTTTTCCCCTACTCCTACAGTTAGTTGTGGGCCTCTTGAAGTTTAGCAGCTGTGTTTGTATAGTGCGCTTGGATGGTGCTTAAGAGACTGCCTGCCCAGTTAGGTACTGCCTGCCCAGTTAGGTACCTGTAGGTGTTTCATTCACTCCTACAAGCTGGCGTTTCCGCTGCATGTCAGCTGTGTGACGGGTCTGCTGCGCAGCCAACAAGTTCTGTAAACTCACTCTTTCATTCTTTCACTCTCTCTCTCTGTCTCTGTCTCTCCCCCCCCCCTCTCTCTCTCTCTCTCTCTCTCTCTCTCTCAGATTCCAAAATACGGCTCTGCAGAAGCATGTTTTTCCGTCAGTGCTGAGCAAATCTGTTAACTAGAACACACAATGACTGTCATCCCATTCCTGCCATGTAGAATTTACATTTTCCTTTAAACATTTCTTTATTTAAAAAAAAAACACAATCACAGTGACCACCCATTGCCTCATACAAAAAGCACGTAGTTAGTCACTGACGAACATCCGTGGCCATGTCGTAACGACTTCTAACCGGTGCTGTCCAAAGTTTATAATCCTGCCAGCTATCGGTGGAAACCTGTTTTCACCCCTCTGTGGAACCGTATCCAGTTGAGCTGCATTTGATGTATTTTACACGAGAATTTGATAGAACACCTAGCCAGATTATGACCCACAAAATGGCCGTGTTGCAGAATGGCGTTGGCGAAGGCTTTGCATTCGGTGTGCCGTCTCCTGTCTGGCAAGAATTTCACAAACGTACTTATTGATCTTTCTTCTTCATTTTTTTCTTCCACGTTTGCCCACGTCTTGTTGTGTTAAACCCAGCGAACCCAGCTTACTCCAACAGTCATATTCGGGTAAACTGGTTGGTGATACATGGCTGCGTGCGTGCTGTGTGTGTGTGTGTGTGTGTGTGTGTGTGTGTGTGTGTGTGTGTGTGTGTACCTCTGTGTGTGTGTGTGTGTGCGCGCGCGTGCGTGTGTGTGTGTGTGTGTGTGTGTGGTTAGAGTCTGACCGTGCGTGTAGTTGTGTGTCTGTGTGCGTGCGTGTGAGTCTGCCCGTGCGTGTACTTTGTGTGTGTGTATGTGTACTTTGTGTGTGTGTCTGTGCTTCCCGCTGATGGGTCAGGTGGTGGCGGATCACGAGGTGATGAGGTGCACGGTGGCCGAGGCCCTGCCCCTGTGCAACGAGCACCAGTTCCAGCTGATCTGGCTGCAGCTGCCCTGCCCGCCCTCCGAGGACCTGCTGGCCGTCATCACAGGCATCAGGTGGGCACACGGTGCTGGGGGCGGCCACCGGCTGCATGCCGTGCCCCAGGGCACGGGTAGCTGGGTACACACAGTGCAGCATGTCACGGGTAGCTGGGTACACACAGTGCAGCATGGCACGGGTAGCTGGGTACACACCGTGTAGCATGGCACGGGTAGCTGGGTACACACCGTGCAGCATGGCACGGGTAGCTGGGTACACACAGTGCAGGATGGCACGGGTAGCTGGGTACACACCGTGCAGCATGGCACGGGTAGCTGGGTACACACCGTGCAGCATGGCACGGGTAGCTGGGTACACACAGTGCTGCATGGCACGGGTAGCTGGGTACACACCGTGCAGCATGGCACGGTATGGGTACACGGCAGCATGCACGGTAGCTGGGTTCACACCGTGCGCTATGGCACGGGTAGCCGATAGACGCATATTTAGGTCAGTAACAGCCGCCGTGGCGAAGTGATTAGCGTACCAGACTCCCGGAGGGGGAGGTCGTGGGTTCGATTCTCATCAGAGCCATTTATTTGTGAGATTTTTCTGCCCCAACCGACTCCTACACAGAGTTGGGTTTGCTACGGGCTCAGTTGGGAAGACTGGGACCACACGGTCGACTTTCGTTCGTTAAATTGGTGCGTCTCTGGGAGAGTTGGTCAAATTTTCTGACCAACACTGCAGATGTCTGGATCCCTCGTGCCTGGTTAAATCCATTTGGGAACACCGGATTACTGGTACTTGGCGGATGTTGGTTGGTTACAACGGATATGAAGGTAGACAACACCGTGCAGGCCGGAATTAGATTTTGTGTGTGTGTGTGTGTGTGTGAATGAGTGTGTGTGAGAAGAAAGTGGGGGGGGGGAGGGGGGGGGTGCGCACGTCGTAACTACCAACGGAAAATATTGTAGTCACGATCCAGTATATGACCTTAGGGAATATCTGAAAGTGAATTTTGATGAATTTTCTCCCTAGGTACTCCAGCAAATTCAACAGAAAGACGAGTGTGTGTGTGTGTGTGTGTGTGTGGTGTGTTCACTGCAAATGTATCACTGTAGTCACGATCCAGTGTACGAGCTCGGGGAATTTCTGGACGTTGATGTTGATGAATTCTCTCTACAGGTACTCCAGCAAGCTGAACAGGAAGACGATTCAGTTGGGAGTGGCCGTTACCCAGCCTGAGAGTGAGTGCCGTCGGTCTGTTGTCCCTCTGCCCACCCCCTCCCCTCCTCTGCCCCTACACCTCTTTCCCTAACGCCCTCCTCTGTCTTCGCTCTCGTACCATTTCTTCATCCGTCCTTACAGCTGTTTTTGTTTGTGAGTGTATTAAATCCTGTTGCGTTTTCTTGTTCGCTTTTTGAAGCAAAACAAAAAACAGTGGAAAAAATTTAACTGGAGAGTAAGATATGGTGTGGGAAAGAGAACAGGGATATTGATGCGTTTAGTATAATAATAATAATAATGAATTAGTATGCAAAAGGCCAGCTTCAATTGCAGTGGGTATACAGGCTGTGGACAGGGAGACCATGGATTGGAGTTCTATCAGTGGTGTGTGTGTGTGTGTGTGTGTGTGTGTGTGTGTGTGTGTGTGTTCAGTGACATGTTTCAACCCCGGCCGGCTCCAGCCCCCGGAGTCGCTAGGCATGCAGTAGGGTACAGGAACCCCACGGGTTGTCTTCATCCACTGCATTGATGGGTTTCTGAAGCTGTTCTTTCCTGACATCTCAGCACATCTCTCATGGACGCTGGCGATGAATTCTGAAAGGAAGAACAAGAGTTGCAGCCTCAGATAGACAAAAGCAAAAAAAGAGAGAGAGAGAAAAAACCGTCATCTTTACTTATGAATACTCAAGAAATATATGTTTTCCTCTTCTCTCAAATTCTCTGGCCGCTCGTGTCCGTGATGTCATCTGACCACAGACTCGATGTCATGTGCATATCCATTCCAGAAACGAGTTAGTGTCGGTCTTAAGTTGCGGGCAACGTCGTCGAATGGACGTGGTAGCAGCCTTCAGAGGAGTCTCGCTCCCTCTGGTTCCACTGCTGAGCAGTTATTGTCTGTTGACGACTTAGCAAGTACTTTCCTTCATTTGCTAGAACAGAACAGGCACAGCTCGGCACCATCAGTGACTGGACAGCAGTCCGGTGTCTCCTCCAGTGAGGTGCCTCACGACGACCTGGCACTGACAATGTTCTTGCGGACTGCAGAGGCTGTGATGGGACCTCCAGGCTGTGGCAGTGGGAGGATGGGGAAGGGGGAAGCAAGGAGGAATGGGTGACTGGGGAGAAATGCCTCTGAAGGGGCTGAGTGAGACGGAACAGACGTGTGCGGGTGCGCGCACGTACATGAACTTGCATGCACACACACACACACACACACACACACACACACACACACACACACACACAATATATATATATATATGTGTGTGTGCACACACACACACGCATGCACGCACGCACGCACGCTCTCTCTTTCACTCTCTCTCTCTCTCTCCTCTCTCTCTCTCCTACTCGCACCACACACAAGAACGACGAACGAACACGCGTGCACACACACACACACACACACCACGCACGCACGCACTTCTCTCTCTCTCTCTCTCCTCTCTTCTCTCTCTCTCTCTTCGCACACACACATACAAGAACGATCACGCTTGCATGACAACACACACACACACACACACACACACACTCTCTCTCTCTCTCTCTCTTCTCTCTCTCTCTCTCTCTCTCTCTCTCTCTCTCTCTCTCGCACCACACACACACAAGAACGATCACGCGTGCACACACACACACACACACACACACACACACACACACACACATGCCAAACGTTTTCTGGATTGATTCAGGATTGGTCAGTGAAATATCCGTCTTCCTAATCATGTCCTATTATAGACCAGAATTCTGTCGTACTCCTCTGTTGACTGGCTTACTTGTGATGCTCATGTATGCGATTCTTTCACCGATCATCCGCATGTCGGTTTTAACGTTTCGCCTAACGACTGTCAACAGTAGACCTGAATCTTCACGGAATCGACGAAATCTTGCTAGAGCCAGTGTCCAGGTCCACCATACGACAGAAGTATTTCGACTGGACGTCGGTCAAGCTTACCCCAGGTGCGTGCGTCAGGTCCTTGAAAAATAATTTTGTTGTGAGCAGGTGAAAATAACCATCATACAGCAAAAGTGTTTGACTGGACGCCGGTCAAGCTTACACTCGTTACGTGTATCTAGTCCTTTTATACTTTTGTTGCAAATAGATAGCATGTGACTTGTCTACACTTGGCAAGAGATCAGTGTTAGACTTTTTTCCTCAGGATGGTAACTGAATATGATAACAGTGACAGCAATCATCATCATCATCATCATTATCATGAAGATGCTGCTGCTGATGATGATAGTAATGAGGTAATATTTCAGTACACCTATTTCACAGTTGTATTGAACGACAACAGCAACTTTCTAAATGAAATATGTATAGCCATAAAAATGATCGTGCATGCATGCGCTCACACACATATGCAGACGGAGAGAGTATAAAGAAGAAATAGTTATATGTTAGTGTTTGCAAAGAGATGCAGAGCAAGTACTGAACTCCAGTCTGCTAAAGAGTCCGTGTTGACAGTTGTCGAAAGAACTAGAAGCTTAGCGAAAGAGTATGATGTGTAGGTCAGAGATCTTGGGCGATGAAATTGTATGTGCGCACGCTCGAGTGAAGGAAATGAACATATGCACACATCGTTGTGTTCTTAATCTGTGCAAATGCATTCATGGTTATGTTTGTGTGTATGTATTTGTTCATCACTGTTCTATAGTCTGTGTGTGTGTAACATTGTGTAAGTATAACACTGTGTGTGCGACAGATTATGAGCTGAGCCTAAGACACACTCCAATGAGTCCCACCACACCAGAGTCCAGTGTCAGCACCGAATCTACCATAGAGCTGAGGTTTGGGTTGGTGTTTAGTCTTTTCCTCTCTCTCTGTCTCTGTCTCTGTCTCTCTCTCTCTCTCTCTCTCTCTCTCTCTCTCTCTCTCTCTCTGTTTCAAAACCCTTCCATTTAAGTCATTGTAAAATATGTTTACAAAGTTCGGATTTTTTCCAATTAAAATATAGTTTGTGTTTGAATTTCTTAGATAAATTGGTTGATAAGGTGAATCTAGAGTTTAATGATCGATCTATTGGGAATGAATAAATGGGCGTGCCAAGACATGTTGGAAATAATTATGTCAGCAGTATGATCCAGGGGAACTAATTCGTGTTAGTTACTTGGCAGTCAGCGGTTGATTTCTCTTCGCAGATTTCATTGTTCTAGTTTGAACGTGTGTGGACCGTCTTAAATTTGAATATTTTTCAAAATGTTTTAAACGACCTAAATCAGAGTTTCATAACGAAGTGACTGAGGGCGGAAAATGAAGCAAAATTTGGAAAGAGAGGGGGTTAGTTACCGCCAAGAACACAGAGGGCAGGACTAGACACAACGCATTTCGACCTCTTGGGCCTTCTTCAGGTGAAAACAAATAACATTTAGGACAGCGACAAGAACATGGAACCACTTGGCTGCGCTTCTGCTGGTCGTCTCCAAATTGAAAATGAAATCTGACCTGGTTATTTTTTTAAAATTTTATTTACCTCTTCGTTGCTGAACTCGACCGATTCCAGGTCGACTTGCACAAATTAATCTGAATGAGAGCAACTATGTACACATTTGAAGAACAATCGCTTCACCTAAATGGATGCACACTGTCTATTGTTTCAGAAATCAAGACAAATAGTGTACTTGGTAACTCGATCTGTTCTTCCTATCTTATGACGGAGACGCCACAGTTTCTCATGGGCGACAACATTTGCCAGTGGCAGTTAAGGGTTAAAAGGTTTGAAGCTGTATCTGTCAAATATCAGTCTTGATAGTCCACGGCTTCAGTTTGCGCATAGTCAGTTAACAATCTATAGCTTAAGATTTCACGAGTGACAGTTTATGTTAATTTTTTTTTCCCAAAAGTTTTAGATAATATTCTTTATAATCACGTGTAACTGATCTTGACTTTTTTTTTATCAGTCGTTAGGAGTTTGTTTCAGTGACTTGTTACGTCTTTTTTTAAAATTTAATTTTCAAGTTGTTTTAACCTTGGGTCTGTAGGTTGGCTGAGATGTAGAACGGGAAAAGCCCCCCCTCCCCTACCCCCTCCACTTTTCCCCCTTCCTTCCCCCGAAGTGGCTGTGTTGTCAGGCTGATGATGGATGTGAATGTCAAAGAAAAATGCGAACATGACAAACGTCAGTTACCTGTAGATTTAAAGTCCACACTCCACAAAGGTAACACGGCAGACGGGTTAAACTATTCTAGGAGGGTGGGGAGAACAGGGTGGAGGTGTTGGGGGGGGGGGGGGGAACCTGACACTGCACCAATACCGCCAGAACAACACCACGTCAAGACGGGGGGGGGGGGAGCATCAAAAACAACCCCTGCGTTCGGTGCAAGCCACATCATCAGTGACCACATCTGACCGCGAACTGGAAAGAAAAAGAAATACTGTTCCTCTGGGCGAAAGGGACATTTCAAGACAAAACACGACGCGTTTCGACCTCGTTGGTCTTCTTCAGCCAAGTTAAACAACATATAGAACGGTGAAAACGAAGAACGAGCCATCACTTATCTCCTCAGATTGGGCGCAGAATGAGCCAGCGTAGAGTCCACCACCCAGCAAACTAGGCACCCGACGTGACGGACCCACCCACCCACCCCTTCCCCTACTTTCACCCTCCCAGTTGTGTGTCGCTACCCCGTGGCTTTGTGTGCACTGAAGGGCGTGGTTGGCTTTTGTTCAGTCTGTCTTCCCTGGCCTCCGACACCACCAACGACAGCGGAATCCAGGGGGAGATGGACGTGGCCGACCTCAAGGCCCCCACCCCCTTCCTCTTCCCCCAGCACCAGGGCTCCACCGCCGCCCCCTCCGCCGCCGCCGCCGCCGCCGTGTCCAAGTCTCCCAGGATGAAGTAAGGGCTGGGGAACCGGCTGGCGCGTGACTGGTGGGGTGGGGGAGAGAGGTGGTGGTGGTGTGGTGTGGCGGTGGGTGGATGTGTGTGTGTGTAGGTGGTGGTGGTAGTGGTGTGTGTGTGTTTTGTAATCTACTGTATTTTTTTTCAATATCAATATCGCAAGAGAGAGAATATCCCGATGCTGCATAGCAATAATTTACGAAAGCTGTTGTAAAAACCATGAAAGCCGTTGACTGGAAAGAGCTCCGAGGTCACAAAGATGGTCCAGTGACGCGATCTCCACGATCATCCCTTCTGCTGATTCATTGCATTGTGGGAACCGGAGATCCCCGGTCAGCGGAGGAAAGGGTTGGTTTGCTCTGCATGTTCTGGGAATGAGTTTTGGTCGTGCAAAGGGAAGTAATCATATGCAGCTCTATCGTGAAAATGAACTTGTGCTTGTAAATCTGCATTTGCACATTCGATACGCAGGTGAAAACTCGTCACGGCTACCGTTATGTTCACATTCTCAGTACTTTGGTAGTGATTAGTGGAATTTAGCATTGATTTCAATTCAGTTTGTTGAGGAGGTAATTCTGTACATAGAGGGAGGAAACTCTGTCCCTTGCATGTGGTCAGACACTCCTGATAAGGGAAATAACCGAGTCATATTCCTGTGGCCAGGCACTCCTGATAAGGGAAATAACTGAGTCGTTTTCCTGTGGCCAGGCACTCCTGATAAGGGAAATAACTGAGTCATTTTCCTGTGGCCAGGCACTCCAACGGCAGGCCGTCGACCCCTCCCTCGTGGTGTCGGGTGGAACACGCCACCAAAGAAAAGCACCGAAGGTACCTGCCCATTTTTCATCTAACCCCTGGGTTGTTGTTTGGGTGTTTTAAGGTTTGCTTGATTGCTTTTTTTTTTTCATCAAACCCCTTGGGTTTTGTTTTGTTTGTTTTAAGGTTTGTTGGATGTTGCTGTTCTTTCATCTAACCCCTGGGATTGTTTTTTTGGGTTTTTTTAAAGGGTTTTTGCTTAAGTGTTGCTGTCTTTTCATCTAATCCGGGGTTTTGTATTGTGTTCAAAAAGGTTTGCTTGAGTTTTTCTTTTTTTTTTATTATCTGACCCCTGGGTTTTGTATTGTTGTGTTTAAAGGTTTTGCTTGAGTGTTGCTGTTTTTTTTCATCTAACCCCTGGGTATTGTATTGTTGTTGTTTTTTAAGGTTTGCTTGAGTTTTGCTGTTTTTTTTCATCTAACCCCGGGTTTTATTGTATTGTTTTTTTTTTTAATTTTGCTTGAGGTTGCGTTTTTTTTTTTTCATCAAACCCCCTGGGTTATTGATTTTTGGTTTTAAAGGGGTTTTGCTTGGTGTTGCTGCTTTTTTTTCTCTAACCCTGGGTTTTTGCTTTTGTTTTTTTAAAAGGTTTGCTTGAGTGTTGCGGGGTTTTTTTTTTCATCTCCCCTGGGTTTTTTGTATTGTTGTGTTTTAAGGTTTGCTTGAGTGTTGCTTTTTTTCCATCAACCCCGGGGGATTGAAATGTGTTTTTAAGGTTTTGCTTGATGTTGCTTTTTTTTTTTTCCCCTTTAACCCTTTTCCCCCCCCCCTTTTTTTTAAAATTTTTTCCCCCAAAAATAAAAAATTTTTTTCCCCTCCCCCCCCCTTTCCCCCCCTTTTTTTTTTTTTTAAAAAAAAAACCCCCCCCCCCCCAAAAACCCCCCCCCCCCCTTAACCCCCCCCCCCCCCCTCCAAAAAAAAATTTTTTTCCCCGGATGAAAAAAAATTTTTTTCCCCTTTGATTTTTCCGGGGAAATTTCCCCCCCCTTTTTTTTTTTTTTTTTTTCCCCTGGTTTTGGGGTTTTTAAAAAAAACCCCCCCCCCCCCCCCCCCCCCCCCCCCCCCCCCCCCCCCCCCCCCCCCCCCCCCCCCCAATTTTTTTTTCCCCCCCCCCCCCTTTTTTCCCCCCCCCCCCCGGGGGGGGGGTTTTTTTTTTTTTCCCCCCAAAAAATTTTTTCCCCTTCCAAAAACCCCCCCCAAATTAAAGGCCCCCCCCCTTTTTTCCCCCTTTTTTAAAAAAAATTTTTCCCTTTTTAAAAAAAAAAAAAAAAAAAACCCCCGGGAAAACCCCCCTTTTTTTTGGGGGGGTTTTTTCCAAATTTAAAAAAAAAAAACCCCCCCCCCCCCCCCCCCTTTTATTTTTTCCCGGGGGGGGAAAATTGGGGGGGGGCCCGGGGGCCCCCCCCTTTGGAAAAAATTTTGTGGGGGGGGGAAAAAAACCCCCCCCGGGGGGCCCCCAAATTTGGGGGGGGGCCCCCCCTTTTCCCCCCCCCCCCCAACCCCCTTTTACCCCCGGGGAAAAGGGGGGGGGGCCCCCCCCCCCCCCCCGGGGGGGGCCCCCCCCCCCCCCCCCCGGGTTAAAAGGGGGGACAAAAAGGGGTTTTTTCCCAAAATTTTTAAAATTTTCCCAAAAAGGGGAAAAAGGGTTTTTTTTAAAAAGTGTGCTTTTTTTAAAAACCACCCAAAAGGGCCCCAAAAATTTTTTGGGGGGGGGGGAAAAATTCCTTTTTTTTAAAAAAAAGAAAAAAAACCCCCAAAACCCCCCCAAAAAAAAAAAGGGGGGCCCCCCCTTAAACCCCCCCGGGGGAAAAAATGGAAAGATTTTCCCCGGGAAAAAAAGGGCCCCCCCCCGGGGGCCCTTTCCCCCCCGGGGGGGGGGCCCCCCCCCAAAAAGGGGCCCCTTTTTTGGGGTTTTGTGGGGGGTTTTTTTTTGGGGGCCCCCCGGGGGGGTTTTGGGGTTTCCCCGCCCTTTTCCCAAAGGGGGCCCCCCCAAGGGAAAGGGGGGGGGCCCCCCCCCCCCAAAACCCCCCGGGGGCCCCTTCCCAAAACCCCCCCCCCGGTTCCCCCCCCCCAAAACCCCCCAAAGGGGGGGGGGGGGAAAAAACCCGGGGGAAGGGGGGCCCCCCGGGGGGGTTTTTTTTGGGGGGGCCCCCCTAAAAAGGGGGGGTTTTTGGGGGTTTTTGGGGCCAACCGGGGTCCAAAAAAGGGGGGTTTTAAAAAAATTTTTTTGGGGTGTTTCCCAAAATTTTCCCCCCCCTTTTTCCCCGGGGGGCCCCCCCCCAAAAACTGGGGGGCCCCCCCTTTTGGGGCCCCCCCCCCCCAAAAAAAAAAAAAACCCCCCCTTTGGGGGGCCCCCCCCCCAAAACCCTTTTCCCCTTTTGGGAAATTTTTGGGCCTCCCGGAAAAACCCCCTTCCCCCCCCTTTTAACCCCCCCCCCCCCAAAATTTTTTTTTTTTTGGGGAAAAATTTTAAGGGGGGGCCCCCCCCGGGGGGGGAAAATTTTTTTCCAAAAGGGGGCCCCAAAAAGGGGGGAAAATAAGGGGGAAAAGGGGCAAAAAAACCCCCCGGGGGGGCCCGGGGGAAAAGGGCCCCCAAAAAAACCCCCCCAATCGGGGGGGGTAAAAAGGCCCCCAAGGGGTTTAAAGGCCCCCCTTTTTTGGGGGTCAAAGGCATTTAAAAACTGGGGGTTTTTTGGGGGGGGGTTTAAAAAAACCCCCCTTGGGGTTTCCCGGGGGTTTCCCCAAAAATTTTTTCCCCCCGGGGTTTTGGGGGTTTTTTGGGGGCGGGGGGGGGGGTTTTTTTTGGGTTTTTTTAAAAAAAGGGGGGGGGGGGGGGGGGGGGAAAAAAAAACCTTTTTTTTTTGGGGAAAAAAATTTTTTCCCTTTTTTTAAAAAATTTGGGGGTTTTTTCTTTTGGGCCCCTTTTTTTTTTTTCCTTTTTTTTTTATTCTTCCCTCCCCCCCCCCCCCCCCCCCAAAAAAGGGGGGGAAAAATTTTGGGGGGGGTTTTAGGGGGTTGTTGTTTTTTGGGGGTTTGGGGGGCCCCCCCGGGGCCCCCCCCCCGTTTTTTAAATTTTAAAAAAAAACAGGGCCAATTTTTCCCCCAATTCCCCAATTTTTAAAATTTTTAAAATTTTTGGGGGGGCCCCTTTTTTTTGGGGGGAAAAAGGGGGGGGGTTTTTTTTTTTAAAAAAGGGGGGGAAAAACCCCAAATTTTTTTTGGGGCCCCCCGGGTTTTCCCCCCCTTGGGGTTTTTTTAAATTTTTTAAAAAAAAATTTTTTTTTTTGGGGTTTTTTTTTTTCCCCTTTTTCGTTTTTCCCCCCCCCGGGCCTTCCCCTTTTTTGTTTTTTTTTTTTTTTTTAAAAAATTTTTAAAAATTTTTTGGGGGTTTGGGGGGGGAAGGGGGGGGGGGGGGGGGTTTTTTGGGGGGTGGGGGGGGTGGGGGGGGGGGGTTTTAAGGGGGGGTTTTGGGGGGGGGGTTGGGGGGGGGGTTTTGGGGGGGGGGGGGGGGGGGGGGGTGGGGGGGGGTTTTTGGGTTTTGGGGAATTTGGGGGGGGTGGGGTGGGGGGGGGTTTGGGGGGGGCCCCCCCCCCTTTCCCCGGGGGCCGCCCCCCCCCCTTGGGGTGGGGGGGGGGGGGGGGGGGGCCCCCCCCCTTCCCCCCCCCCCCCCCCCCCCCGGGCCTGCGGGGGGGGAAACCCCCCCAAAAAAACCCCCCGGGGGCCTTAGCCCGGTTGTTAAAAAAAAAACCCCTTTAAATTTTTTCCTTCAACTTCTTTTCAGCTTTCTCTGCGCTTCACTGACTATGAAGAACTCGATATCCTTCATTTCGCGTGAAATAAAAGTTTTTTTAACCCCAAATGTTTTTTGTACAAATTATGGGAATCTAGCACTTTGGGTTTCCCAAAAGCCACGTTTCCCGTAAAACCTTTGTTTAAAAAAGCATAAAAAAACTCATTTCCTGTTCCAGAACCGATCTTTTTTGTGCATTTTTTAAGCATTCCCGGGTTTGGGAAATTTTGGAATTTAGATTTTCTGATTGCTTGAAAAAAAAAAAACTTTTTCTTCATTCAAAGGGAAACACTTCCCCAATTATTTTTACGGAAAAACTGTAACTGATTTTTTGTTGTTTGTAATCTGAGTTTGAGCAGATGTTTTTTTTATTTTCTTTCATTGGTTTTCTCTGCATCTTTTCCTTCCCTTATTTGCTTTTGAGCTGAAATTTCTATGATTTATGTGTGACTGTTTTGTGATTTTTTTTTGTTTTACTTCTGGTTTTTTTCATCCCTTTTTTCATTGCCATCCGACATTGCCTGTAGGGCTGTTTTTTTGTCTTTTTAAGGAGGGACGGGGGAGGTTTTGGGAGGGGGTGGAGGCGGTGATGAGCCAAGTTAGGTTTGTTTTGGGGTTTCTTTCAGGGCATGGTGTTGAAAAGCCGTTAACTTATCCATTTTACCCCCAACAAAGCATTCGCATTCTTTCTGTCTGTCTGTCTCTCTCTGAATGTCTCTCTCTCTCTCTCTGTCTCTATCTGTCCTCTTTTCACACACACACACACACACACACACACACACACACACACACACACACACACACAGCACATTGGAATGCAGGAGCGTATCTCACTGTCTCTGGCTGGTGGGAAAGAATTCAATGTTTTAGAATCGTTGATGTCAAGTCAACCTTCACACACACATACACACACGCGCGCGCGCGCGCGCACGGACACACGCACAGAGAGAGAGAGAGAGAGAAGAAAGAAAGAAAAAGAAAGGGGTGAACAGCGCGCCAGAGGTCGTAAACAACTGTCACATCATTTCCCTGTCTCCATGTGTGCTGTCGCAGGACTACAAAACAGCTAAGCAGAACAGCAGGCGCTCTCCGCAGGGTCTGAATGTTTCCCCAGGTTTAACGATTTCACTGTTAACACCGTGATGTGAAGTGTATACCTCTGTGTGTGTGTGTGTCTGTCTGTCTGTGTAAGTGCGTGTGTGTGTGTGCGTGCATGTGTCTAAGTGCGTCTGTGTGTGAGTGCGTGCATGTGTCTGTAAGTGCGGTGTGTGTGTGGAAGGGGGGGGGGGTGTCCATGGGAGACGTGACCTTGAATATAGCGTAATGACAATCTGGAGAGTGCCCAGTGGAATCGAAAGTGAACGTGCTGGCTGCAAGGCTTGTGACTTTCTTTTCTTTTTCCAAATCGCGCTCTGTTTGTAGTCGATGTTCCCCTCCCCAACACCTAGTCTCCCCTTCCTCATTTTCTGACGCTGGTTCCCATCCCCTCTTTCTCTCACCCCTTTCCTGTCTTTTACGTTCGGTTGCGTGCTCTCTCTCTCTCTCTCTCTCTCTCTCTCTCTCTCTCTCTTTCTCTCTCTCTCTCTCTCTCTCTCTGTCTCTCTCTCTCTCTCTGTTTCTCTCTCTGTTTCTCTCTCTCACTCGATATAAGATAATGAATTGTGTGTTCAGGTCTCAGGCACGCATTATTACGCGTGCCATGTCACGTGGTATGATGTCCAGCCCAGTGTCCATCATATCAAGAGGTATGTTGTTGTCTGCCCACCCCGTCTCTCTGTCTCTGTCTGTCTGTCTCTGTCCTCTCTCTCTCTCTCTCTCTCTCTCTCTCTCTCTTCTCTGTCTCTGTCTCGTTCTCTCTCTCTCTCTCTCTCTCTCTCTCTCTCTCTCTGTCTGTCTGTCTCTCTGACTCCCTGTTCCACCCTCCCTCCCTCTGTCTCTCTCTCTCTCTGTCTGTCTCCCTGTTCCTCCCTCCCTCCCTCTCTCTCTCTCTCTGTGTTGTTAATGACTACGAGGGAGTAAGGTCTTTCAGTATAAATTCTATCCTGGCCTTCAGTGGATGTTGTGGCTGTATTTTTCCTCTTCTCTTGCTCAGGGAGTAAGGTCTTTCAGTATAAATTCTATCCTGGCCTTCAGTGGATGTTGTGGGTGTATTTTTCCTCTTCTCTTGCTCAGGGAGTAAGATCTTTCAGTATAAATTCTATCCCGGCCTTCAGTGGATGTTGTGGGTGTATTTTTCCTCTTTTCTTGCTTGCTGTCTACCTGCCTTTTTTTTGTGATGTGGCGACTTAGTGCTGGCCGTCAACGCTGCATGCACCAGCTGTCTATTGTGCTGTGCCTGTTTGTCACCAAAGCTTTGTACAGTGTTCGTGGTGCCGTCATGTTGGTCAACAAAGCTTTGTACAGTGTTCGTGGTGTTGACGTCATGTTGGTCAACAAAGCTTTGTACAGTGTTCGTGATGGGGCCGTCATGTTGGTCAACAAAGCTTTGTACAGTGTTCGTGGTGGGGCCGTCATGTTGGTCAACAAAGCTTTGTACAGTGTTCGTTGTGGGGCCGTCATGTTGGTCAACAAAGCTTTGTACAGTGTTCGTGGTGGCGCCGTCATGTTGGTCAACAAAGCTTTGTACAGTGTTCGTGGTGGGGCCGTCATGTTTGTCAAGAATTGTTTACCGAGTTTTGTACCTTGAAGCTGACAAAGTTCAAGGAATAGTTGATGCCCCAGGCACGACAGCTGGGATCTGTCTTGGAGGATGTTGATGCTTAAGGTATTATTTGATGAACTGTTGCAGGTCATGATGTGTATGTTACAATGAAAATGCGTCACCAAGGGTTTCATTATGAAGGGATTTGGTGAAATTACTGATTTAGCCCAATGGTATCGGTAACCCACTGGATTTTTTGTTGTGGAGGAATTCAGGGAGAAGTTTAAACACCCAGTTTTCTGATGTAGCGTCTTTCCCTTCATAGCCCGCTTCACCATGGAAACAAGCCAGGTAAGATAGTGCCATTGTGGGGCCAGAATAGCCAGTGGGTGGAGTGCCGGACTAGTGATCACCATGGAAACAAGCCAGGTAAGATGGTGCCATTGTGGGGCCGGAATAGCCAGTGGGTGGAGGTGTGCCGGACTAGTGATCACCATGGAAACAAGCCAGGTAAGATGGTGCCATTGTGGGGCCGGAATAGCCAGTGGGTGGAGGAGTGCCGGACTAGTGATCACCATGGAAACAAGCCAGGTAAGATGGTGCCATTGTGGGGTCGGAATAGCCAGTGGGTGGAGGTGTGCCGGACTAGTGATCATGGCTTTGCTGGTTTGAATTTCCGCTGGGATGTTTCGGTACAAAGGGATTTTCCCCAGTCTCCATTTCCCGAAAAGTCCTTCGAATGAGACTATTAACCGAAGTGTGAATGCACGGGTAAGATCTTGAGCACACATGAAATACCATCACCCGCTTTTGGAGGAGAAAGCCAGTTTGGCCGTTGGTTTGGATGACACATAATATTCCCCTAGCATGTATGCTCCGTAAAAGTGTAAGCAACGAGTAGAAGTCGGGATGACTGGCATTAGGCTGAAGAAAAGGGGAGACAATGATAAGCGCCAGCAGGCAGCTCTTCGGTCGGCTCTACCCAGGTGGGCAGCTCCTCGTGTGAACATGAGCGTGGACTGTTTATACAGTCAAATTTTGATCTCTCACCGAGGCAAGGCGCTGCATAGAATGATAATCATTGTGGGCTCCTGACGTCTCTGATTGATGTTCATTATGCGAGTCATTCACACCCCAGTAGCTGGGTTTTTTTTCAAGTCGTAATAAATGATATCATTGAGTGACTCCGCAATAAAATAGTGAGGGATTTCATGAAATACCTAGCAAAACACTTCGTTTGAATTGTGTCGTGTTGGTGTCTTTTTGGTGTCCGTTTCATGATTGTAATTTACGTTTTCTACACGTTTACCGAGCGTCCCAGACCCCGTATGGTGGGCTGAGCTACACTGAAAACTGCAAGTGCTGATGATGAAGGGGAAGAGGGGGGGGGGGGGGTGAGAAAATGCAGTTTTGGTTTGGATTTGAATTGGATGCCTCGTGGCAGAGGGGGTCTAGGGAGCTGACGACGGTGAGTTCCAACGGCTGACGGAATCGGATTTTGACGGCTTGAAAACTCTCTGTCCACCCAGCAGTAAGGACCTGACTCGGGTCAGAGAAGGTGAAAGCGGTGGAAGGAGCAGGATGGGCTTCGCCTTCCATAATACCGTGCCCCTGATGCGGTAAACGTCCACTGCACCTTGCAGCAGTGGGACTTTAACCTTTTCACCTCCATGTCAGTGGGACTTTAACCTTTTCACCTCCATGTCAGTGGGACTTTAACCTTTTCACCTCCATGTCGGTGGGACTTTAACCTTTTCACCTCCATGTCAGTGGGACTTTAACCTTTTCACCTCCATGTCGGTGGGACTTTAACCTTTCCACCTCCATGTCAGTGGGACTTAACCATTTCACCTCCATGTCAGTGGGACTTAACCTTTTCACCTCCATGTCATCAGCGGGACTTAAACCCTTTCACCTCCATGTCAGTGGCAGGTAACGGCAACTCCCGGGGAAGCAGGATGACCAGACGAAGCAGTCAGCAGAGCGTGCTGGTCTCCCCTGGCTCTCAAGGCGTCGCCACTCCTGTCTACCTGCTGGAAGGCAAAGAGCGAGGTAGGAGTAAAAGAAAAGGGGGGGGAGGGGGGGGGGAGAGGTGACAACCCTGTTGTGTAGGTCCCTGTTTTTTTTGTTTGTTTTGTTTTGAATTTTTTTTTGTGGATCCTCCATCCCCCCCCCCCTTTCTTGGGTTGTGTTTTTGTTTGTTTTATCAACTCTCATTCACCATGGAAATCTGTATGTCGTATTGCCAATGGACATTCTCATGTTAACTTTAGTATTTTAGTGTGTGATACAGCGCGTCTGGGTTTATCAATGTGCTAATGTTTGGTATGCTGGCTCATTCATTCTGTTTGTCACAACAAAGAAAAAGAGAGGGAAAGAAGGAAGGACAGACAGACGGAAAGAAAGAAGGAGAAAGACAAAAAGGAAAAAGAATTTGTGTAAAAGCTAACGAAACAAATACACGGAAAAAGAATTCGTAGCTGTGTAAAAGCTAACGAAACAAATACACGAAAAAAGAGTTCGTCGCTGTGTAAAAGCAAACGAAACGATACAGTTATTTAGTGAACATGAAACTCAGTAAGCTACAAGCGTGGATGTGTACCAGTTGAATACATTTGTAGGGCCCTGTTGTAGCAGGAGGGAGAGAGGGCTTTAGGAGATCACCAGACTGGTCGCTTGGGCCTCCTGTGTGTGTGCGCCTTTTATCGTGAGAGGTGCCTGCATGCTCCATTTGGAATCCTCCTCTCCCTCACCTCACCCCTTGTGTAATCGACGTTTCAACTCCTTAGAGCGGTGGCTTGTGGTGACATGATGAAAACCAAGAGCTGGTACTTCCCTCGTCATTAATTAAGCTGATCGTTGCATTTGACTTGAATGAAGCCAGCCCTGCTGCTTCCCAAGCAATGAGACCTCACCCTGGTACTTCTCCATTACATCAGCAGGACTGATGCTTCCCCCATAATTTCAACAGGACCAGGACTTCCCATGATTTCAGCAGGACCGACCGCTTCCTCAATAATTTCAGCAGGCCGACCAGCCTTCCCCATTAATTTCAGCAGCGACTCCAGTATTTTCGACCATATCCCATTAATTTCAACAGGACCAGTACTTCCCCAGTAATTTCAACAGGACCAGTACTTCCCCCACAATTTCAACAGGACCAGTATTTCCCCCATAATTTCAACAGGACCAGTACTCCCCCCCCCCCCCAAAAAAAAAAAAAAAAAAATTAGCGGGACCAGTACTTTCGCCATAATTTCAACAGGACCAGTACTTCCCTCATAATTTCAACAGGACCAGAACTTCCCCCACAATTTCAACAGGACCAGTACTTCCCCCAAGATTTTAGCAGGACCAGTACTTCCGCCATAATTTCAACAGGACCAGTACTTCCCCCATAATTTCAACAGGACCGGTACTTCCCTCATAATTTCAACAGGACCAGTACTCCCCCATAATTTCAACAGGACCAGTACTTCCCCCATAATTTCAACAGGACCAGTACTTTCCCCATAATTTCAACAGGACCAGTACTCCCCCATAATTTCAACAGGACCAGTACTTCCCCTCATGATTTCAACAGGACCAGTATTTCCCCATTAATTTCAACAGGACCAGTACTTCCCCTCGTGATTTCAACAGGACCAGTATTTCCCCTATAATTTCAACAGGACCAGTATTTCCCCATTAATTTCAACAGGACCAGTACCTCCCCTCATGATTTCAACAGGACCAGTATTTCCCCATTAATTTCAACAGGACCAGTACTTCCCCTATAATTTCAACAGGACCAGTACTTCCCCTATAATTTCAACAGGACAAGTACTTCCCCCATAATTTCAACAGGACCAGTACCCCCCCCCCAACTTCAACAGGACCAGTACCCCCCCCCCCCCCCCCCCATGACTTCAACAGGGCCAGTAGTAATTCCCCCACAATTTCAGCAGGACCAATACTTCCCCATAACTTCAGCAGAACCGGTACTTTCACCTTTATTTTAGCAGGACCGGGGTTTCCTCCATAATTTAAGTAGACTCCGGCACTTAAATCATGAAAGGCAGGCGGGCTGTGGTAACTACAGTGGAAGCAACCTGCTATTTCCCTCACTAAAACGGGGACGTCTGTACTTTTCTCATCAAAACGTGTCTTGGTCCTTCCCTGACGAAAAACACCTGTACTTTTCTCATTAAAACGTGTCTTGGTCCTTCCCTCTCCTTGAAATGAAAACGTTCCCCATTATACACACAAATAGTTGGTTGACTGCAGGACCTGGATCAATGAAACAACTTGCCTGGGGTGTGGTAGCAGGTCCTTGAGGAAGAGGTGGATGAGGGCGCTTCGGTTTAAAACCTTCTTGGCTCAGAGGGACAAGTGGGAATGGGTGACAGTGGGCAGGGAGAAATGGGGAAGTGAGGAAGTGAGCACTGCCAAAAAGCTGAAAAGTGAATACTGCTAGAAGATGAAAAGTGTTCAGCAAGGATTGAGGGGGAAGGAAGGAGAGAGTTGGAAGGGATTCACAAACTTGGCACTATCCACCCAAATGGAATCAATATCAAACACTGACTTTCCTCCATAACAGCCCTTTGTTCTTACTTATCTTGATTTTGTCTCTTAACATTATTATTACTATTTTTATTTACTTTATCCCCCCCCACCCAGTCCTTCTGCTCTTGACCCATTTCTCTCTTCTTCCCCACCCTGCCCTCTCCTTCTATACCCCCCCCCCCTCATCCCTTCCAACTCTCTCCTTCCTTCCCCCTCAATCCTTGCTGAACACTTTTCATCTTCTAGCAGTATTCACTTTTCAGCTTTTTGGCAGTGCTCACTTCCTCACTTCCCCATTTCTCCCTGCCCACTGTCACCCATTCCCACTTGTCCCTCTGAGCCAAGAAGGTTTTAAACCGAAGCGCCCTCATCCACCTCTTCCTCAAGGACCTGCTACCACACCCCAGGCAAGTTGTTCCCCATTATAAAGCGGAACTTGGCACTTCCCTCCCAACGGGAACAACCCCCGGTGCTTCTCTCATCACTGGAGTAGTCCGTTTCTGGCACTGCCTGCAAGTCAGACTTACCCAGGTTCGTCTCCGGAGGAGACATCAATACTGCACTCATACTGAGAATACGTCCTTTGCATTGTACGGGGAATCAGATTTAAAAAAAAAAATAAAATAAATAAATGAAGAGAACAGAAGAGAAAAATGGCACCATGCTTGTGTAGTGAAAGATGCTCTAGTGTTGACCAGTGCGTCCTCACCTTCACGTCAGTCTCTCTCTCTCTCTCTCTTCTCTCTGTCTCTCTCTCTCTCTCTCTCTCTCTCTCTGCCTCTCCTCTCTCTGTCAATCTTTCTCAGTTTTCGTTCTCTGCGCATAACTTACCGCTGTTTCCTGCCATCCCCTTTGCACGCTGTTAGGCCCAGTTGACCCAGCAGGTTGTTTCACCACTGTTCTCTTCTCACACTGTGACAGGGCCGGTCAGACAGGAGACCATCATCACCAACACCATGACCCTCCCCACCTTCCTCCCCTCCTCCCACTACGCCGTCTCCCACGGCCTCTTCAACGACACCTCCCCTCCTCCTCCTCCTCTTCCTCCTCCAACTCCACCACCCTGGCCGCGGCAGTGACCCACGCCTACGCCCCGCCCCCGGGCCTGAGCACCATGGTAGCAGCGTCCTCCTCCTCGTCCTCGGGGTCTTCCATGGACTGCGGGCTGCCGGTGCCCAGGCTGTACGCCTCGGCGCACCTCACCGTGGAACCCAGCTTCCTGTCGCACGGCCACATGGGCAACCCGCCGCCCCTCACCTCGCCCATGGGCGGACGCTACTCCCTGGGAGGAGCGGAGCGCGGGGACGGCGGCGTGGGGGGGTCCTTCGGCGACCCGGTCGGTGGCGGCGCCCCACCTCCTCCTCCTCCTCCCCCACCCCGCCGGCCTACTTCCACTACTTCTCCAACATGCCCGACGTGAGCCCCGCCTACACCATGGCGGGGGGTGGGGGAGGGGGAGGGTGCGTGCCCTTGTGCGGGGAGTTCATGGCGGCGTCCGGCGGCGGCGGCGGCGGCCTTCACCCTCTGACCTCCGGCATCACTTCGGCCTTCGCCCCTCCCGCCCGCTTTCAGCTGGCGCCCTCTCGCGTGAAAGGGGACGTCACCCCGCAGTCCGGGGGCTTGGAGAACGGCGGGGACTCGGTGGTGTACACTCTGATGGACTCGGTCTGCAAGACCTCCAAATGAAGATTGTACCACCGCGACACCGCCGTCATGACCGCCACCAACAAGTCAGCACGCGCTCATTATTCAGCTCCAAATCGGATCTTTAACCGAGGGGAAATTCCCTCAATACTACCAAGCATTTTGTTGCTAGATCTCCTACCTGCCTTGTCGACTCCGACCACGTAATTATCGACTTCATTTCAAAACTGTTTAGAGTTAGAAGATAATCTTTTTCAAGTTTTGAGAAAGAAAGAAAAAAATGACAATGTGGGTGGGATTTACACGACAAAACTGTTCAGAAACAAAAGGAGTGAACGTCTCCATTGTTGTAAGCTTGACTGCATCTCCAAATGTAAAATGTTGGTACTACACAGTCCAAGGGTTTGATGATGACTGGGAAAATGGACACAAGTGTCGGCGTACTGCTGGATCAGTATTACTGTGGAATTCTTTGTCCGTACAATTCATTTCACCACAAGTTTTGGTGCTGTAGTAGTCGGTGTTAATGTGGAATTCTTTGTCCGTACAATTCATTTCACAAGTTTTGTTGCTGTAGTAGTCTGTATTGATGTTGAATTCTTTGTCCGTACAATTCATTTCACAAGTTTTGTTGCTGTAGTAGTCTGTATTGATGTGGAATTCTCTGTCCGTACAATTCATTTCACAAGTTTTGGTGCTGTAATGTGGAATTCTTTGTCCGTACAATTCATTTCACAAGTTTTGTCGCTGTAGTAGTCAGTGTTAATGTGGAATTCTTTGTCCGTACAATTCATTTAACAAGTTTTGTTGCTGTAGTAGTCAGTGTTAATGTGGAATTCTTTGTCCGTACAATTCATTTCACAAGTTTTGTTGCTGTAGTAGTCTGTATTGATGTTGAATTCTTTGTCCGTACAATTCATTTCACAAGTTTTGTCACTGTAGTAGTCGGTGTTAATGTGGAATTATCAGTCCGTACAATTCATTTCACAAGTTTTGTCGCTGTAGTAGTTTGTCCGTACAATTCATTTGACAAGTTTTGTTGCTGTAGTAGTCAGTGTTAATGTTGAATTCTTTGTCCGTACAATTCATTTGACAAGTTTTGTAGCTGTAGTAGTCAGTGTTAATGTTGAATTCTTTGTCCGTACAATTCATTTGACAAGTTTTGTTGCTATAGTAGTAAATGTTATGCTTTTCCGAAGCAGTAGTAACTAAAGATTGTCAGCATTTAAAGAAATGACATGTTCTCTCACGACCTGCTATGATGATTTTTTTTTTAACAGGTACCAGCTTCTGTTTTTGAACAGTCATGATTGTTAATGAAGCGAAAAAAAAGATTAGGTGAAAATTGAAAAAAAAAAAAGCTTAGAGGACAAAATTGTGTGAACAGGCTTGAGTCGGCCACCGTGTTTCAGTGTGATACACTGCAAAGATTTTGCTAGGATCGACCGAAGGAGATGCTGCGGGAGAAAGAGGGATGAACCTGGTGGGAATCGGTTGGAAAGTACACGTTGACCGGTATGACACTGAAGACAGACCGTAACGGCATGTGCGTGCGTCATCCTTGTCACCAGTCATCGGCGTTTTGGGTCAGGGAGATGCTGAACATGCTCCGGTTGTTTGACCAGACGTGAAGAAAACCGAGTGGAGACGAAAGAAAATCAAAACAGTATTGTTTGATTAACAGTTGATTGTTGAGACTTTACGTTGCGGTCGACCTCCCAAACCAGCACACGCACACACACACACCCCCTTCTCGCGTCCTCACCCCCACTCCTTCGCCCCACCCCCCACCCCCCACCCCCCACCAAATCAATGACTTGAACAATAAATGTGGGTTTTTAATGAAGTGTAAGATTTTTTTTTTTAACTGATTAAAAAATAGAACCGCTGAAGTAGGGGAGATAATGCCGTAGATATGAGTCGGCGGCTCATGGTACGTTCAGGTGACAGCAGTTTAGTTTGGTTGGTTTTGGGGGTAACCGAGCATTCAACAGAGGGGTAGGGTGATTGTCAAGTGACTGTTTCTTTCGTGTAACAATTCTCACACGGATTGTGTGTATGCTGTTTCAGTTTATAGGTGTGTGTGTTGAGGAGAAACGCTGCTTCAATGAAAGTAATGGGGTTCAGTTTTGAGCAGATCAATAAAGCGTTGGCCGTGACTGCTGTGATGTGTGGTATGGCAGAGTGCATGTGTGGGAAGGGTTCTGGTGTTGGGAGGGAGGAGTGGGTGGGCAGGGGTGTGCGGAAAAGAGGAGGGTCCACGGGAAAATGAATGTGCGCAGTAAAATGGAAATGACAAGAATGTGTTCAGTTCAAACTAGATGCCAGACTTGAAATGCCAAGGGGGTGTTTTGCTCTTAGAACACATGAAACGTACTACGGCATCTCTCTCTCTCTCTCTCTCTCTCTCTCTCTCTCTCTCTCTCTCTGACAGTCACTACGGAGATGCCAGGGGCTCTTTTTGGTGTAAATTGTATTCCCGCATACAGAACATTCTGCACAAGTGTACAAGTAATTGCCTACTTTCTGTCACTCTTTCAGCTTTCTTTTACCATGATCCACAATGTTTTGCGTTTTTGTTGCCGGTCTTGAAATTGCTTACTGTTATGTTCTGTGTTGTGTCGCTGTATAACATGACAGAATGTTTTGTCTTTCGTGATGAAAACGGAGTGTTTATACTGTGTGGACTTAACCGATCCATTCTGCAGTGTCTGCTTGTCGCTGTAAAAATGAAAATTAAGCTAAAAGCCCTCAACGCCAGTTAGTAGCCTCAAGGATATCAACACTTGACCCATTGAGTACAAATACGATTAAGGGCAACCCCTTTTTAACATCACCATCATGTAAGCGTACGCCCCAACTTCGGAGTACAGTGATGACGATGTAGAAGACTTCTATGACCAACTACAGGGAGTGGTAGGTCAAGTTCCCAAGAAAGACGTCCTAGCAGTACAAGGTGACTGGAACGCCAAGACAGGAGAAGAGGCTTACAAGAACTGGAGGGGCACATGCGGGAAATGTTGCAACAGCGAGACGAATGACAGAGGCCTCAGACTACTAAGTTTTCTAGGTTCAACAACCGTATAATGGCAAACACTTTTCGACACCACAAAGCATCAGAAAGACGGACATAGCACAGCCCAAATGGTCAATGCCACAACCAGATTGATTGCATCATGGTGAAGAGACGTTTTCACTCCAGCGTGAACATCGCGAAGACACGCAGCTTCCCGGGAGTTGATGTGGGAAGTGACCATGACTTGCTGATGATGATTTTCCAACTACGTCTGAAGACAATTAGCAAGCTGAAGCACACACGGCTCAAGTTTGACCTCGAAAAGCTAAAGGACCCCGAGATAGCAGAGGGCTTTCAGGCCATGATAGGCGGGAAATTTGCAGCGCTCTCCATCCTTGATGTGGAAGAGGCTTCAGACGTCGATCAACACTGCGGTGACCGAAACTGCCAGTGAAATCCTCGGCAACCATCGCCCTGTCAACGAGTGTTGGGTCACAGCAGACTTTCTTGATTTGCACGACAGGAGGAGAGAACTGAAGAACAAGACAAGATGCAAAGCATATAAAAGTACTCCCAGTTTATCTTGAATACGCGTGAGATATTCCATAAAGAGGAAAAACCGTTTTGGGCCGTTATAGCCGTTAGTAACGGCTATTCTGGTAAACATCGGCCATATCCGTGACCCATAATGAACATACCTACAAATTTTCAGAAAGATCGGCCAAGTACTTTTGAGATATTCCATAAAGAAGAAAAACAGTTATGGGCCGTTGTAGCCCTTAGTAATGGATATATTGGTTAAATAAAACATTGGGCATCATCCGTGACCCATGCTGAACATACCTACAAATTTTCAGAAAGATCGGCCAAGTACTTTCTGAGATATTCCATAAAGAAGAAAAACCGTTATGGGCCGTTATAGCCGTTAGTAACAGATAAAACGGTAGAATAAAACATCGGGCATCATCCGTGACCCATGTTGAACATAATACCTACAAATTTTCAGAAAGATCGGCCCAGTAGTTTTGTCTGGAGCGAGTGGAACACATTTTGATCACGGACGGACGGACGGACACACACACACACACACACACACACACACACACACACACACACACACACACACACAGAGAGAGAGAGAGAGAGAGCATTTCTTCGTTCCCATTCTAAAGTACTCCCTGTTCCATAAGAACTGGGGGTACAAAAAACGAAGCAGATGGTGCCAAAGAGTATAGAGCAGTTAGCAGGGAGATAAAGGAAAATATGAAGAAAGCAATGGAGACATGGACAGAGGAGTGGTGCCACGACATTGAGGACAACCTACAGAACAACAGTAGGTAAGCAGAGCAACTTGTAAAAGACCTGACAACCTCAAACAAGGATGAGTTTCTGACAACCTCTGAACACGAGTTTCCACCATACAGGACAAGTCGGGGAAGTGCCTCGCAGAAGACAAGGGCATTCTCCACCTTTGGGCAGAATACTGCTCCGACTTATACAGCTTCATCACAACAGGGGACCCACCAGTCCTGACAGTCCCCCAGTAACAGACACTGACAACTTCCCCATCTTGCGTGAAGAAGTAGAAGAGGCAGCAGTCAAGTCCTTGAAACTGGGAAAATCAGCGGGGGTGGACAACATACCAGCAGGGTTAGTGAAGGAAGGAGATGCCGTGATCAGTGCCTCAGCAATGAAGTCATTTTTATCAGTAGGGGGTGGGGTGCTAGTAGGTAGTGTCCTGCGAATGTTGGATCAGAACTGGAGAAAGAAGTTACATTTGGGGACAATAAAGGAAGAGGAGGAGGAGAAGAAGAAAAAGAGGAAGAAGAAAAGAATGATTCTAAAAAGTGAGAAATGACAGCTGGGGACAGTAAATAAGTAGAAGTGAGAGGATAAACATCTCGCCTCGTTTTCTCACTGTTCACCTTTGTCGGAGTCCCCTTTTCACTCACACAGGTAACTACCGTCTTTCAGAGCGAGAGGATTTGTTCAGTCGCCTGCGCCGCCCTCTCATCTAGCCACATACACTGGCTCCTTGTTGTCCACCACTCTTCACCGAGGGCGACCTTGTGCCTGCACTTTGGCTTTGCTCACAGGCGAATCACCAAGTGTGCGCTTCAGACTCGAGGATTGGACGCCAGCACCTGTTGAAGTGTGGTGACCAGACAAGTAACCGTGGACAGGAGATAGACACAGAGCCGGTCACACCGACAGGAAGAGTGGAACACCTGCAATAGGCACAATAGGACTCCAAGTAGCAAAAGACAGAGGACACAGTTCCTTTCCTCTCTAGTTCTTTGGATATTGGGGGAAACTGGCGTTTTCTTTTTATTGCAAGAGAACGCCTTTAGTGCACTTTTATTCTCTCGTGTGTGTGTGTGTGTGTGTGTGTGTGTGTGTGAGTGAGTGTGTATGTGTGTGTGTATGTGCGCGCGTGCGATCGTGCGTGCATTCGTGCGTGCGTGCGTGTGTATGTATATGTGCGTGCGTGCGTGTGTGTATACGTGTGTTTGCGCGCAGTGGGTCTGGCTGGCTGTGCAAAATGTCCACTAAATAAGGACCAATGTTGTCTTCTATTGTTCGTGCAAGACCTACTACGTATGTCTGTTTATCCTAGGGACACTGATGTTGCCAAACATGGCCCTTTCTACAGCAGCAAGGACTCTCTCTAAACAAAGCAGGAAAGTCAACATGCATGCTCCTCACCTCTCTTCCAGGCGGAGGTTTGGTTTCAAAGACTTCTCCACCTCGGGGTCTCAGGCACTGACCCGCCAACAGCTGCTGCAGGGAGATAGAGAGAGGTGTGAAGGCAGTGGGGGGGGGGGGGGGGGGGGGGGGGGTTGTGCCTCCTTTCCCTTCTCTCCCTCCTCCCCCTTTTTACTCCAGTTCCCCTTCCACCCCCTCTTTTCCCTCTCCCGCCCTTCCCTACCCTTTTGACAGATTCATAAATCAAAGAGGGGAGATCTTTTTTTTTTCCTTTCCGATAATTTTTTTTTTCTTTTTTCCCTTGTTTTTTCTGTTTTCTTTTTGAGTGAGGGTGGGCTCTCATATTCTGTGCCACTTCAGTGACATTAAACACAGATAGCTCATTCCGGCTCCACCCTCCCCCATCCCCACCCTCCCCCCGTCCCGAGTCACCCCCTCTGCTTATCCCGCCACCGCCCTGGCACCGGCCATCCACAGGAGACACTGCACTGCTGCCGAGTCACTGCGGTGATGTTCAGTGGTATCAATTCTGATCCAACATACGGAGGACACCGGGGGCCGGAATAGCTCAGGTGGTAGAGCGCCGGACTCGTAATCCAAGGGTTGCAGGTTCGAATTTCCGCCGTGCCGTTTCGGTACAGGGGGATTTTTCTCACGGAGTTAACATTGGTTCTGACTCCATTTCCCATACAGTCCTTCGAATGAGACTATAAACCGAGGTTCCGTGTGTGAACGCACGCATATCATCTTGCACACACGTAAAATCCCATCACCAACTTTCGGAAGAGAAGGCCAGTTTGGCCGTTGGTATAGATGACACGTTACACATAGCATGCACCTTCCCCGAAGATGGAGTATGGCTGCCTTAATGGCCGGATAAAAAACGGTCATGCACACAAAACTCCACTCCCTTTGTTGGGCAGATGGAATTAATACTTGCCTGTCTATATAGGGAGTGTCCGCAGGAATATCATCCTGCGTATGCAGAAGAAGAAGAGGGAGGACACCATCTACTAAGCCCTCATAGCGAAGACCAGAGTTGATGGCTTGCAGGGCCCAGCGTGAATGAGCTTTCCCTTTGGAGGGCGCCACCATCCTTCCAGCGACAGTCTTCACGACCTTGCCAATAACGGCGAACTGGACATGAACCTCGCAACCGGCATAAATATGCAGACGAAATCGAACTGCGTTCATGAACAGAGTGGGGCTTGAGGGGCCACAGAATTCGAGACTTTATTTTTTCATGCTGATCGATGAAGATGGGATGACGACGATAATGCAACGGAGTTCCATCCTGGTTTAAAATTGCATGACAGGGATGTACTCTACTGTTACTTTCACAATATACACCAGCGTCAACCAGGCCCAGGAGGTACAGACACCTGCAGTGTTGGTCAAGAAATTCTGAGCAACACTCTCAGAGACGCGCTGTCCGTTAAGTAGACGAACCTCCACTGTGTGGTCCTAGTCCTCCCATTTGAGCCCATAGAAAGGTCAGCTTCGGTCGGTGCAGAAAAATCCCACAAATAAATGGCTTAGATGAGAACTGATTGCTTTCCAGCCCGAAATTCAAGACGCTTATCACTGCGCTCAGGAGGCAGGTTAGGATGTGTCTCTGCCTTTCGCTAATCAAAGTTCCAGTGCTTGTATTGAAGACATTCACCACTTTCTGTTTATCTGAGTCTCAGTCTCTCTCTCCTCTCTCTCTCTCTCTCCCCTCTCTCCTCTCCCCCCCCCCCCCCCCCCCCCCCCCCCCCCCCCCCCCCGCCTCTGTGAACAATCCTCTTCAAACTAAGAACTAACCACTGCCGACTGCTGAGCCACCTCAGCCGAATGAAGACTGCCCACACACATGGATGTCCGTGCGGCAGTAGACCTCACACCCCAGACACCAACACTGTCCAGCCCATGATGTTCTACAGCGTCAAACCTAGCCAGAGGGTGTAGAGCTGCATATGCAGCTTTGGGGCAGCCGTCAAGACCTTGAAAAAACTTTAGGTTTCATCGTGATCGTGGCGACAGGATTGAAGATCTGACGCAACCAATCATAAAAAAACGACCGCAGAAGAAGAAGACTGTTGCTAGCGACAAGCAATACTTATCCTCACCCTACTCGATCTATGACAGTTTGTTTACCTGTTGTACTCTAAAGGCAATATTTATCCTCACCCTACTCGATCTGTAACAGTTTGTTGATCTGTTGTACTCTAAAGGCAATACTTATCCTCACCCTACTCGATCTATGACAGTTTGTTGATCTGTTGTACTCTAAAGGCAATACTTATCCTCACCCTACTCGATCTATGACAGTTTGTTGACCTGTTGTACTCTAAAGGCAATACTTATCCTCACTCTACTCGATCTATGACAGTTTTTGATCTGTTGTGCTCTAAAGGCAAAGGGTCGTTTCAGCCTGTAGTCGTCTTTCGTCAATGTATGAGTTATGTGTGTAGTGGTGGTGGTGGGGGGGGGGGGGGGGGGGGGGGGGGAATGATTGAGGACAGAGGTCAGACAGAAAGAGAGAGGGTTGGGATAGCGGGGAGAGGTGTGGAGGGAGATAGTGAAGAGGGAGGGGGGCGCAGAGATAAGAGAGAGGGGTGAAGGACAGACATGAGTCAGACAGGGGGGGAGGGAGGGGGTAGAGATAACAGAGAGAAGACAGAGTGAAGGGATGATGTGGAGGGGGGGGGGGGGGGGGGGCACTAGATGTTTAACATGTGATGGATATTTCAAGCTTATCAGTGAATAGGTAAAGTCTGCCTGTACTTCAGTTACGTACTTGCTCTCTATTGAGAAACTCGCGTCCACACGCGGACAAAATGTAGTCGTTTTCTTTCCCTTTCTTCTTTATTCTTTTATTTCATTTTTTTAAATCATATTTTGTTCGTTCCTATATTTCATTTTTTCCCCAAAATTCTTGTTTCCAAATCGAAACGTTACTGCTACTTTCCCGGTGACGGCAAGTTGACAAAGGTTTGAGCCAACTCCAGGTGTTTTTGTTTACAGTGTGTGTGTGTGTGCGCGCGCGCGCGCACGCGCGTGCGTGCGTACGTGCGTGTGTGTGAGAGAGAGAGAGAGAGAGAGAGGGGGGGGGGGGGGACTGTTGTCATCTGTAACGAGAGAACAGAAAATCGTGTAAGATATCACAGAACTAAGTAGGTGAATGGACAAACACAGGCGGAGAAAGATCATGACAGTTAAAAAGAAAGAAAAGAACTGCGAGATTCACGGCATTATGAAAATCAGAAGCCACCTCTGTGCATCGGCCATACTGATTTCCCTAAAATTCTCTCCAGTGAATTTCATCACAGAATTTCCAAGTGAAGATACCTTTTATTCTACAAGAGATTCTGGAGAGAAGACCTTCATTTTTTTCGAAGGTGATAGATATAAACACCGATGAGATTGTTTTTTTTTCCCCCAAAACCTGTCGGATCTTGAATGTTAAAAAATAAAAAATTAACAACCAAAATTGAAGTTTAGATATCGATGATGATGGCGGGGTCCCATTAACTGTTAATCACTCGTTCTGGCACATCAGCAAAACTGTTTTTTTACTCGCGTTTTTTAAAAGCCTGTTCCCGTCTATGCTACAAAATCAACTTTTCCGTACGAAATAAACGAACAGAAACCTAAAAGCATGACAGCACATCTACATCATTTCTTGGTATGTTTACGTTCAGACTACTGAATCTATGCTAACTTTTTAGAGGAAGTAGGTCTATTAAGCCTAGCCTAGTTCACGTTGTAGCCTATGTAGGTCTACCGCTTTATCCCCAGTACGTTCGTTGGTCCTACTAATTATTTATTAATGTTTAAGCGCCACTATCCAGACGTGGATAGTGTTTATAAATTTATCAGATTATATTTGTTTTATAATCAAGTCGTGTTTATAGCCCAGGCCTGTTTAGAGAATATTTTCCCATCCAGTTCATAATAGTTTTACGTCATTAAAGGCTATTTCTATCATATTACAAAGAAAACCGATTGAAGAATATGAGTTTGATATGATATAAACCAATGTTGCAGTTTTTCACATGAAATCTATCTTTGCATTAATATTTACAAATTGACTGATCAATATAGTGGATGGCTTAGCAAATACTGGAAGTAAAAAAATCATGAAAGTTACAAAGTTGTTAACAACTACTCCGTTAGTTCTTTCTAAAAAGGAAAAAAGCAATGCGCGAAATTCTCTCCCCTAGTAGAGTGTCACTGTTTCGTACATAGATTTTTTGTTCCATTCCAATCCATTACGAACCGCTGTCTTTTTTTTTTCCGATAACATTTTTAGATCATGCCCTTGTGTGAGGCAGAATATAGACAAACGCAAAGACAGAGCACGGCAGTAATCCATCTATCTATTCGTATGCCGAGCGCCAGTCGAATCATGTGGAACCGATCCATTTGTATTTGCCGGATCGAGCCATACCACGTCGAAGTCCCTTTTCTTTGCCTTAGCTCTCTGCGGATTACTTCTCAAGTCATAGTGGCATGTTCTACTAGGTGGTTTCTCGTTCTTCGTTGTCACTGTCCTAAGTGTCATTTGTTTTTGCCTGATGAAGTCCCAAGAGATCGAAATGCATTGTGTTTTGTCCTGTACTTTGTTTGTCTATTTCCTTGGCAGAAACTAACCCCCTCTCTTTCTAAATTATGTTCTACACAGACACACCTGGAATGCCTCCTTCGTGGACTAACAAGTTCATGTGCTCATTTTTCCGTGGCGTATTTAGTCAGCGTGAACGCGGCCAATCAAATTTCTCCCTCAACGTTCATGAGTTCTCGACTAACCAGAGACGTAGAGGGTTTTTTCACGTCTCTGGACTAACTAATGAATAGATTAACAGTAAACAAGCGGGGTATTTTTTGCTCCCATAAGAAAACCTAACACAGAGTAACTTTTATTCCAGACTGGCACAGCCTTTTAAACTTGAATAAAGTCAGACAAATACATAGACGAACAATCTAATAGTGGGGGAAAAAAACAAGCACAGGCCAACAACTGAACTGTCTTCATAGTAATGACTTGGCAAAGATTAGGACTTAAGGGGGGGGGGGGGGGGGGGGTTGAAGATGGAGAAATTGGGAACATGAAATTAAGAAAATATGTTACAGATATGAAAACTCTTCACTAGCTGCATAAGGGAACCATCGCAATCCCTTTTGAAGGCAGATATATTTGTATTGCCTGCTCCGAGGCCTTTCGTGTTCTGGGTCGGAACTCATCAGGGAGACACGGCTGGTTGCGTCTGTTCTCCTGGCGTCAAATAGAGACACACCACAGTCCATAATACTGTGGTGTTCTCACCACCAAGGGTGCAAAAAAGAATCCAATAGCACCCCAAAGCAGTCAGCGAAGAGTAGTAAACGAAACCAAACGTAAGTGTGGGGAGGAAAAAAGTTGCTGAAAAACTAAAGACATTACGCAAACAGTATAAAATGTAGGGAACAATCTTTGAGCCTACGCTTGAGGATCCACCCAAAGATGTAAGGGAGATCAAAAGACAAAGACACAGACGGACAGAAACAAATACAAATAACCTCAATTTAATCAAAACAAAATCGGAATGAAATGAGGCAGGGAACAGTAAACGATAAACAGTGAACAAGCGGGGTAATGACTTGGTCCAAGTCCAAGTCCAAATCTTTGCCAAGTCATTACTATGAAGACAGTTCAGTGTTGGCCTGTGCTTGTTTTTTCCTCCACTATTAGATTGTTCGTCTATGTATTTGTCTGACTTTATTCAAGTTTAAAAGGCTGTGCCAGTCTGGAATAAAAGTTACTCTGTGTTAGGTTTTCTTATGGGAGCAAAAAATACCCCACTTGTTTACTGTTTATGGCTTACTGTTCCCTGCCTCATTTCATTCCGATAATGAATAGATTGTCGGCCGCCTTGCTTGTCCACTGAAAATGTTTAGTAGCTTGTTTGTTTGTACCATTCACCTATAATTCCTGGAAATTAAAAAAACGCGCTGACTTTTTCTGTCCTAGGTCATTTCGGGTAAAAAAAGGAATAAAACGGCGCCTCCTGCATCCCAAATACAACCCAGAAGACACATACCATTTGCTGGGACGACGGGAACAGGTCAAGATCTTCCGCCTGAGGACTGGACACAATCGCCTGCTCCACCACATGCACACAAAATTTGGCATTGGACAGAGTGGAGAGTGCCCTTGTGGTGAGGGACCAGTGACAACTGACCACATCCTTCAAGTCTGTCCTACGTATGCAGCATCCAGGAGAAAGTACTGGCCAACACCGACAGCAGTGGAAGCCAAGCTGTACGGCACCCTGGAGGAGCTGCGACGGACGGCAGCCTTCATCGAGGACACCGGGCTGCTCATCTAACGGGATGGCGAACGAGGAAGAAGAAGAAGAAGAATTTCGGGTAAAATATGTTTTTAAGATTTGCATCATGACGACCCGTGTTTTCTTTCATAATATGCATTTTTCGACATTGTGTCCACGGGTTCAGTTTTATTTCCTACAATCGGTCTTAAAGCTTTGCGCTCGTTAAACACATTTTGCAGAACATCAATCTGTATGTCCTCTTCAATGTGGTCTGCAAAGTGTTTGTTAACTGTTGTTTTTTTGTTTTTTTTGTTGTTTTTTTTCCTGTTTGGTTTCTCACGTCTCGACGGTGTTCTAAGAGAATTTTTTGTTTGTTTGTTTGTTTTTTCAACTTAAGAGATTATTACTGCCTTTCTTTCTTTTTTCTTTCTTTTTTCTTTCTTTTTTTTTTTTTTAACAAGCAAGAAAGCAAATGACACTGTGCGTTTTAAAATTAACATCCTTGTTCAGCTGGTATGTTGTTGCTCTTGCCCTACATTGAGCGTCATGTTTTACAGTTGCAGATACTCGCCTGTAATTTTATTAACCCTTTGTTGGTCTTAGTATATGGATGATGTTGAACTTCAAGGAATTTTGTTATTCTTCAGTTTAACGTCTTTTCACTAAGAGTGATATTAGACGTGGGAGGGAGAAAGTGACTGTATGACTGCATGGATGAAGAGGTGTGTGTGTGTGTGTGTGTGTGTGTGTGTGTGTGTGTGTGTGTGTTTAAGTTTTTAAAACTTAGTAAAGTTGTGTAACATTATATCCAGTGTGTTAATTATCGGGAAAATTTTTGGATGTTTGATGTGTTTCATTTACATTTGTTTATTTTGTTTTAAGTCCTCCATGCCCCAAAAGGGGTCACAGGATTAAATCTTTGAATCTTTGTGTGTGTGCATCATGTTCCTTTTTTATATATGCCAAATAACCGTTGTTCTGATGGGAGGAGGGGATTTTTAACAGCGTAGAATCACTAAACCAACTGCCTTTGTTGTAGGTTGAACTTTAATTCTCTGGAAGTACAACAAGCTCGCCAGTTTTCTGTTTTCAGTGCGAACTCTTCTTCCTTTGCTGGCTTGAAAGGTACATAACTCTAGTAGCCCAAAATGGTTGCTAGCAAAATCAGATTCACCCACTTGTAAATTATAGCGACTAATCTGAAGATTGCAACACGTATCAGTCAAACAGACCAAGGTTGAGAGATAGTCACATTGTATCAGAGTAGAGTGATGGCGAATTACATTCATTTGCTTCAACGGCGCCTTCCCAAGACCCCGACCGACTGGCTCGCCTTTTTGATTCTGCTGGGAGGAGTGCACGGGGTATTGATTTTTGAACTGTTCGTGGTGCTGCCATTTCTTTACGACGGATTCCATGACAGCGACCTCACGTATTACATGCACATTGTGGCTGCCATGTTTATTTACGCCAACGTGATGAGCAACATGTTGCTGCTGATGGCGACGGAGACGGGGATCCGAGGGCTGATGCTGCCCAGCAAACTGAAACCAGGCTGGCGGTTCTGCTGTGTGTGTGAGTGCAACGCCCCGCCCCGCTCCTATCACTGTGGTATTTGCGGCACTTGTGTGCTGAAACGCGATCACCACTGTACGTTTGCTGGTTGCTGCGTCGGACACACCAACCAGCGCTATTTCATGGTCATGATTTTCTGGATCTGGGTAGCGGCGGTGTATGCCTCCCTGATGAACTTAGACTTTGTTTACCACATTTTCGGGGAGTATTCCTTCAAGACGCTGTTCGTGTTGGTCTTGCCGTTACTGGCCTGGATGTTCCAGGTGGTGGAAACGGTGACCATGTCCATGGCCTTCATGATTTCGCTCTGCATCATTGCACTGCTGATGACTACGGCTCTGATGGGTTATCATATGCTGAACATCATCAATGGCCAGACAGTGCATGAGAAGACGTACAAGATCGACACGTATAACAGGAGTTCCACAGAGAACATTAAAGCGGTGTTTGGGGAAAAGTGGACGGTCAGCTGGATCTGGCCGTGGATTTCTTCCCCGCTGCCAGGGGATGGGATGGAGTTTGCAAAACGACAGAAAGACAGATAAACCTAGAAGAGGACAGGAGTGCATACTGAATATAATGTTCATGAATAGGGAATAATTGTGTTGTTAGTACAAGTGTACACAGAAAAAGACCTGTAGGGGAGATAAGCTCACTGAGGAAGAGTGATGAGGGGTGGAGAAGGTGGGGGCTTTTAAGTCTGAACTGGAATGAGAGGGTGTTGCATTCTTGAAACTAAATTGAAGACTTGGTACTAGTGGTACGAATGAATGATCGATGGTTTAGGTACTAGTGGTAGGGACTCAGAAGAAAAGGGAGGGAGGGGGGAGGCAGGGTTGCTGTGTTCACAAGCAACTGCAGTAAAACTAAAAAAAAAAAAAAAATTAATGAAATAGAAAATAGAAGAAAGATTACTGTTCCACCAAATGAAAGAGACAAACAAATTACAAGACATTTTCATTGTCTTGAATGGTGTTTGTCCTGCCTGAAGAAGACCAAAGAGGGCAAAATGCATTGTGTTTTGTCTTGTAATTTGTCTCTTTCGCTCAGTAGAACAGTCATTTTCCTTTCAGGTTTGTTTCTAATTTCACCTGCAGTCACCTCACTTTGAAACAATCCTAAAAGAAAAAATGTAATGATAATATAAAATAAATGTGGAAAAAAAAAGGAAAAGAAAACGATACGTACTGGGTCCAAGATAAATGAATAGCACTCTAATCACTACAGAGCTATGAAAAGAAAACGAAGCAAAAACAAAAACAAAAATATCAGCAAACGAACAATGACCAGGTGTAGAGGAAGGTTGAATCATTGAATCAATAAGTATTGCTCAGAAAATGAAATTGTTGATGTAGTAAACAACTTAACACTAACTTAGCTAGAGTAGACCCTGATCCCCACCCCTATCCAACCATACTCACTATCCCCATCCACCTAGATCTGCCCTTGCAAGAAACCCTGAGGACGTCTGTATGCAAAACTTTGATGCTACTAATAAGCAACGGAAACAAGTGAAGTTCGCACATTTACAAAGAAAACAAAAAGTGAAACAAATCATGAAAGACTCATGAACAGGAGCATGTTTATGCCAGGTATGGACAAGTTGTACTTGAACATGATTTACTAAATGATTTAGTGATAGTGATATGATATCGGTTTTCTAATCATCATAGCAAGCTTAACTGTTATTTACTCTCAAGATGTCACTGATGTGCGATTTTAGTATTTTTCCCTGGGTCACAAAGATTTGAAAACTACTTTAACAGAACTGTTCAAGTTTATTTGACACTATTAGTGTAAATTCCTCTGCGTCCCACACTTCCACCCACCCTACCCAAAACCTCCACCCCACACCTCCACATCTAGTATCTCACACCAATTCCCCCACCCCTTTACGAAAAAAAACGCACACAAAAAACAACAACAACCCACATACAGTATATATGCACTGTAACTGTATGTGGCGTACATGTGTTTCTTCATCAAATTATACAAGAATACAAATGTACTAAAAGAGGATGTAATCTAGCTTTTTTTTTTCTTGTTACTAAATTGCAGAAGACATTTGACTGAAATTTTGTCAATTTCCACAGTGTCAACTCTGACATGTATTTAGCAGAAAAGTGGAGCAGAAACATGATCCCACATTTGTTTCTTCAGGAATTGGAACATTCATTTTTTTACCACTGTGTTAAGTTATCCACCTTTTTTGTGTTTGTTTGTTTGTTTGATTTTTTCTTTTTCTTTTTTTTTTTAACTTCTTACCTTGTAAAGATTGTAGTTTTAGTCTTGTTTTCATGGTGACTAATGTGTTAGAGAAATGAACAAAGTGCGATGTTAGGTCAGGTGACAGAAAGGTCAGCAGGTCATGTGAGTTGTGCAGACTTGTTGGCTGGACCAGTTCCTGTGTTTGTGTGTGATCAGGGTTCGCCATGAAGGGGGTTTTGTGTAGGTGCTTGGGGGGGGGGGGGGGGGGGGAAGAGAATGGTAGAGGGGAGGGGTGACATTGGGGAGAGAAAGGGGGAAGGGGGACATAGGGGGTGGGCTAATGCCTTTAGTGCCATAGATGTAGTGCTAGTTTCCACCCCCTGTCTTCACACACACACACACACACACACACACACACACACACACACACACACACAGAGTAAAAACAATTCTGAATTTGATACAGACTGTTTATGTGTTTTATATTGATTGACTGCATTCCTTTTTGATGGCATCTGCTATGTCCTGGATAAAAACTCTACAAACTGTTACTAGTGCTTTATTATTATTATTATTATTATTGTCATTATTATTACTAAGAGTACTTATATTGCACCTATCCTTGTCTAGAGACCAAGCTGTGGGTGCTTTATCCATGCTGTTGTTGATGCAAGAGGCTGTGTACCTGGGTAGAGCTGACTGAAGCAGTGCTTGCTAAGCTCTACATTCTGTCGTTTCCCCATGTCATTCAGTCAAATATCAGTCACACAGCTTTTACATTCATTCTTTTGGTTCTTGCAGTGCGTATTCTCGTCATCCATACCAACATCCAAACTGGCCTTCTCCTGAAAGGTGGTGATGGGATTTGATGTGTTAGCAAGATGTTATGTGTTAGCAAGATGTTATGTGTTAACAAGATGTTCTGTGTTAGCAAAGTGTTTTGTGTTAGCAAGATCTTATGCATGTGTTCACATGAAACTTTGCTTTATAATCTCATTCAAAGTACTTTTGTTTTTTTTCGTTGTTGTTTTTTTTTTGTAATATTTTATCCTCCATGTCTCAAAGGCAGTAGTCTCACACACCTCATTCCACTCCCCCCCCCCCACCCCCCCCTTCCCTCCACAGTGCCCAGACTTGATCTGCCGAAGCCCCAGCAGTCTGCAGGGAAACATCCACACATCCACATCAGGTCATCCTATGGCAACCCACCAGAGGAGACACTGCGCTTCAACGGTGTTCAGGGTTGCTGGTTCTGATGCGATAGTCATGGGGAACTGCTTACTGATCCCCCTGCTGACAACATCACTTGCTTACCTTGGAGCCAGTGAGAGTGCCCCTCCAGAGGGCAGCGCTATATCCGGGACAGGGGAAGCAATAAGTATTGTTATTGGACATCCTGGAACAGCTGATATTTGAGATGGGATGGGTGTGGCTGATGCCATTGCCGAGGATGGATCAGTGAGGGGTTAAACGGCGTCATTGGTTTGGGAGAGTTACCTGGGAATCAGGAGAAGAAAGGGGGGAGTAATTGGGGAAGGGATGGGCGTTGTGACGGGAGGTGGGGGGGAGGGGGGGGGGGGGAGTAGTGGGGATAGTCAAAGGTTCACAGCTAAAAAAGAAAATAAAATTTTCTGATTCATGTATGCTTAAGCAGTAATCCACACTTGATTGTTGGCTTCATGAACAGTTGGAAGGTTTGTCAATGCATAGCGTAACTTATGAATGTTGGCTCCATGAACAGTTGGAAGGTTTGTCAATGCATAGCGTAACTTATGATTGTTGGCTCCATGAACAGGTGGAAGGTTTGTCAATGCACAGCATATCTTATGATTGTTGGCTCCATGAACAGTTGGAAGGTTTGTCAATGCACAGCGTAACTTAATGCATGAAAATGTTAGTGTTACTAAACTTACATTTCCTACTGTGATTGTATTTTCATACAGCACTTGTTTAGTATTTTGTGTTGTGTTAGTTGAATTTTTGTTTTCAATTTAAAAATTTTTCATGTCTGTGTTGACAATGGGGATTTTCTGATAACCTTACAGACTTAAATAAGTTCAGACCAATTTTGTTTTGTCTGGTCTTGAAATGTGCATCAGAATTGATTTGGTTCTTTGGTCGTGATGCCTTGCTATCAGCAGCACTGCTACAGCCATGTCTTGGATTAGGACAACTTGATTTTGTATCCAAACCATCAGCAGCACTGCTACAGCCATATCTTGGATTAGGACAACTTGATTTTGTATCCAAACCATTGCTCAAGATTTGGCAAACAGCTGTTTGGTGTTCATGTTTCTGACAGTGTGTGTAAACATGAGCATTCAAGCATATGATTGTGTGTGTGTGTGTGTGTGTGTGTGTGTGTGTGTGTGTGTGTGTGTGTGTGTGTGTGTGTGTGTGCAAGGGAAGGGTGATGCAAGGGTGCAGGCATGAGGCAGATTACCTACAGCTATACCTGCCAACCTTCCCAATTTTTCTCTTAAGAATTTCTCAGGTACAGAAGTCACTCTTGAAATTCCAAAATTCAGTGAATAAAAATCTAGAATTTCAAAATTTAATTGAAAAAAAAAAAAGCAGGGTTTGGGGGTCATTTTAGGATCAGGTTAATAAAGGATTGAACAATAAAGCTGAAATGATATTCTCTGAGTATCAACAGCTACAAATGAGTTTTCTGTTTAAACACCTCATCCATCAGGTGAAGCAGCAGAGCATTAAGAATGCTTTCATCCAATGAAATGACAAACCACCTTGCCAGATTTGGACGTACATGCATATCAACTCCTCGGAGTGCTTCAAAGTCCTTGAAAAATGACATTTTGATGGAGCAGTGAATATTTTGGTGAGAAGATCCCAAAGTGACACAGAGAATGATATATACATTTGAGTTCATTTTACTCCTGCAGAAAGTGTCCACTTGCCTCTTGTTTGCTATGAAAAACATTTTGCTGAAGTGGCTGTATAGAGTTTTGGAAGTATGCATCAAGACTTCTATAAGGTCCTGGAATCTTATACTCAAGTCTTTGAAATGTCCTTGAATTTTTTTTAGCAGTCTGTAGGAATTCTGCCTCTCTCTCACTCTCTCTCCCTCCCTCTCTCTCTCGCTCTCTCTCTCTCCCTCTCTCTATCGCTGGCTCGTTCACTCATTACTCTCTGTCTTTCTCTCTCTCACCTGTTTTTTTCTTTTTTTTTTTTTGGTAGTTTTTCTGGCTTGACCATAGGCTCTGCGTTCCTATGCTGTGACTATTACATGGATATCACATGCTAAGCGCTCGTTATCATTGGTTTTTAATTGAAGAAACATGTGAGTGTAGAAGCCACTGAGGACAAAGAAGGTTCAAAAGGACAGTGCTCAGTTTCTGGACAGTTGTGCTTGTGAAGCTGTTTAAGGGTGTTTGTATGCTTTGCCAGTATGTCATATGAAAAACCCATCTGGTATGATGATGTGAAATAAGCCTAGAGTATGTATATGTTTATGTGAGTGTATTCATGGACATAACCTGTGTGTGTGTGTGTGTGTGTGTGTGTGTGTGTGTGTGTGGTGTGTGTGTGTGGTATACAAGTGCCAGAACTGGGGAAAGTTTGAGAGTGCATTTCTGGCTATGAAGAGAGTATGTGACATAATGGATGAGGAATGCTTTAGTCAATGATGTCTGAAAATCAAGAAAAATGAATAAAAACATGTGAAATTTTGAATGATAGATACCCCATGCATGACTTACTTCACAAACATTCAGACTTGGAGTGAAGAAAAAAAAAATGTCATTCAGTTACCTGCGGAGAGACAATGGAGTAGATCCATCACATGGAATGTGAATGCCAGACTTATGACATAATCCCTTTGCTCTTGGACAGACTTATGACATAATCCCTTTGCTCTTGGACAAAGGATTAATAAATGACCTATAGATCATGTGTTTTTAAATGCATACATGCACTGTTTTTACAGAATCTTTATTGGAAAGATCTTTAGCTCACTGTGCACCTTATACTTCTAATATCTCTGGGCAGAGAAGCACAGTAAAAAATGTGCTAGATATTCCAGTTAATTCTGACTTTAGATATGACACGCTTGTCATAATATTGGATATCCGTGTCATTTAACAAGATTTTCAAACTGTCATCTAGTGCATTGTTTAAAGCACTACAGCAGCGCATTCTTTTCAATCAAAAGGATTGTGAAGTGTATACGTTTGTAAAACTGAGAATGTGTGTAGGTATGTTTTGAATCTAAAAGATTAAGTGTGTATGTTTGTAAAACTGAGCATGTGTGTAGGTATGTTTCCACACTTGTGCAGAAAGATGCTTATGCATCTATGCATAACATGTTCACAGTGTGTGCGTGTGTGTGTGTGTGTGTGTGTGTGTGTGTGTGTGTGTCCCAGTGTGCGAATGTGTGTGTAGAGGGGTGGGGGTGGGGGGGTACAGGGTGGGGAGAGTCCAGTCTGGAATAGGTGCCTGTTGAAATATGTAAAGTCTGGGCTGAGGCAGCATAATGTTGATTCTGGCAGCAGTACGCCCGATGCAATTGCCTGGCCGGAAGACATCACTCCATAGCATACATGGCCTGTTCTGCTCTTCTGCTGTGTCAACATTGTGCATCACTCAGGTGTGTGTATCATTGAAATCCATTAGTGGATCTATACATTTTAGTATTGTCTCTGTCTCTCTCTCCCTCTCTCTGACTCTGTCTCTGTCTCTCTCTATGTCTTTGTCTCTCGTTTTCTGTCTTTCTGTCTGTCTGTCCTCTCTCTCTCTCTCTCTCTCTCTCTCACTCAGGCCTTTGAAGAGAAAAAAAAGGCAGTTATTTTGTTGCCACTTGATTTGTGTGTGATCATGTAAAAAAAAAAAATGCCTGTTTTTGTCTCAGCACATTGTACACTATACTTATTCTTGTTGAAATTATCATTCCCCCCCCCCCCCCCCCCCCCCCCCTTTCTTTTTTTCCCTTGGTTCCAGGGCTCTTTAAGTACCAAACAGATCCCCCACCTTCTGAAAGTTCTGTGCCAATAACTTGTTTTCTGTCACTCTTTTTACTCTGACTTTTAAGACAATTATTTTATATTTCGATAATGACTGTGCTGTACTTTTTGTCCCCCCGGTGTGGACCGCTTTGTCTGAATGTGTTCTGGAAATGTTTACCCATGTTTCTATCTGAAGCAGTTTATGATATGTCATCTTTTTTTTTCTCTCTCTTTTTTTTTTTCTTCATAGTGAGGCCGTTACGTACTGGAAGCTGTACTCTTTGTCCAGCGTGGACGCCGGCTGTCCTTTCTGCAGTGTCTGTTTGCCCAAAGGGATTTTGGGATGTAGTTTTGTGTGTGTGTGTGGGGGTGGTGGTGTGTGGAGGGTGGGTGGTGTGTGAATAAACGGTTTCCATCAATTTTTGTACAAACTTTATATGCCTGCTACTTGTGAGAGCAATAAGTCAAGGGGAGCCACCAAGGGCTGTAAGCACAGCCCGTTTTATGCACCCTGGAGATATTGGAAGTTTCCTTGTTAGAAGCACATTCATTGCTTGTTTCTTTTTCAGGATGTGGATGGAGTTGTTTTTTATAACTATATTTCTTTGTTATTTCATTTTATTCTTTTTTTTTTATGACCTGACATGTTTTGTGATGCAATGGGTTTTTTTTTTTTTATCTGCGTGAGTTCAACATTTTTTTAAATGTTCTGTGTGGTCTGCTTGGCTAGAATGTTTGAAACTTGAAAATTTGAACCTTGAACCGCCTTGTTTTGTGGCAAAAGGGAGTCCTTTCAAATGTGTCCTGCAAATTAGTGTGAAGTCATTTTTTTACATGTATTAGGCATTAGTGTGTGGCAATAATGATAATTTGATGACCTGGTCAGGCTCTGGGGAATTCCATTTCTCAGGAGATGATGTCAAACTGGTTGTACTGTGATGTGACTGACCAAACTGAAGAGCTGACCACTCTAGACTGTGGCTTCCTTCTTACCTCCCTTTTTTTTTGGACCCATCAGCATAGGCTCCAAGATGTTCTTTTATAATCGTTGTTCTTTACTTAGTTTTGACCGCTTTTTTTTCCAACATCACCTACTTCCTAACAGGAACTTGCAGACGGATAACAAACTTTTCCAAATCCACCCAGATCTGAGAGAATTTTTACTGTGTTCTGCTGGTGGCCATAAAGAAGAAACAGCCGATGTCATTTGTACACAGGCCCACTCCTTTCACCCTCACTCTTCTCTTTTAAAAGGTGAAGAAGCCCTGTGGTGCTTGCATGTCGTGTACCATGCACAGTAAGACATGTTTTAGCGAGTCTGGGACTTACATGATGTCAGACATAAGCACTTTCCAGCAGACTCCAAAAAGTCTTGTTCAGGAGTTGTCAGACGGGATTTGTGAGTTTCTGAAAGAGATCACCATTTCTTCATCTGATCTCGGATTTTTACAGAAGAAAGATTTCAACAAAATGTTGCTGTGGTTTCAGAAAATCTATTTTGACGAGTTGTGTGTGTATGGTTTTGTTATTGGTGGTGGTCTTTTCTTCTTTTCTTTTTTTGTTGTTGTTTGTTTTGTTTTTCTTTTTTCAACTAAATAATTTACTTTGAGAGATGATTTCAACAAGTGATAGCTCTGATGCAGCCTTTGTTGGCCATAAACATCATTATCTCTCTCTCTCTTCTCTCTCTCTCTCTATCTGCCTTTGCCGTAGCATCATCTCTCTCTCTCTTTCTCTCTCTCCTTCTATTCTGCCCTTTACTGGCTGCCTTGGGAAGTGACCGATAGTGATTTTCTCCTGTGGTGATGGGAACAGCATTGAATTATTGGTTGTGTGTATACACCTGTCAGTATGCAAGTGGACTACCACACATCTTTCCGCTGTAACATGCCGAGAACACTTGACACAAGGAACCCTGATCTTCCGCTGTTGTCTCTTTCTTGTTTTTTCCCCATTAAGAATCAGAACGAATTGAATTTGAAAAGAAATGATGTAGAATGCCAAACAAAAGCATACAATTTCATGTTTCTTGTTTTAACCAGTGTTAATTCTCTATTGCACAGAGGAAAAACAGTATCTTTCAAAGGGAAGTCACCTTGTATGGTTTTACAGGGCATTGTATTGAAAATTTTACTGGATATTTTCCCTTGGTGGTGTTTTAACGCAAACGGAGTAGCTTGTTTTACTTGCTGTAATGATTTCGACAATCATGGAACGTGTTCTTTTCACTGAACAGAATTTCCTGATTCCCTGATCAATGAGAGGTTGTGGCTGAAATTCCCTGCTCTTCATCCCCCATCATCTTTGTGCCCCTCCACACCCCCCTCTATCCTTCCAACCCCTCCCCAACTCTCCTCACCTGCATCCCCCCTCCTCCCTCCACCCTCCTCTCCCCCTGTCTTTGTGTGTGTGTGTGTTTTACATCTTTGGTAATTTGTCATCATACTGACAAAGGACTCATTTGCCTGCAGTTTTTTTGCTCATTACTTAACTTGTTCCATGTCTTTTTTATTACACCCAGAAGGTGGTGTGTATGTGTTTGATACAAACGTTTTGAAGTAAAAATTATTGCAGCATTCTTTTCCAGTGTGTGTGTGTGTGTGTGTGGTTTGGTCCTGTTCTTGTAAATAGGAGAAAATCATGGTTATCTACAGGTTCAGGATAACTGCATTGTTAAAAAAAAAAAGAAAGAGAGGGAGAATTCCAGAATAGCTGACAAGAGACAAAAGCGTTCACTGCAGATTCCATGAAGACCTTGGTTCGAGGTGTTCCACTTGATGCGATCTCTAATTTTCTAGAGAGGAGAGCAGCATTTTTCCTTTGATCTGTTTCAAACTTGGTGAGTGATGAACTTTTCCCTGTGGGGATACTGCGGCAACTTCAGCACAAATGGTCCCACTGTTTTCAGGAACGTCTTGAGTCTGAAGTGTCCTCTCTTCGACTGTAGTAATGATGAAAATTTGATCTGCATGTACATCCAGAACCCTGCTGGTCTAACTTTTAAAAAAAATCAAAGAAAAAAATGAAAACAACTGACCTATAAAAAAAAAAAAAAAAAAAAAAAAAAAAACCCTACCATTTTCTACAATTGTGGACTGTTCGCTTGCCTTTTCTGGAAACTAATTTTTTTGTTTTTGCTCCTGTTCACGATCTACAACATGCTAGCTTTTTTTGCTTTGATTAAATCTGGTGACTAGGTGGTGAAAATTGTACACACTGACCAGGATAGACGTCAACTGTCCATTCTTCACCGTCTATTTGCCCAGGTGGCCTTTTTATGTATTTTTTGTAAGGTTTAAGGGTTTTCGGTTATTTATCACTGATCCGAGAGTGATAAGAAGAATAGCAGTGCTTTTCTACTGTGGAGTCCATGATCAGCTGTTGTACACACAACTTGACTTGGCAAATAGTAGAGACTGTTACATTTTCTTCTTGTAGTGTAGATTCATGAAAGTTTTTTTTCTCTCTGGCTCTCCCCCATAAAGCATGTGCACACCATATGTGCATGAACATGCGCATACACACACACACACACACACACACACACACACACACGTGTAACTCACACAAGTAACTCATTTTCTTTTAATTCTCTAGTCCCTTTTCTTTTGAAAGTACTACTAATAGTAAAGAAAATAAGAAATACATACATAAAAATTCTATGCATGAAAGAACAAAGCTGGGTTGAAATAACGACTACAACAAAAACGAAATGCTCAAAGGGGAGACAAGTGTGAAAACAAAGTTACAAAGAGATGGGTTTGTAAATTTATCAAGGGAAATCAAGAGAGTGAAAAGGTAGATAACTCAAGACAGATAAAGGGGAACAAATATGTAAAGTTGGCCACAAAAAACAAAACAAAACAAAAAAAAAAAGACAAAAAGATGAATCAGAAAGTTGATAATGTACGGTAAAGAGGAAACAAGGATAATATAAATGAGGTTAAAATGAGGCAGGTTGAGGAGAGAGTGTGTGTGTGTGTTCAAAGTAGAATGAAAATGACTTCATTTTTTTAGAGAGTATAAAGAAGGGTAAAAAACTAAGATAGCTAAAGTAGACAGAGTAGAAAAAGGAGAGTAAAATGAGCCATCTACAGCTCTAAAGAGGAGAGTGTGTGCATAAAGCACAGTGAAAAGGAGATAGCTAAAGTGAAGAAGGTACAGAAGTGTAGAGTACATCAGCTTAGGGGGAGAAAAACAGCAAAACAGGTTAGACTAAAACAGCTAAAGAAGGAGGCAGAAAGAGTGTGTGTGTTTGTGTGCGAGTGTGTGTGTGTGTGTGTGTGTGTGTGTGTGTGTAAAATCATATGAAAGTGAGATGCCTAAAGGAGAAAAAAGTGCATAATACAAAACTGAGACAGATGAAAGTCTATGAAATTGGGCGAAAAAGAGAGATAAAGGAGGGGGGGGAGGGGATGGAGGGTGGGGTGGGGAGGGGCAAAAATACAATGGCTCAAAGGGAGAGAAACGGTGTAATACAGGTCAAAATGAGGCTTGCCTAGGAGACAGCTTGAGTAAAGCACAGTAAAACAAAAGACAAAGAGGGGAGACAATCGGTTTCTCGCTTTGCTTTCCCACTATTCGCTTTTATCAGAGTCTCAATCACGTGCTCAGGTCCACTGACTACTTCCGGGTGAGAGAAATGTTCAGTCAGCCTGACCGCCCTCACAGGTTATCACACACACCAACTTCTTGTTTGCTGTTGAACAAGGGCGGCGTACTGTCTGTACATAGCCCCCGCCCATGCATGAGTCACCACGTGTGCGCTTCAGACTTGATACTTACACACTGTCGGTGGTGAAGTGCCGTGACCACGTGGCCACCCTGCCACCAGAGGGGGCAGATGCGCGGGGAAAACAAGTTTGTGGTGAAAAATAAGAATGAGAAGCTAAAGGGCAGAGAGAAAGAGTGTTGAACAGGGTAATCCAGTTCATGTTGTTTGCATCCCAGCTGACAGCAAAGTCACCATGTCCAAGTCAACTCTTGGTGAAACAGGGTACACTGAGACAGCTAGGTAGAAGACACTGTATAAATCTGGGTATAAATCAGAAGGTTAAGGGGCAGACAACAATGCAAAGAACAACCCCCTCCATCCTAAAAAAAAGGGGGTGGGGGGAAAGAGAGTGAAAAATAGGGTTTCAATTGAGACAGCTACTGTCACATGGCTGAAAAGAAATGATGATTTTGATAACAAACCGAAACAACATTCTGATAACAGCAGAGTAGGGAAAGAAGAGCAAAAAGGCGTGTGTAACCATATGTACATAGGTATGAGAAAGAGGGAGAGAGAGAGAAGGGGTGTGTGTGTGTGTGTGTGTGTGTGTGTGTGCATGTGCTGTGAATATGAGAGGATGATCATGTGGATAAGATATGATGCACAAAAGTGCCAACATTTGGTATATATGTAATACAACCCCCCCAAATTCTAAACATAGGTAAATTAACAATGGACCATCCAGATAATCATTACAATTTTTCAACGATCCATTTTCATTCTGTTACATTCATGAACACATGTGCATGAATTACATCATGGATGTCGAGGGAATTTTGTTTAATGGTTTCAGAAATATCTCCTACACACACACACACACACACACACACACACACACACACACACTCAAAGCCATCAACATCAGTTCAAAATGTGGTTGAAGATGCTGCAGCAGAAGGCAGATTTGGTTCACAGCATCATGAGAAATTGGCGTGACCAGTTCAGAAATATAGAGGATAAGACAACATTGAAACTGTCTGAAAAGAATGGTTAGAGCTCCACCATTAGCCAGAATGAGATCCTTGATGCCTCCTGTTTTGGGACATCATCTACACACACACACACACACACACACACACACACACACACACACACACACCATACACACACACACACACACGCACACACACAAATACACACACACACACACCAGTTATCAGGCTTACCATTGCTTATCTAGCATGATAACTTCTGGTACAATTCAATCAGAAAGTGTGCTGACACCAGCACAGTGTAACCCTCTTGAACAAGAATATATGCATATAACATACATTCTAACAATAGAAAAACAACATTACATTGTTCAGCAGCATAATATATATTCAGCAAAATCAGCAGTAACTCTTTGCTGCAGCTGCAAATGCAAATCTTAGACTAAATTGTCAAATACTGAGAAGTTCATTTTAAAAATAAATACAGCAGTGGCCATACAGAGAACTATTTCCATCAATACCTGATTTCAGCTCCTGCTAATGTGGTCTCTCTTTGACCAATGGACTCATGATGAAAAAAAAAAAAGGATGAAAACAGCTGTTTCTGCATCATCCTCACTTTTGCAGGAGACACCAATACACTGAACTGAGCCATGAAATGTCCAGGAGTTTTAGGATGAGGCCATGGCCCATGCTCGTCAGTTGAAAAATGGGGAGCAAAATTTCCACTTGCTCTCCGTGCACATCCACCATATTTTGTGTGGAAGCACCAAAAAGAAAGAAAAAAAAAATAAATAAAAGAAGCAAAAAAAGACAAGAGGGTGCAAAGAAAGATCAACCCAAAGCTCACAAAACACTCTTTAAATGCAAGAATCAGTCTGTCGTCTCACACGGAATCCCTCACCAACTGATGAGTCCTTCTCCAGAGTCTTCAGTCCAGCCAGACAGACCAGGTCCTCCAGGACAACATAGGGGAGCTTCAAACACTGGGCTCCAAAACAGATCTGGAGTTGCAGTGGATCTCCACCCCCACCCCCCCCCACCCCCCCACACACACACACACACTGTGGTGTTAATGGCTATGAGGAAGCTGACAAACTCTCCAAGCCAGACAGCCAACAGGAGCAGACTGTCCACCAAATGTCTCATAGAGAAGTCCAGACCCTCCTCACATCCCACTTCCGAAACACGTCGAGACCATGTCTGCAGATAGGACCTGGGGAGGATGGAAAGGTCAACAGGTCACCATCTTCAGACTGAACAGGACGCTGTCAGCTCCTCTCTATCTCTACAGACTGAAGATCTCTCACATTTGTGACTATGTGGCAGTCATCCAGAGACTCCAGCACATGGTGTGACTGTCTAGGTGGCAGTCATCCAGAGACCCCAGCACATGGTGTGACTGTCTAGGTGGCAGTCATCCAGAGACCCCAGCACATGTGTGGACTGTCTAGGTGGCAGTCATCCAGAGACCCCAGCACATGGTGTGACTGTCTAGGTGGCAGTCATCCAGAGACCCCAGCACATGGTGTGACTGTCTAGATGTGGCAGTCATCCAGAGACCCCAGCACATGGTTGTGACTGTCTATGTGGCAGTCATCCAGAGACCCCAGCACATGTTGTGACTGTCTAGGTGGCAGTCATCCAGAGACTCCAGAACATGTTGTGACTGTCTATGTGGCAGTCATCCAGAGACTCCAGCACATGGTGTGACTGTCTAGGTGGCAGTCATCCAGAGACCCCAGCACATGTGTGACTGTCTAGGTGGCATTCATCCAGAGACTCCAGCACATGATGTGACTGTCTATGTGGCAGTCATCCAGAGACCCCAGCACATGGTGTGACTGTCTAGGTGGCAGTCATCCATAGACCTCAGCACATGGTGTGACTGTCTATGTGTGGCAGTCATCCAGAGACCCCAGCACATGGTGTCACTGTCTAGGTGGCAGTCATCCAGAGACCCCAGCACATGGTGTGCACTGTCTAGGTGGCAGTCATCCAGAGACCCAGCACATGGTGTGCTGTCAGGTGGGAGTCATCCAGAGACCCAGCACATGGTGTGACTGTCTAGTGGCAGTCATCCAGAGACCCCAGCACATGGTGTGGCTGTCTAGGTGGCAGTCATCCAGAGACCCCAGCACATGGTGTGACTGTCTATGTGGCAGTCATCCAGAGACCCCAGCACATGGTGTGACTGTCTATGATGTGGCAGTCATCCAGAGACCCCAGCACATGGTGTCACTGTCTAGGTGGCAGTCATCCAGAGACCCCAGCACATGGTGTCACTGTCTAGGTGGCAGTCATCCAGAGACCCCAGCACATGGTGTGCACTGTCTAGGTGGCAGTCATCCAGAGACCCCAGCACATGGTGTGACTGTCTAGTGGCAGTCATCCAGAGACCCCAGCACATGGTGTCACTGTCTAGTGGCAGTCATCCAGAGACCCCAGCACATGGTGTGACTGTCTATGGTGGCAGTCATCCAGAGACCCAGCACATGATGTGACTATCTAGGTGGCAGTCATCCAGAGACCCAGCACATGATGTGACTGTCTATGTGGCAGTCATACAGAGACCCCAGCACATGATGTGACTGTCTATGTGGCAGTCACCCAGAGACCCCAGCACATGGTGTGACTGTCTATGTGGCAGTCATCCAGAGACCCCAGCACATGGTGTGACTGTCTAGGTGGCAGTCATCCAGAGACCCCAGCACATGTGTGACTGTCTAGGTGGCAGTCATCCAGAGACCCCAGCACATGGTGTGACTGTCTAGGTGGCAGTCATCCAGAGACCCCAGCACATGGTGTCACTGTCTAGGTGGCAGTCATCCAGAGACCCCAGCACATGGTGTCACTGTCTATGATGTGGCAGTCATCCAGAGACCCAGCACATGGTGTGACTGTCTAGGTGGCAGTCATCCAGAGACCCCAGCACATGGTGTGACTGTCTAGATGTGGCAGTCATCCAGAGACCCCAGCACATGGTGTCACTGTCTATGTGGCAGTCATCCAGAGACCCCAGCACATGGTGTCACTGTCTAGGTGGCAGTCATCCAGAGACCCCAGCACATGGTGTGACTGTCTATGATGTGGCAGTCATCCAGAGACCCCAGCACATGGTGTCACTGTCTATGATGTGGCAGTCATCCAGAGACCCCAGCACATGGTGTGACTGTCTATGTGGCAGTCATCCAGAGACTCCAGCACATGGTGTGACTGTCTATGTGGCAGTCATCCAGAGACTCCAGGACATGATGTGACTGTCTATGTGGCAGTCATCCAGAGACTCCAGCACATGGTGTGACTGTCTGATGTGGCAGTCATCCAGAGACTCCAGCACATGATGTGACTGTCTATGTGGCAGTTATCCAGAGACCCCAGCACATGATGTGACTGTCTAGGTGGCAGTCATCCAGAGATCCCAGCACATGGTGTGACTGTCTAGGTGGCAGTCATCCAGAGACCCCAGCACATGTTCTCCAGTCCTGTTCCACCTGCGACACCCTAAGACAGGAACCGTGGCTCAGCGCAGTGCGTTTTGTGGAGAAGCTGTGGGGATGGGCGATGTTGATGAGCAGATGGCAGAGCTTGCCCTCAATACTAGACTGCAATTTCAACACGGCTGAAAATGTAGATAAAGCTCTAAAAACATGACTGCATATAAAATATTTAAAAAAAAAAAAGAAAAACAGTATAAGTCACACGGCTTACTTTGGAGCACTGGGTCTATAATGTCAACAACTCTTTACACAACAAAACCCTCAGACATTTTTCTGTCTAGTTGTCTGTTCTGCAAATATCAAAAGTATTACTGCAAAGTTCAAAATGCTTTCCATGTTTAGTTTTCTACAATTTTGAGACCCTTTTCACATACACAGACTCAAATTTCCAAACTGTTCCGTTCTACACCGGCTCTCACAAAACTTCTTTGTTGGCAAGAATTTGTGCAGAAATATGATCGAAACTTGCCAGATAACTTTGATACCACATACATGCATGAGAAAATTCTCATTGTGATGCTTGATCCCTTTGATAGTATGAAAACCTTGCATTAAATTACCTGCAAGCCTGACTGTTGAACAACGCCAAACTTCAGACCGCTTAAAATGAAAACTAATGAAGATGCATCAGCTCTGTTTCTTGTTCTTTTCTCCTGCCATCTCAGAAGTGAAATCTGCATGCAAAGTGCATTGTCATAATGATGTATATATATCCACTGAGTCTGACCATAAACATTTCTTTCTTCATTTGAGTTTCTCAATGTCTTGTCAACATTCTGTACTGTTTTGTTGACATTCTTTACTGTCTTGTTGACATTCTTTAATGTCTTGTCAACATTCTGTACTGTTTTGTTGACATTGTTTACTATCTTGTTGACATTCTTTAATGTCTTGTCAACATTCTGTACTGTTTTGTTGACATTCTTTAATGTCTTGTTGACATTATTTAATGTCTTGCCAACATTCTGTACTGTTTTGTTGACATTCTTTACTATCTTGTTGACATTATTTAATGTCTTGCCAACATTCTGTACTGTTTTGTTGACATTCTTTACTATCTTGTTGACATTATTTAATGTCTTGCCAACATTCTGTACTGTTTTGTTGACATTCTTTACTATCTTGTTGACATTATTTAATGTCTTGCCAACATTCTTTAATGTCTTGTTAACATTCTGTACTGTTTTGTTGACATTCTTTATTATCTTGTTGACATTAATTAATGTCTTGCCAACATTCTTTAATGTCTTGTTAACATTCTTTAATGGATTGTTAGCATTCTTTAATGTCTTGCTGACAGTTTTAATGTCTTGCTGACACTCTTTTAATGCTGCTTGATACTCTTTAATGTTTTGCTGACAGTTTTAATGTCTTGCTGACACTCTTTTAATGCCTGCTTGATACTCTTTAATGTCTTGCCAATGTTCTTGAATTTCTTGCCAGCATTGATAATGTCTTGCCAACATTATTTTTGTCTTGTCAGCAGTCTTCCATGTGCTGTGGACAATCTTGTGAATATTCTTCTGTTTCTTGCGAATATTATATCATGTCTTACCAATATTCTTTAACATCTTACCAACATGATCCAATGTCTTGCCAACATCATTTGATTCCTTGCCAGTATTCTTTGATGTCCTGCCAACATTCTTCTGTTGCTTGTAGCATTTTCCAATACATCTCTCAAATAACATCCATGTGTTCTCAACACACCTCTCAAATAATATGCATGTGTTCTCAACACACCTCTCAAATAACATGCCTGTGTTCTCAACACACCTCTCAAATAACATGCGTGTGTTCTCAACACAGCTCTCAAATAACATGCGTGTGTTCTCAACACAGCTCTCAAATAACATGCGTGTGTTCTCAACACACTCACATGACATGCATGTGTTCTCAAAACACCTCTTACATAACATGCATATTTTCTTTTGGAATTGTACATATAACAATGACAACAGCAACTGTTTTGTTTGTTTGTTTGTTTGTCTGTTTTTCATATTTACGCAACATGAACAAAAAAATCAGTTGCTTTGTTTGAGAAATTTGTATGAACAAACACACAACATACATGTTCTTTATGGATCTGTATATATAACAATGACTACAGCAACACTTTTCTTCATCTTCACGCAACAAAACAAAACAACAAATCAGTTGCTTCCTTTGAAAAGTTTGCATCAACAAACGCAATCAATACATTCTGAGGGCATTTACAACAAACGATTTGGACATTCTAAGACACATATGATGTAACAAGCATAGGTCTGGCATCAGAGTTACAAGGTGTGAAATCAATCAATGTGCAAAAAACCAATAACCTAAACAATATCAATCACATGTACATGCTTCATTGCTCACATAACTTCAGGCATAGTTCACAGAAATCAGTCAATGTGCAAAAAGTTAATCAGCTGAAATGTATCAATCAAATGCAGATGCTTCGTCACTCACTTTGAGTCTAAGTACAGTTCATGTCCGAAGACCAAAGGCAAGACAAAGGAAACTTTTCTAAAATTCCGACTCCATTTGTGATCGTTTGGTTTGCCAAAATGGTGCAGACATTCACATTTAAAACAGTTTACATATCCAATTGCACTTCTGTGGGAAGATTTACCATGAACATTTCAGCAAGAGACACGAGCCTTTAAGGAGAAGATATGCAATCAGCAGAATGCGTTCTTGCACATGGATGCACATGTGCACAAACACAAACAAGCACAAACTTACATGGACACAGACAAACATGCACATAATAGAATTGACCATCACCGAATCTGCTGATATAAATCTTATTCAGATTTATTTTGCATAAAAAATATCATCAATGTAAATGAACAAGTTGTAAATAATTCAGCCAACTATTACACACACACACACACACACACACACACACACACACACACACACACACTCACACACACACACACACACACACACACACACACACTGAAAAGCAGCAGGTTTTCCAGACAGGACAGAACACCTTTAACACAGGCATCACAGAGAAAAAGAAGATCACCAAAAAAAGCAACATAGATGAGAATCAGCACTTTAACATTTGATAAAAAAAAAATTTAAAAAAAATCAGCAGCAGAATGGAGAGAAAATTCTGGCACCGAGGGCAGACCTGTGGGGAGGAGTATGCTGCTGTGCGTGCATGTTGGGTGGCGGCAAAAACATCTGGGTTACTACAGGTATAGGAAAGGGAGGAATTCAAGGCAATCGCACCAATCATGCTAGTGAGATCTGTGTAAAATAGCAAAAAACCATGGAATCCTCTCCGTGTGGAGAGCAAATTGCTTCATAATGGATGATACACAAAGCATGAACAAAAACCATGTCACTTGGCAAGGCTCCATTATTAAATTCATCCATGAACACTAAAAGCTGCAGCAGATAGCACATGACATAATACTGTTCATTTAAAACCAGGTTCTTCTTTGTTTACAAAGCCAAAATTACATTTCTTGGAGAAAATAGGGGGGGGGGGGGGGGGGGGGGGGGGAGGGTGGATATGTGTGAAGGCAGATTAAAAGAGAAGAAAACAGTTTTACATGTATACCTAAAGGCACAGGTTCCACATACTCACAAAAGAAAAGAAAAAAATACACTCACAACCAAAGAAAGACTTGTTAAAACTGTACTTCAAGACAAGACCCAGTTGTTTCCTACCATTTCCTAGCGAATACATGAATGGAGATTGGTGACCATCTTATGATGAGATGCAAACATTAGCGGAAACAATGATGCTGACATTTAAGGCCATTTCGGTTTGTCAAGAAACATTAGAGACAAATTCATTACAGTTTGATCTGAAATTCAGAATCTGTTTCAGAATCTTCTAAGTCAACCCTTACCTCCCCTGCTATGTGAACCCTGACCTCCCCTGCTATGTGAACCCTAACGTCCCCTGCTATGTCAACCCTTACCTCCCCTATGTCAACCATTACCTCCCCTGCTATGTCAACCCTTATCTCCCCTGCAAAGTCAACCCTTACCTCCCCTAACATGTCAACCCTTACCTCCCCTAACATGTCAACCCTTACCTCCCCTGCTATGTCAACGCTTACCTCCCCTGCTATGTCAACCCTTACCTCCCCTGCTATGTCAACCCTTACCTCCCCTGCTATGTCAACCCTTACCTCCCCTGCTATGTCAACCCTTACCTCCCCTGCTATGTCAACGCTTACCTCCCCTGCTATGTCAACCCTTACCTCTCCCGCCATGTCAGTCCCAACTTCCCCCATCCCTAAGAGGCAGTATTGAAAAGGCCCAGTATAGTCAGCTGGGTGACAATCATCAAACTAAACTAAAACTTGTTTGTGGGGTGCCTGTAGTCTGTGACGCTGTATAAAGCAGAATACAGTGCAAAACAATGCGGTCAATGCGCCCCTAACACAGGATCTGAGCTGAAGCAAGCTTGATGCTAGCTGGCAATGATTTCTTTTGTTCAGTCATGGAATTTTTCTGGACTGTGCTGTGAAACTAGTGCCGGTAGTTGTGTTTTATGGGGGCAAAAAGACATGGTACCATTATCAAAGTCTGTCTGAAACTTCTGTGTGTGGGTGTGTGTGGGAGTGTGTGTGTGTGTGTGTGTGTTGTGTGTGTGTGTGAGAGAGAGAGAGAGAGAGAGAGAGAGAGAGAGAGAGAGAGAGAGTGGTACCATTATCAAAGTTTGTCTGAAACTTTTGTGTGTGTGTGTGTGTGTGTGTGTGTTGTGCGTGTGCATGTGTGTGTGTGTGTGTGTGCATGTGTGAGTGTGTGTTGCGCATGTGTGTGTGTATGTGTGCGTGTGTGTGAGTATGTGTGTGTGTGCATATGCATGTGCTTGTGCGTGTGTGTATGTGTGTGCGTGTGTGTGTATGTGTGTGTGTGTGTGCGCGCAGAGTTCAGTATTCTAGGTTGAGTGGCAGAATCACAGTGTAGCACTGTTTAAAAAACCAGAATGATTCTTGGAAAACATTTCACCACAAACACATCTGATCAGTCAGACTGGAGTTCAACGGCACTTTTGCCTTTCACTATATTTGTAAACTTACAGACTGCATAACGTACATTTATATGCATAGAAGCAATTAACACTTAAACTAAGAACAACAAAACAGGAAAAAAAAAACAGATCAAAGGCAAGCAATAATGTTCATAAAAAGTCATTGTATATGAGTAAATAACGTTACATCTAAACAAAAGCACAGTATACCAATGTACAAATACTTTCTCCCACCAGGTTTCATCCAATTGTTTAATTCCAATTCACAAATAAGCATAATCAATCCCAGTGTTCAAATCCAACGCAATAACCAAACTCTTCACCTTCAACAATCACTCTCTTCTTCATATATTCAACATCAAACATGTGTGAGATCACCCTCCAATTTGCCTTGATTTAAAACTAAAACAAAAGGAAAAAGAATTCATCAACCTTCCCTGTCCTTTCCCTCAGTCACTTATAACATTAACAAATGCTCTGACTGCGTCTCAACTTCTTCTTTCCTTTTTTCTTTCCTTTCTTGGGCGTCTTCTCTTTCTTTGCTGCCAGTCGTGCTTTGCGCTCCTCTTCTTTCTTCTGTTGCCATAGAGACAGCTCTGCCATAGCTGCAGAAAGTTTGTAATCATGCAATGCAAAAGGTAGACTAAAACGTAAGCTATCAGTATGCAATATTTCAATCCACAGTTTAATAAATGAGCATCCCAAATGCCCTGTGTGTGCAGGCTAGAGGACATAAAGCCAACGATGAAACGCCATGCATTGAGATACAATTCAGAACAGTTCAATGACTTCTCCCCTACATAAACATCATCTGAAGAGAGACCCTCTCCTTTTAAAGACATGTTGTTTTTTTTCCTGAAGAAGTATTTGTTATTTTTTGGTCTTTATAATAGATTTGACCTCCCCCCCAAATGTTTCTCCCTTTATAGCCTTTTTTTTCTGGTATATATCTGTTCTTGCGTGGTCCATATTTACCTCACAATAAAGAATCCACCCTTTAAAAGAACATGTTGTGTCTGTGTGTGTTCCATTTGACACATAGATTTACCTTCAAATGAAGATTCGTTTTCTTTCAAGCCTTTTTTCTTTCCTTCTATTTTGCCAAGAACAGTGCTCCCCCCCCCCCCCCCCCCCCCCCCCCCCCCCCCCCCCCCCCCCCCCCCCCCAATAGAGACTCTCTTCTTTTAAGACTGTTTCTAGAGCATTTTTGTCTTTCTGCTGGATATGCCTCCCAAAAAAGACTCTCTTCTTTTAGGATGCTTAATTTGTGAAACATTTTTTTACTTTGTGTTGATGTCACCTCTCAGTAGCAGAGACTCCCTTCTGTTAAAGACTTCATTTTGTGGTTGGTCAATCAAGTACAGACAAAAACACAAATGTCTCGTTAAAGTGTCTATGACCTTGCTGACAAACAGACCAATAAACAAATCAATAAACAAAACAACAAACAAACACACAAACCAACCAAGCATCGCAGTTGAAAACATAACCTCACAGGTGGAGGTAACCAAATACAATTGTTGTTAACGCCCGAAGCGTGTACATTTATAGCATTGTTGTAGAGTTCAGCATTACATTACAGTACACTACAGTACAAGGGCTGTCAAGGACCAGACACACACACTACAGTACAAGGGCTGTCAAGGACCAGACACACACATACAGTACAAGGCTGTAAGGACCAGACACACAACTACAGTACAAGGGCTGTAAAGGACCAGACACACACACACAGTACAAGGCTGTAAGGACAGACACACAGACTACAGTACAGGGCTGTAAAGGACCAGACACACACACTACCACTCACCCAACTTATTCTCAGCAATCTTCACTTCTTGCTCTCAGGAAGCCAGTAGCCGGGAGGCTCAGCAATCTGAAAAGAAAAGAGATCCACATTTAAAACAGAAAGAACGGAGAGAGACGAGAGAGAGAGAAGAGATCAGAGAGAAGAGAGAGAGAGGAGAGAGGGGGGGAGAGGGGAGAGAGAGAGAGAAAGAGTGAGAGTTTTGCAAAGAGAAAGCGAATTCTCCACACACTGAACTCACTCGACAGTGAGATCTTAACCACTGGTTTACAACATGACAAGCATCAAGGGCAACTATTCCAGTCTCACAGAGGGTCTCTCCCTCTGGTGGTTTCAGCTCCAACGCTTTCAGGTAAGATGATGAAACTAATCTGTGCACCAGGCACACATTGTACAACCCTTGGCCAAAATGGGTGTGGTCTCTTGCAAATTTTATACCCCCCCCCCCCCCAAAAAAAAAAAAAATGTCATAACAGGTAAATAGATACATATGCATGCCAATAATAATATAAAAAAAAGAGGTGGAGGGAGGGAGGGAGGGAAGGGAGAGGGAGGGAGGTCAGGGCAAAACAACCCCCCGGGGCAAAACCCTTGACTGAGCACTCAACTGTGATGACAAATATAAAATACAATACAAAGGAAGATATGAAATAGCTTTTTTAGTCAAAGTGCTGTCAATTTGACACCCCGACACCTACAAAATTAATCACATGTAAATTTATTTCTTTTTTTGTTGTTGTCTCATTTTCCATGCCTGGGTCTCATCCCCAGTGTCTCTAGTCCCACGCTGCATACTTCCGCCACCCCATAAAACGTTGTGTTCCACAGTGTCCTGTGACAGTCACAGCTCCTGCAGTGCACAGGGAGCAGGATGTGTCTCCATTGTGTTCCACAGTGTCCTGTGACAGTCACAGCTCCTGCAGTGCACAGGGAAGCAGGATAGGCCCAGTCTTGAGGCAACCCCATTGTGTTCCACAGTGTCCTGTGACAGTCACAGCACCTGCAGTGCACAGGGAGCAGGATGTGTCCCCATTGTGTTCCACAGTGTCCTGTGACAGTCACAGCTCCTGCAGTGCACAGGGAGCAGGATAGGCCCAGTCTTGAGGCAACCCCATTGTGTTCCACAGTGTCCTGTGACAGTCACAGCACCTGCAGTGCACAGGAGCAGGATGGCCCCATGTGTTCCACAGTGTCCTGTGACAGTCACAGCCTGCAGGCACAGGGAGCAGGATAGGCCAGTCTTGAGGCAACCCCATTGTGTTCCACAGTGTCCTGTGACAGTCACAGCACCTGCAGTGCACAGGGAGCAGGATAGGCCCAGTCTTGAGGCAACCCCATTGTGTTCCACAGTGTCCTGTGACAGTCACAGCACCTGCAGTGCACAGGGAGCAGGATATTGTGCCAAGTCTTGAAAGGCATACACACCTTAGGCGGGAGACGCTGCACTGCTGCCACCTGTTTCAGTTTTCAGTGGTGTATCTTCTGATCCAACATACACCCTCCCTTCTAATGACAATGATTGTGAAGTTGCAAACCACTTGTGTGTGTGTGTGTGTGTGTGTGTGTGTGTGTGTGTGTACGTGTGCGTGCGTGCGTGCGTGCGCTGTATGCATGCGTGCATGTGTGTGTGTGTGTACGTGTGTGTGTGTGTGTGTGTGTGTGTGTGTGTGTGTGTGTGTGTGTGTGTGTGTGTGTGTGCATGTATAACCATGTTCAATGTCAGAGCAGACTGACCCAGCAGAATAAGAGGAGGGCAGCTGAGCATCCAGTTGGTAGTACAGGGTCCGTCCCCTGGGCGGGAACAGAGCCCTGAACAACAGACAACATGGAGACATCAAGTTCTTCATCCTCAGACACACTCCATGAACAACAGACAACATGGAAACATCAAGTTCTTCATCCTCAGACACACTCCATGAACAACAGACAACATGGAGACATCAAGTTCTTCATCCTCAGACACACCCATGAACAACAGACAACATGGAGACATCAAGTTCTTCATCTCAGACAACATGAACAACAGACAACATGGAGACATCAGGTTCTTCATCCTCAGTCACACACCATGAACAACAGACAACATGGAGACATCAAGTTCTTCATCCTCAGTCACACACCTGAACAACAGACAACATGGAGACATCAGGTTCTTCATCCTCAGACACACTCCTAGAACAACAGACAACATGCAGACATCAAGTTCTTCATCCTCAGACACACTCCTAGAACAACAGACAACATGGAGACATCAGGTTCTTCTTCCTCAGTCACACCCCATGAACAACAGACAACATGGACACATCAGGTTCTTCTTCCTCAGTCACACTCCATGAACAACAAGAAACATGATGACATCATCTTCATCATCATCGGACACACCCCATGATTAACAAGAAACATGATGACATCATCTTCATCATCATCAGACATATCCTATGATTAACATGAAGCATGATGACATCATCATTCATCATCATCAGACACACCCCATGATTAACATGAAGCATGATGACATCATCTTCATCATCATCAGATATACCATGACATCATCTTCATCATCATCAGACACACCCCATGATTAACATGAAGCATGATGACATCATCTTCATCATCATCAGATATACCATGACATCATCTTCATCATCATCAGTCACACCCCATGATTAACATGAAGCATGATGACATCATCTTCATCATCCCCATGACCTATGTTACAGAGCAGCTCATCAAGGCCACTGACAAACAACATTTCACAGGAAACCCTGAATCAGCCTGGCCATGTATCCACAGAATTAGGACAGAACAACAAGTCTACAAAATCCACAACCATGCAAGATGACTGAACCATGAACAGAAAGCTTACAGACCCTCCCTCCCCCCCCCCTTCAATGCCCCACCCCCCTGGCCCCATCCCCTCCCCCACACCCATTCTCTGGTCTTTCCCCTCTCCATCCTCCCCCCACAGGCCCTCCTCTCTCCCATTTCTCTTTTCATTTAAAATCAGAATCAATTTCCGCCAGCAGGCACCTCATTTGAAACTAACCAAGACAACCTTGATAAAATCTGCATATAATGCCTATCATTTTTTTTGTTTTGTTTTTTCATTTTAACAACATGTAAAAAAAACAAAGGTGATTTACAAACCAACCCAAAGAATCGTTTGAGAGGTTACACTGAAGACTGAGGCAACACACACAGCACTGACATATTTCTCCTCACCTCTCCAAGGTTTGTGGCTTGACGTCGATGCCATAACAAGCCAGACGGTTGTGGATCTCCCGGCACTCCTCCATTGCCTCTGTGTCATCCACCTGCATGAACAGCAACTGGCAATGTATGGGGCACTCTCACGTCTGTTCTGGAATCTTCAGAGATGTTCTGTGATCATGAACTTGAAGAGGACATGCAGTCATTGCTTCAGTTCGATTACATTCAGTGATCCTTTAGCCCAATTACATTCATTGCTTCAGTTCCTTTATGCTGGGTGATGCTGAGATGTAAAGGCATACAGCAGAGATGAAAATCAACTGTTGTGGTTCAAATCTTGCAACAGCACACTTAGCAACACTGGGTGGGAGCTGGCAGGGCAAAAAAAAATCCCACAAGGACATAACTCTGAAGGGGTTTGAACCTACAAACTCCCTGTCAGCAGTTCAGGACACTAACCACTGCACCCCAGTATTTGGTTAAAAGAATTCTGCTGTGCAGAAGATGCTTCAATGTACATGTTTACCTCCATTCTACAGCAGACACCTCATTTCACAGGTTTACCTCCATTCTACAGCAGACACCTCATTTCACAGGTTTACCTCCATTCTACAGCAGACACCTCATTTCACAGGTTTACCTCCATTCTACAGCAGATACCTCATTTCACAGGTTTACCTCCATTCTACAGCAGACACCTCATTTCTCAGGTTTACCTCTACAGCAGACACCTCATTTCTCAGGTTTACCTCCATTCTACAGCAGATACCTCATTTCACAGGTTTACCTCCATTCTACAGCAGATACCTCATTTCACAGGTTTACCTCCATTCTACAGCAGACACCTCATTTCACAGGTTTACCTCCATTCTACAGCAGATACCTCATTTCACAGGTTTACCTCCATTCTACAGCAGACACCTCATTTCTCAGGTTTACCTCTACAGCAGACACCTCATTTCTCAGGTTTACCTCCATTCTACAGCAGATACCTCATTTCACAGGTTTACCTCCATTCTACAGCAGATACCTCATTTCACAGGTTTACCTCTACAGCAGATACCTCATTTCACAGGTTTACCTCCATTCTACAGCAGACACCTCATTTCACAGGTTTACCTCCATTCTACAGCAGACACCTCATTTCACAGGTTTACCTCCATTCTACAGCAGATACCTCATTTCACAGGTTTACCTCCATTCTACAGCAGACACCTCATTTCTCAGGTTTACCTCTACAGCAGACACCTCATTTCTCAGGTTTACCTCCATTCTACAGCAGATACCTCATTTCACAGGTTTACCTCCATTCTACAGCAGATACCTCATTTCACAGGTTTACCTCCATTCTACAGCAGACACCTCATTTCACAGGTTTACCTCCATTCTACAGCAGATACCTCATTTCACAGGTTTACCTCCATTCTACAGCAGACACCTCATTTCTCAGGTTTACCTCTACAGCAGACACCTCATTTCTCAGGTTTACCTCCATTCTACAGCAGATACCTCATTTCACAGGTTTACCTCCATTCTACAGCAGATACCTCATTTCACAGGTTTACCTCTACAGCAGATACCTCATTTCACAGGTTTACCTCTACAGCAGATACCTCATTTCTCAGGTTTACCTCTACAGCAGATACCTCATTTCTCAGGTTTACCTCCATTCTACAGCAGATACCTCATTTCACAGGTTTACCTCTACAGCAGATACCTCATTTCACAGGTTTACCTCTACAGCAGATACCTCATTTCACAGGTTTACCTCCATTTACAGCAGTTACCCTCATTTCACAGGTTTACCCCATTCTACAGCAGATACCTCATTTCACAGGTTTACCTCCATTCTACAGCAGATACCTCATTTCACAGGTTTTCCTCCATTCTACAGCAGATACCTCATTTCACAGGTTTACCTCCATTCTACAGCAGATACCTCATTTCACAGGTTTACCCCATTCTACAGCAGATACCTCATTTCACAGGTTTACCTCTTCACAGATACCTCATTTCACAGGTTTACCTTCTACAGCAGATACCTCATTTCATCAGGTTTACCCCCATTCTACAGCAGAACCTCATTTCACAGGTTTACCTCTACAGCAGATACCTCATTTCACAGGTTTACCCATCTACAGCAGATACCTCATTTCACAGGTTTACCCATTCTACAGCAGATACCTCATTTCACAGGTTTACCCTCTACAGCAGATACCTCATTTCACAGGTTTACCTCCATTCTACAGCAGAACCTCATTTCACAGGTTTACCTCCATTCTACAGCAGATACCTCATTTCACAGGTTTACCTCTACAGCAGATACCTCATTTCAGGTTTACCTCCATTCTACAGCAGATACCTCATTTCACAGGTTTACCTCTACAGCAGATACCTCATTTCTCAGGTTTACCTCTACAGCAGATACCTCATTTCTCAGGTTTACCTCTACAGCAGATACCTCATTTCACAGGTTTACCTCTACAGCAGATACCTCATTTCACAGGTTTACCTCCATTCTACAGCAGATACCTCATTTCACAGGTTTACCCCCATTCTACAGCAGATACCTCATTTCACAGGTTTACCTCCATTCTACAGCAGACACCTCATTTCACAGGTTTACCCCCATTCTACAGCAGATACCTCATTTCACAGGTTTACCCCCATTCTACAGCAGATACCTCATTTCTCAGGTTTACCTCTACAGCAGATACCTCATTTCTCAGGTTTACCTCCATTGTACAGCAGATACCTCATTTCACAGGTTTACCCCCATTCTACAGCAGATACCTCATTTCACAGGCTTACCTCCAGGTCAGGGTTGTTGCTGTTGATCACCACAGGTTTGCGATACAGCGATGCCGACTGCGCTCTGGTCCGTCCTCCCCTTTGCTGTAAGATGCATATTGCCCTGGACAACAACATAAAAGTGTCTTTACCAAACAACAATTTCTCTTTTTCTGTCTCACCTTCATTACAACCTCAGATGAATTAATCCCATGCTCCTGTAATGATACTGTTTTGTGTTGTTATGAGTTCTTTCACTCCTTTCATCCAGAGAGAACTACGGCTGATCTAGAAAACACTTTATTCACTACAAAGGCTAGGTTGCACAGAGACTGAGAAATAACCATGTCTTCACACAGAGAGAGTCAGGGTGGGAGTGAGGAGATGGCTGGCAGAGACAAAGAGGGGGCTTTCCCAGCAGCTGGGAAGGACTGTTCGTTAATGCTGACAGGCAGTGCCAGAGCTACACTGTGGGCTGTTGCAATGAGGTACTGTGGGCCACACTCCTGTACTGATTAAATGGCAAACTAACATGTGTAGTGCATTGATGTATATCACCACAGCCCCACACTTTGGCTTCCCAGAACACAGCCACACTCTGGCTTCCCAGAACACAGCCACACTCAGGCTTCCCAGAACACAGCCCCACACTCAGGCTTCCCAGAACACAGCCACACTCAGGCTTCCCAGAACACAGCCCACACTCAGGCTTCCCAGAACACAGCCCCACACTCAGGCTTCCCAGAACACAGCCACACTCAGGCTTCCCAGAACACAGCCCCACACTCAGGCTTCCCAGAACACAGCCACACTCTGGCTTCCCAGAACACAGCCCCACACTCAGGCTTCCCAGAACACAGCCACACTCAGGCTTCCCAGAACACAGCCCCACACTCAGGCTTCCCAGAACACAGCCACACTCAGGCTTCCCAGAACACAGCCCCACACTCAGGCTTCCCAGAACACAGCCACACTCTGGCTTCCCAGAACACAGCCACACTCTGGCTTCCCAGAACACAGCCACACTCTGGCTTCCCAGAACACAGCCACACACTCAGGCTTCCCAGAACACAGCCACACACTCAGGCTTCCCAGAACACAGCCCCACACTCAGGCTTCCCAGAACACAGCCACACTCTGGCTTCCCAGAACACAGCCACACTCTGGCTTCCCAGAACACAGCCCCACACTCTGGCTTCCAGAACACAGCCACACTCTGGCTTCCCAGAACACAGCCACACACTCAGGCTTCCCAGAACACAGCCACACACTCAGGCTTCCCAGAACACAGCCACACTCTGGCTTCCAGAACACAGCCACACACTCAGGCTTCCCAGAACACAGCCACACTCTGGCTTCCCAGAACACAGCCACACACTCAGGCTTCCCAGAACACAGCCACACACTGGCTTCCCAGAACACAGCCCCACACTCAGGCTTCCCAGAACACAGCCCCACACTCAGGCTTCCCAGAACACAGCCACACTCAGGCTTCCCAGAACACAGCCCACACTCAGGCTTCCCAGAACACAGCCACACACTGGCTTCCCAGAACACAGCCCCACACTCAGGCTTCCCAAAACACAGCCCCACACTCTGGCTTCCCAGAACACAGCCACACTCTGGCTTCCCAGAACACAGCCACACACTGGCTTCCCAGAACACAGCCACACTCAGGCTTCCCAGAACACAGCCACACACTGGCTTCCCAGAACACAGCCCCACACTCAGGCTTCCCAGAACACAGCCCCACACTCTGGCTTCCCAGAACACAGCCACACTCAGGCTTCCCAGAACACAGCCACACACTGGCTTCCCAGAACACAGCCCCACACTCAGGCTTCCAGAACACAGCCCCACACTCAGGCTTCCCAGAACAGCCACACTCAGGCTTCCCAGAACACAGCCCCACACTCAGGCTTCCAGAACACAGCCACACACTGGCTTCCAGAACACAGCCCCACACTCAGGCTTCCCAAAACACAGCCCCACATCAGGCTTCCCAGAACACAGCCACACACTGGCTTCCCAGAACACAGCCACACTCAGGCTTCCCAGAACACAGCCACACTCAGGCTACTCCAGTTGAAGTCAACATCAAGTCATCATGAGGCAATCCATCACTGCATGTCATACCTGTTCTGATCCAACACATGTCAGGCACCGTCCACTAAGCCCTCTAATGACAACCACACCTGCCTAATTGCTGAGACAGCATGAGTGAGTTCCCCTCATAACAGCATACCATGTCCTTCAGCGAGCAGTCAACATCAAGTCATCATGAGGCAATCCATCACTGCATGTCGTACCTGTTCTGATCCAACACATGTCAGGCACCGTCCACTAAGCCCTCTAATGACAACCACACCTGCCTAATTGCTGAGACAGCATGAGTGAGTTCCCCTCATAACAGCATACCATGTCCTTCAGCGAGCAGTCAACATCAAGTCATCATGAGGCAATCCATCACTGCATGTCGTACCTGTTCTGACCCAACACATGTCAGGCACCGTCCACTAAGCCCTCTAATGACAACCACACCTGCCTAATTGCTGAGACAGCAAGAGTGAGCTCCCCTCATAACAGCATACCATGTCCTTTAACCCTCTTGCATTTGCATTTTCCAGCCCAAAACTGCTCCAAGTGTTCCTATTTTTTTTGAGAAATCAATGGAATGCGGTTCAGTTCACGACCCCAGTCTTTTGAATGAATCGTTTCCCACACCCCATACTACTGCTAAGATTTCATTGGACACCTCTCAGGGATGCCCATTTATTTGGCCAACTTTGACTTAAAACAAGGTCGCAGTATGTGAGGGAAAGTAACGCGGCACGTGCGGCCGGTTGCAGCCGTAATGAACACCAGGGGAGACAAGCAGCCGGATACGGGCAAAACAAACGCAAGAGGGTTGAACGACGGCTGCCATGAATCGCTTTGTCACCTATTCACTGAGAATGTGGATGCAGAGAGGAATTCACAACTAAAGTCACCAGGGCATAACAGGCCACACAAATTGAGAAAATGTTTACGATAATCAGCGAGGATAAGGTCGATGGAGACGATGCTGCAGAGTTCCTTTCTGGTCTGAGACTGCATGACTGGGCAGTGTTTTATGCTTCCTTTCATGATGTAACCTGGAGTCAACCAGGCCTGAGAGATACAGACACCTGCAGTGGTGAGTCTTGAAATTTCAGCAACACTATGAGACACATCCATTCAGTGGATGAGACTTAACTGCATGGTTTCAGGATTCTTATTTCATTCCACAGTAAATGCAACTCAAGGCAGGTGTCAGCTGGAGGAAACAAATCCAATGATACAAACTAGCAATTTAATATCCAAGTATGAGAGAGCTGATCAAGATGGACGCACCAGTCTGCATGTTGTTTCCATTTCATACAAATGCATGAAACCACCACATCATGATTCAAGGCCCTGGCCAGAGTTGACATTCCTAGGAATAGAATTAAGCAACAATACCGCAGTCCATTGTTGATTTTCTCTCTCTCTCTCTCTCTCTCTCGCTCAAATTCTTAAAATATTGTGATTCACAAAGTTTGAAAATTGCTGCTTGAAAAGTATGTAGAGTCTTTGATAGATCAGTCACACACACACACACACACACACACACACACACACACACACACACACACTATACACACGCACACACACACACACAAACACACACACACATACACACACACACCTACACCCACACACACACACACAACACACGCACAACATACACACAAACACAAACCCACAAAGGCACTCTCACTAAACCACACACACACACACACACACACCACACACACACACACACACACACACACACAGGCACACTCACGCCGTGACTCTGAGAAGCGGGAAGCGACAGTTGTTCTGTTGGCGGCAGTTTCTCTTTGAACTCGCAGAGCCTGCGCTGCAGCATTGGCCCTCTGAACATCGGCGGCACTGCCACACATCACAGTGTTCTCAGCACAGTAAAGCATCATAATGATAATGATGATGATGATGACAACAAGGATGATGATAGCAGTCAGTTTCAGCGTCATCCAAGGGATGTCACTGCATGTGGACCACTCTTCAGACTTTAGAGTTTGATTTGCTTCATTAATCTGAATGTGTATGCACATGAAGAACTTTAAAACACGACCATAATCCAAAGCCACTTCATGCCTAAAAGTTACATAAATCAAGAATGGTACACACACACACACACACACACACCACACACACACACACACACACACATCCATGTGCACACAGAATTCATGTTTTCCCCAATTCAAGTCAAATGGTCATCCATCCGCATACAGTCTACATTTTCATTGAATTTATCATTTAAAAAAAAAAAGGAATTTAAAGTAAATCTGCCAGTCAACATGGACAAACAAATTACAAGACAAAATACGATGCGTTTCAACCTCTTAGGTCTTCTTCAGGCAAGATAAACAGCATTCAGGACAATGAAAACAAGGAATGAGCAATCACTTATCTTTTCAAATTCAGCACAAGATGGCCACACCATATCTGTGAGAATTAAAATTAAAATTCTAATTATTTGGCTACACAGGATTTTCTCCTGTCCAGTTCGTTTTCAATCAACACCCATCTTGCACTGAATCTGAAAAGACAAGTGATTTCCCATTCTTTGTTTCCATTGTCCTGAATGTTGTTTATCTTGCTTGAAGAAGACCTAAGAGATCGAAATGCGTCTGTTTTGTCTTGTCATTTGTTTGTCCATGTTAACCAGCAGATTATCCTAAATGCCTTTTTTTTTCAATGATAAAATGGATTTATTTCAAATTCTGTCAAAAAATTGGTTTCAACTTCCACCGGCAGTCATCTGACTTTGAAGCTCACCTGGGGGAATCAGAGACCATGGAACTTGCAGACCGAGGCCTTCTCTTGCCCTGCCCGCTGTCTCTGGCGTTCTGAAAACAGAGTGCTGAAGCTGGTGGGATTCATGTCACCAAATGTTCTATAGAGTGCTGAAGCTGGTGGGATTCATGTCACCAAATGTTCTATACAGTGCTGAAGCTAGTGGGATTCATGTCACCAAATGTTCTATAGAGTGCTGAAGCTGGTGGGATTCATGTCACCAAATGTTCTATAGAGTGCTGAAGCTGGTGGAATTCATGTCACCAAATGTTCTCAGAGCAGGTGGTCAACAATATTTTGAACTCTCAATAGTTTTTGAGTTTTTCGCTTTTTTTTTTTTATTCTTTTTTTTTTTTTTTTTTTTAGCACAAACTATGCAACAATATTGAATTATCTGAAATAATTTTTTTTCTCAGTAAATGTATTTGTTTCAGTCTGTTTTAATAAACTTTTCCATTAATAACAAAAAAAAAGTTTTTAAATGTGATAATAAAAAAAAAACACCTTCAATCACCAATGATTGAAAATCAATGCAAAGAACTGCTAGGAGTCAAGTTCAAAACCTGTAGAGAACAGACTTGAAGCAGTAATTATTTGGCAAATGGTCTGGAACAACTGCAAAGAAAATGTCAAAATAGTCCAGAACTGCCATGAGTTGATACCTGATGTCAAAAAGGTCCAGAAATGTTGTTAAGCTTTAATCAAAGTCATAAATGGCTTGTGAGTTCATGATTAAAGTCTCATCCCCAACTGATGTTATTGTACCATAGTGTTCAAGTGCTTCAGCTGTTTGGATGATCCCTGGAGTCTTTTAGCCAGGGTACGACAACAACAACAACAAAAACAGCAACATAACCTGCCCAGC
>CM065735.1:61021155-61178655 GCA_033310375.1 Conus canariensis | reverse complement strand
CTAAATAACACACAAGACATCATAGCATTACTGTTCCTTTTGTTACTAAATCACACAACAGAAACCAATTACAGTCACCACTGACCAGTTTGGAAGATTTGGGTTGACTGGCAGATTTGAGTCGATTGGCAGATTTGGGCTGATTGGCAGATCTAGGTCTGAGGTCAAGTTTGTCTGGGGACGAGCACCCAGTAGAATGTTTGGACTTTCCCAGCGGAGCGTCAAGAATGGTTTTGACCACACTCTCCTTGGGCTTTTCCAGATCGAAGAGGAGGGTTTTCGTAGTCATGGTAATGAAGTTTTCCTTTTCCTCTAGTCTGGCATGATCGTCCTTTGTCTGCTTCCGTGCAATGTTGTAATAGTTTCTCTCCCCTGCATGAAAAAAAATGGTGCAAGAAATACACACTGTGGAAAACTCAAATATTATTGTGATTTTTGAAAATATCATGAAGACTAAGTTGCAAAGTAATCGATTTGAATCCCTTTGACACATTCCAAGGTTTGAAGTTTGACAGTTTATGCATACATGGTTGCATTTAAAAACTTCAGTACCTTGGCTTTGAGCCTTAGTAGAAGACACTATCAAGTCAGTGACATATTGCTTCTTTATTTGAACACGAAATGAATGCAGTGTATATACAGACAGAAAGATTCAGTCACACACACACACACACACACACACACACACACACACACACACACACACACACAGAGCTTATTTTTCAACCCTCAATATGATAATTTTGACTGACTTAATACACGTGCTACATATTTAAGCACATATGCATGCATGTATGCATACACACACACACACACACACACACACACATGCACACACACACACACACACACACACACACGCATATACACAGAAACACAAAAACATGCAGCACACACTCACTTGCTCAGACTTTCCATTTTACACACACAGGTTCAATCCTATCACCAACTAAAGGAAGAGAGGACCAGTTTGTCCACTTGTTTAGATGACACAAACACACAGTTGTACAGCCTTTAATAAATGCCACACATTACCCATATAAACCGCATCTTTGTGTAAGCCACACCCACCAAATTTTTTCTTGAATCAGACAAAAGACACATGAGCTATAACCAGTTGATTAGCTGTGAGAACACAGCTACGAAAACCAATATCAAACATGGCCAAGACAATGTGAACAAAGCCCGTGTTCCTTACGGCATGACTATTGTACAGTACCAAGCTAACAGGACAGGGCAAAATGATGAAAGAGATAAATGAAAAAGAAAAATCTGTTCAGTCTTTTTCTTAGCTGTTCACAGCGGCACCGAAATCCCTGAAGGATACGTCTTCAATATCATATATTGAAGGGTCTCAACTGCTGACTGTTGTGATTTTTTTTTTTTGCATCAGGGAAGTTCTCCGCACTGAACACAGCACTGTCAGACCATCGACCTTAACTGCTGCATGGCTGTCCTTTGGAAGAGCCAGACTGTAAGCCTTCAGTTCCAAATCTGCATTACAGGCCTGGCTTCCTGACTGCAACATGCTGGCTTGATCCATGTGCTCCTAATGTGTGACTAATCAAGCAAAAATGATATTCAGCTATCATTAATGATGGCTGTTTTGCATGTCCCAAATGCCTGAACCATTCTGTCTGTGAAAAGTGGTCCAGTTTGATTTCTGCACGCATTGGTTCTCAGTTTGTTTGATCAGCTGGAGATCAGAAGACAACCCTATGGCGAGCTAAGAACAGAACAGAAAAAAAAAATCCATGAATATTTCCTTGCTGGTGTAGAAACTGCAAGGCTTTAGGATTGAGGGGAAAAACCATCCGATTATAGCTCAGCAATTATTGTAAGGCCACATATCACCCATCATCTACAGCAGAAATTGTGTAACATCTGAATTAAGACCAGCCATTGCCTGCTATCCAGTGTGGAAGTTGAATGACAGCCTTTGAATTAAAAGCCATATATCACCCAATGTCCCAGTCCTGCTTTCGGCTGTCACGTGTGAAGATGCAACTGTAGCCGTTCTGATAGTGTGTAAGATTCTCAATGTAATGCCCCACGTCTCACTCTGTAAGATTCTCAATGTAATGCCCCATAGCTCACTCTGTAAGATTCTCAATGTAATGCCCCATGACTCACTCTGTAAGACTCTCAATGCAATGCCCCATGACTCACTCTGTAAGATTCTCAATGTAATGCCCCATGCCTCACTCTGTAAGATTCTCAATGTAATGCCCCATGACTCACTCTATAAGATTCTTAATGTAATGCCCCATGACTCACTCTGTAAGATTCTCAATGTAATGCCCCATGACTCACTCTGTAAGATTCTCAATGTAATGCCCCATGTCTCACTCTATAAGATTCTCAATGTAATGCCCCATAGCTCACTGTAAGATTCTCAATGTAATGCCCCATGACTCACTGTAAGATTCTCAATGCAATGCCCCATGACTCACTCTGTAAGATTCTCAATGTAATGCCCCACGTCTCACTCTATAAGATTCTCAATGTCATGCCCCATGACTCACTCTATAAGATTCTCAATGTAATGCCCCATGACTCACTCTATAAGATTCTCAATGTACTGCCCCATGACTCACTCTGTAAGATTCTCAATGTAATGCCCCATGACTCACTCTGTAAGATTCTCAATGTACTGCCCCATGACTCACTCTGTAAGATTCTCAATGTAATGCCCCATGACTCACTCTGTAAGATTCTCAATGTAATGCCCATGACTCACTCTATAAGATTCTCAATGTAATGGACCATGACTCACTCTGTAAGATTCTCAATGTAATGCCCCATGACTCACTCTATAAAATTCTCAATGTAATGGCCCATGACTCACTCTGTAAGATTCTCAATGTAATGCCCCATGACTCCTCTATAAAATTCTCAATGTAATGGCCCATGACTCGCTCTATAAGATTCTCAATGTAATGCCCCATGACTCGCTCTATAAGATTCTCAATGTAATGCCCCATGACTCACTCTATATAATTCTCAATGTAATGCCCCATGACTCGTTCTATAAGATTCTCAATGTAATGCCCTGTGACTCCTCTATACAATTCTCTATGTAATGCCCCATGACTCACTCTGTAAGATTCTCAATGTAATGCCCCATGACTCGCTGTGTAAGATTCTCAATGTAATGCCCCATGACTCCTCTATAAGATTCTCAATGTAATGCCCCATGACTCACTCTGTAAGATTCTCAATGTAATGCTCCATGACTCTCTCTGTCAGATTCTCAGTGTAATGCCCCATGACTCACTCTGTAAGATTCTCAATGTAATGCCCCATGACTCGCTCTGTAAGATTCTCAATGTAATGCCCCATGACTCGTTTACAAGATTCTCAATGTAATGCCCCATGACTCCTCTATAAGATTCTCAATGTAATGCCCCATGACTCACTCTGTAAGATTCTCAATGTAATGCCCCATGACTCACTCTGTAAGATTCTCAATGTAATGCCCCATGCCTCACTCTATAAGATACTCAATGTAATGTCCCATGACTCACTTGTAAGATTCTCAATGTAATGTCCCATGACTCACTCTATAAGATTCTCAATGTAATGCTCCATGACTCACGCTATAAGATACTCAGCATAGTGCCCCATGACTCACTCTATAAGATACTCAGCATAGTGCCCCATGACTTGCTCTATAAGATACTCAGCATAGTGCCCCATGACTCGCTCTATAAGATACTCAGCATAGTGCCCCATGACTCGCTCTATAAGATACTCAGCATAGTGCCCCATGACTCGCTCTATAAGATACTCAGCATAGTGCCCCATGACTCGCTCTATAAGATACTCAGCATAGTGCCCCAACCTAAGCTAGGACCCTCATTTTCACCTCACCTCCAGAAAGTGTCGATGAACTCCTTCCCATCTCACCATGGCTCCTGTCACTGCCGCTTCCAATGTGGAGGTCAACCTCCTGACTGGGGTCATCAGCATCACTGTTCTCGTCATCGTCAGACAGACTGAGGTTGGACACCATGGTGACCACATCTTTTTCCTTCGCAGCCGATTGATGTCTTCGTGTTTTTTTCTTCTTGAGTGTCTGGTTGTCATCATCGTCGTCATCATCATCATAAACAACGGTGACAGAAGCAGCAGAGGTGACAGGTCCACCTACTGGGCCACCAGGTTTGATCTTGGTTCCCATGGCAGTCATTTCCAGTTTAGGGGTTTCTTCACCAGACACAGCTCTCTCTCCCTCCCAGCTTCTGGATTTTTCTGACCAATCGTTTCTCAGTTCAAAGTCACTGAGGTCATTTCCCGCTCTGTTTCTTCTGGTGGATTTGCCCGTGACTTTGCGACCCATGTTTCGTGGGGTGATGTCGACAGTGACGTTGCAGTCCTCGCGGATGTGGACGCCTGAACGTGGCATCGTGGAGTGCACAGCCCCTGACTGATTGGACGCACAGTGTGTGGTGGGTTCTCTCTTCTTCTCCTTGCCCACACCTTCAGCTTTCTCCTGGTGAGTGCCACTCTGCCGATGATCATTCTGAGGTTTAGATCCATGCTCTGATGGTTGAAGTTCCCTGCGCAGGCCTGGTTTCTTGTCTGGCATCAGGAAAATGGGATGGGATCGGTTCTTCTTCTCCTTCATGGCTGGCCCCAGGTACTCCAGATCAAACCCATTGCTGGGCGGGAGGGTGGTCTCCAGCTCTCCATCATCCAGTCTTGCTTCCAAGTCCAAAGACAATTCTGACGCAGATTGGTCCACAGAAATATGCTCATCAACTGCAGCGTTGTTTCTGTTGATATCTTCTTGCTGGGTTATGCCTTCCTCCGCTTTCAAATTCTTCAACACATCCTCAAAATCTCCATCCTTTGGTGATGTGTTTAATTTCAAGTCATTCCCAGTGATGTTGACACTCTCCTGTGACCTTGCACTTTCACTGACACGAGGTGACCTGTGCTGGGTCAAGTCCAGAGACATTTTCAAGGCTTCCCCGATCTTTCTTGGGCTGTGCTGGTCAGCATTGAAGTATCTCATTTTCTGGGACTCTTTCTTCTTCTGTGTCTTCACGTAGTTGTCAGCTTGCTCAAGCAGTCTGAAACAAAGAGCACATGACCAAAGGTCAGAATGTCAATAACTGTGTCTCTGTCTTCTAAAATTGTCATTACAAAAGCAGTAGCTGAAGAATTCTGCAAGGAGTTAGGTATAACTGACTACTTCAACACTGACAGATAATTATTTATAGGTCTAACAGACTACTTCAATGTTGACACATAATCATTTATATGCATTTCATATCTTCCATTTAACTTTCCTCTGATTTTGATCAATTAATTCATCAATCAACCCATAAACTCACCCAGTCAGTCATTTAACCAAATTAGTCAACCAATCAGTCATTCAATAAATTAAACAAATACTTGCTTACATAATTTGATGGGGACTCAAAAAATAGACTTGCAATCATCTCATATCATAACATTTTGTCTATACTTTGCAAAACTGAACAGACTCACATGGAAAGACCAAAGCATTCTACTGATACATGATTTTAAAAGTATGTTATGTTTACTTTTAACATGTGTAAACAGATTTAGCATGAGCGCTGATGTGTACATTTCTTTTATAACAATGTCACTAAATTCTCTTTTTCAAACAGTGAAAGCAGTCTGTGCTCAACTTGAAATGTTTCTAAAGCCAATCAGCAAAAAGAACTAGATAATTTTTCCTTTAAAGTAATACTCGCTTCATCATGTTAACATGTTCAATGTTGAATCCTTCACCTACCACACCTTGTAACGCCTCTGGAAATAAAAATCACCTTCGTTTCTCCATCTGGTTTGGGGAAAGAGTGACCTCTGACCTGTTTCAAACGATGTCGTCAGAGAGAGTACCATACTGTTTGGGGTCCACAAAAAAATCAGCAACCCAACCTGAATAAAGTTATGGTTTAAGCTAATGTCCTGTTATAATTCTGGCACATCATGGTTTGTTGAAGGGGCATCAAAAGTTTAACTCTGGCACATCACCATTGAGACAGACGATAAGCCAGACAGTCAATAGATCATCGTCCTATTGACTCAGCTGCTCAACAACTCACACACTCTTTCACTCACCCATCAGCATATGCAATCACTTACCGCCCCACGCACCTGTGGACTCTCCCACACACATGCAGTCACTCATTCAACCACCTATTCACTCAGTCCATTCATCCCTGAGGGGAAGTAACTCACCGGCTGGTTTCCATGTCATCCGAGGCGTCCACGTCTGCACTGGGCAGCGACAGAGAGAGACACATTGGGGAGGGGGGAGGGCTGTAACACACACACACACACACACACACACACACACACACACACTTATGAATCATGATTCAGTATAGCGTGCCCCCAGCAAAGGATTGGAGGATTTCAGTAATATCCTATTCAACAGTAGAACTGACTGTCATCAATTAAACACCATTAAACATAAAACATGATGAACATTAATTACTTTTTAAGGAAAACACCTAACAAATCACAGCTTTATTTCATGAATTGATCTAAGGTCATCTGCAGTTTCTTTCAAGCAGAAAACAAATTCTGATGCAAAATACTGACATGGGCACAAATGTTTCTTTGGTAACATCTAAAAGATATCTCAAATGACACGCCATTTTCCTAAACATCACATTCTAAAATGAACAGGTGCGGACATGAACAATTCACATCAACTATGAAAGAGATGCGTCACTCAAAAAGGGAGGGAACTAAACCCTTCCCGTCCCAATCCCCACCGACCACGCTTGATCCTCGTGTCGACACATGAGCTACCTGCCAATCATGACCTCGGTAAGTACAATCTCCACTATCGTTCCACACCCTTGATGTCTGACTCATCTCCGACTTCACTTGATACATGTGTCGATAAGCCAAACTGAGCACCAATCACCACCACCTCTATTAGTATAACGCCCCCCCCCCCCAAAAAAAAAAAACCACTTCCACACCCTTTGCCACACCCTTTCAGGAAACATTTTCCTTGAACCACAGTTGATCCCTGCGTTCATAAACTAGTTTCAGATTCTTGTTTTTCTTTCTCTCAATTAGCCTCTTGTTTTTGTACTCCCAGTTCTTACAGAACAGGGAGTACTTTACAATGGGAACGAAGAAATGCTGTCTGTCTGTGTGTCTGTCTGTCCGTGGTCAAAATGTGTTCCACTAGCTCCAGACAAAACTAGTCAGCCGATCTTTCTGAAAATTTGTAGGCATGTTTATTATGGGTCATGGATGATGCCAGATGTTTTATTTTACTGTTATATCTGTTACTAACGGCTATAACAGCCCATAACGGTTTTTCTTTTTCATGGAACATTCAGAATGTACTTGGACAATCTTTCTGAAAATTTGTAGGTATGTTCACTATGGGTCACTGATGATGCCCGATGTTTTATTTTACCGTTACATCCGTTACTAACTGATGGCCGATGTTTACCAGAATAGCCGTTACTAACAGCTATAACAGCCCCAAACGGTTTTTCCTCTTTATGGGAGTACGTTCATATGCTTTGCATCTTGTTCTGTTCCTTTTCCTTTTTCCCCCCTTTTTTATGATTTTTTGGGTCACATCTTCCAACCCAGCTCTAATCCAGTGGCACTAACTCCCACCCTCTGATTCTGACTCTGCCTATACAACCACACTAAGGTTTGTCCTGTCACTGTCTGGACACACTGGCAGTCCACAGGGAGCAGTGAGCCTCAAGCTGACACAGTGGCAGTCCACAGGGAGCAGTGAGCATCAGGCTGACACAGTGGCAGTCCACAGGGAGCAGTGAGCCTCACGCTGACACAGTGGCAGTCCACAGGGAGCAGCGAGCATCAGGCTGACACAGTGGCAGTCCACAGGGAGCAGTGAGCATCATGCTGACACAGTGGCAGTCCACAGGGAGCAGTGAGCATCAGGCTGACACAGTGGCAGTCCACAGGGAGCAGTGAGCCTCACGCTGACACAGTGGCAGTCCACAGGGAGCAGTGAGCATCAAGCTGACACAGTGGCAGTCCACAGGGAGCAGTGAGCCTCACGCTGACACAGTGGCAGTCCACAGGGAGCAGTGAGCCTCACGCTGACACAGTGGCAGTCCACAGGGAGCAGTGAGCCTCACGCTGACACAGTGGCAGTCCACAGGGAGCAGTGAGCATCACGCTGACACAGTGGCAGTCCACAGGGAGCAGTGAGCATCAGGCTGACACAGTGGCAGTCCACAGGGAGCAGTGAGCATCAGGCTGACACAGTGGCAGTCCACAGGGAGCAGTGAGCCTCAGGCTGACACAGTGGCAGTCCACAGGGAGCAGTGAGCATCAGGCTGACACAGTGGCAGTCCACAGGGAGCAGTGAGCCTCACGCTGACACAGTGGCAGTCCACAGGGAGCAGTGAGCCTCACGCTGACACAGTGGCAGTCCACAGGGAGCAGTGAGCCTCACGCTGACACAGTGGCAGTCCACAGGGAGCAGTGAGCCTCACGCTGACACAGTGGCAGTCCACAGGGAGCAGTGAGCATCAGGCTGACACAGTGGCAGTCCACAGGGAGCAGTGAGCATCAGGCTGACACAGTGGCAGTCCACAGGGAGCAGTGAGCATCAGGCTGACACAGTGGCAGTCCACAGGGAGCAGTGAGCATCAGGCTGACACAGTGGCAGTCCACAGGGAGCAGTGAGCATCAGGCTGACACAGTGGCAGTCCACAGGGAGCAGGGAGCCTCACGCTGACACAGTGGCAGTCCACAGGGAGCAGTGAGCATCAGGCTGACACAGTGGCAGTCCACAGGGAGCAGTGAGCATCACGCTGACACAGTGGCAGTCCACAGGGAGCAGTGAGCATCACGCTGACACAGTGGCAGTCCACAGGGAGCAGTGAGCATCACGCTGACACAGTGGCAGTCCACAGGGAGCAGTGAACATCAGGCTGACATGAGGCAACCCCACAGAGGAGATGCTGCACTGCTGCTGAATCACTTTGCTGGCATCAGCAGTGCCTGTTCTGATCCAGCTCATGCAGCACACCACCTACTACCCCCCTCTACCAACAACTTACTGTTTAGTTCTCATTTGGCCAGCTCATGCAGGCAGCACACCACCTACTACACCCCTCTACCAGCAACTTACTGTTAGTTCTCACTTGGCCAGCTCATGCAGGCAGCACACCACCTACTACACCCCTCTACCAACAACTTACTGTTTAGTTCTCATTTGGCCAGCTCATGCAGCACACCACCTACTACCCCCCTCTACCAGCAACTTACTGTTTAGTTCTCACTTGGCCAGCTCATGCAGGCAGCACACCACCTACTACCCCCCTCTACCAACAACTTACTGTTTAGTTCTCACTTGGCCAGCTCATGCAGCACACCACCTACTACCCCCCTCTACCAGCAACTTACTGTTTAGTTCTCATTTGGCCAGCTCATGCAGGCAGCACACCACCTACTGTCCCCCTCTACCAGCAACTTACTGTTTAGTTCTCATTTGGCCAGCTCATGCAGGCAGCACACCACTACTGTCCCCCTCTACCAACAACTTACTGTTTAGTTCTCATTTGGCCAGCTCATGCAGGCAGCACACCACCTACTGTCCCCCTCTACCAACAACTTACTGTTTAGTTCTCATTTGGCCAGCTCGGTAGCACACCACCTACTACCCCCCTCTACCAACAACTTACTGTTTAGTTCTCATTTGGCCAGCTCATGCAGGCAGCACACCACCTACTGTCCCCCTCTACCAACAACTTACTGTTTAGTTCTCATTGGCCAGCTCATTCAGCACACCACCTACTACCCCCCTCTACCAACAACTTACTGTTTAGTTCTCATTTGGCCAGCTCATGCAGCAGCACACCACCTACTGTCCCCCTCTACCAACAACTTACTGTTTAGTTCTCATTTGGCCAGCTCATGCAGGCAGCACACCACCTACTGTCCCCCTCTACCAACAACTTACTGTTTAGTTCTCATTTGGCCAGCTCATGCAGGCAGCACACCACCTACTGTCCCCCTCTACCAACAACTTACTGTTTAGTTCTCACTTGGCCAGCTCATGCAGGCAGCACACCACCTACTACCCCCCTCTACCAACAACTTACTGTTTAGTTCTCATTTGGCCAGCTCATTCAGCACACCACCTACTACCCCCCTCTACCAACAACTTACTGTTTAGTTCTCAATTGGCCAGCTCAGGTAGCACACCACCTACTACCCCCCTCTACCAACAACTTACTGTTTAGTTCTCAATTGGCCAGCTCAGGTAGCACACCACCTACTACCCCCCTCTACCAACAACTTACTGTTTAGTTCTCAATTGGCCAGCTCAGGTAGCACACCACCTACTACCCCCCTCTACCAACAACTTACTGTTTAGTTCTCATTTGGCCAGCTCAAGTAGCACATCACCTACTACCCCCCTCTACCAACAACTTACTATTTAGTTCTTATTTGGCCAGCTCATTCAGCACACCACCTACTATCCCCTTCTACCAACAACTTACTGTTTAGTTCTCATGGCCTCTGATTTTGTGATTTTGTTAGTGGTTTGTTTGTAGAATGACAACTGTGTGAAAGTATTGTATCCACAGAACATGAATAATCAAAGTGTGAACTTGAATACCATGCTCACTGCTGAGCCACGAACTAAAGGTTTAGATTGTTTGTTTGTGTAAGAGAAAACTATTTGTGCGATGGTCTTTGTTCTGCAGAGCACATCAGGGCTCCAAAATTTCAATCCAAAAAGGAGTGAAGTCACCAACTTAGAGGCTGACTCCAAAAACAAAATCTATCACTGGCTGCGGTGCATCAGATCACGGGAAAAAAAACGATTTCCTTTAAAAACAATCAAAGCTCAGATCAGGTAGAATACCTCAGAAGCAGGTCCTGACAAAGTCAACGGTGAAACACTGAGGCTTTGATCACACACATCCTAACAGTCAATTCAAAGAAAAAAAGGTGTTGAGTGCTGGATGGTTCATCGCATGAACGCACTATGGAGCCCCCTCCTTGTTTTAAAGGTTACACACACAATACACACACACACACACACACACAACACACACACACACACACACACACACACACACACACACATAAACACACACACACCACACCACCACCACCACTTCCATGACCACTACGACATCAGCATCAACCTGCACAGGTCCACTACGACATCAGCATCAACCTGCACAGGTCCACTACGACATCAGCATCAACCTGCACAGGTCCACACACATAAACATCACTTCCATGACCACTATGACATCAGCATCAACCTGCACAGGTCCACACACACATAAACCTCACTCACCTGTAGTGCTCAGGTTCCTCTAAAACATGGTCAGGTTCGGGGGAGGTGTGGGGTGGAGGGGGAGGGGGCACCTGCATTTTCTGCCCATCCGACCCGCTGGATGGGAAGGAATCTGTGGGGTGAAGAATCAGAAATAATCTCTAAAACAAAATGGCTGCATCGTCATGGGAACTCAAAGGCTGCACTGCCGTCATAAATCTGTGACACAATTCTGATATTGCGAATGTTTTTCTTCTCTTGTTTCATCTTCCATAACTCCTCATTCACCCCCCCCCACCCCCAACTTCATCACCCCTTACTCACTCCTCCTCCTTCCTAGAGTTCAGCTTTACTGATAAACACATGCATCCAAGGAATGGATGAAACTCAATTGTGTGGTTCCTCTTCTCAACTGCACCCACAGCAAACTCAATTCTGTGTGAGAACCCATCACAAATGTAGATGGCTCTGATGGGAATCAAACCATGACCCCCCCAGCTTGGAATCCGCTATACTAACTACTTCACCAGAGTGTCATGCCATTAAATGTTGTGAACCACAAAAGAAAAGGCAGCACACGAAAATATAAATGAATTAAAGAAAAAAATGGCTAATAAGATTACAGAATAGATTCCTTTTCTCCATTCAACTGTTAAGAATCTTACTGTCTGTCACCAGATTACAAAAATTTACAAAATGTGTCATGGAATATAGCAAAAGAACAAACCGTAAAGAAATACAGAAACATGGTCAAGTCATGGCCCATAAAGGCTAGGAAAAAAAAAACACGCAGCAGATGACAGTGAAAAGAACAAACCGTAAAGAAATATAGAAACATGGTCAAGTCATGGCCCATAAAGGCTAGGAAAAAAAAAACACGCAGCAGATGACAGTGAAAGAAGAGAGAAAGGCACATTTAAGGGAGTCACAGAAAAGAGGAAATTTCCAACATACAACTTCACAGAGGCTGGAAACAATTCATGCTGAAACAGGCACCAGCTCACCGTCTCATAACCACTCCCATATATATCCAAATCCACTTCCAACCAGACGGATATTCACAGAGAACAAACACATGTGCAGACAAAAAGACACACACATATAGTGACATACACACATGTACACATATGCATACACACATACGCACACACACATACACACATGCATACACACACAAAAAACACATGCACACACACACACACACACACACACACACACACACACTTACTACAGAAGACGTCATTGGTTGGGTCGCGCAGTCCTGCAGGTGGTCCCGCCCAGCCAACACAGCTCCCACCAGGGGGCACTCCATACTTGTCCACAGGATCAAACTTGTGTCCCTTGACTGACAACACAGAGAGCACATACTATCAAAGAACTCTTTAACACTGAAGGAAAAATAGGAATGACTCATCAATTTCATTACCAGATAAAGTAGAGGGACCAGCCTCTGTAGTGCAGTGGTCAAACTTGCAGATTGCACCAGCCACTGGCAAAGTGGTTAGTGTCAGACACTCTCATCTGGGAGGTCGTGGGTTTGATTCCTATCAGAGCCATTTATTTGTGAGATTTTTCTGCACCAACCGGCTCCTACCCCTACTTGAGTTTGCTATGAGCTCAGTTAGGAAGACTGGGACCCCACATTTGGGTTTCATCCATTTAATGGATGCATCTCTGAGAGGGTTGCTCAAATTTACTAGCACTGCAGGTGTCTGTATCACTCGGGCCTGCTTCATGCCGGACGTATAATGAAAATAAGCTGAGAGTATAAACCTATCATGCAGTCTCATACCAGAGTGGGAACCTTTAGCATCATCTTGATCATCCTCATCCTTATCAATCAGCATAAAAATTTAGTTTCACAGTTGTGGCCATCCATGCATGCCCTGCTCTCATGGTGACCTCAGTTTCCACATCCTTTCCAGTCGATGCCTTTGCTGAGGTTCTGTGGTGATCACTGCTATCGTTCAGTTCATGGAAGCTGTCGCTGGACAGACTCTGGAGTAACAGCTTACTCATGCTGACTTTGCAATGAAGCCATAACTGTCATCATCAGAACGCTTAATAAGTAGTGTCCTGTGTATGTTGGATCAGAACAGGCACCACTGAGCACTGCTGATGTGACTTGGCTGCGGTGCAGTGTCTCCTTTGGTGGGTTGCCTCTTGATGACTTGACACTGACTGCTCCCTGTGGAGCACAAGTGTAGGGGTTGAAGCGGGAGAAGCCAAGATGTGGCTGTGGATGGGGGAGCAGGACTGAGTAGTATGGGTGCAATGCCACTGACGTGGCACAGAAGCTGAGGCAGAAAAAAAAAGATAACACACACACACACACACACACACACACACACACACACACGCACACACACACTCTCATACACACACACACACACACACTCACACACACACACACACACACACACACACACACACACACACACCACACCACACACACAACACACACACTCACACACACACTCACTACACACACACACACACACACACACACACACACACACACACTCACACACACACCAAACTCACACACACACACACACACACACACACACACACATACACACACACACACACACAGACACACACACTCCTCCACCACCGCCTTCTCAACACAGCTTGCACTGTCAGACACTGACTGCCAAAGGTGGAGCCATTCTTCCTCTTTCCTGGTGGACACAGCGGATCCTTGGCGGACTGGGGTCGGACCTTTCGACCCTGCGGGACTTTGCTGATGGAGCCTGTTTTAGCGCTGGAGGGTCGAGTGGGCTTCGTGCCAGCCTGGGCTGCCTGTTTGAGTAATTCTGGGATTGACGTCTGGCTGCCCCTGTGCCGACAAACACAGCAACACCAATAGGTGTGACACTAGAAATACAAATGGAAACTTGACAAACATAGCAATGCCAGTAGGTGTGAATGAAAACACTGGAAATACAAATGGAAACTTGACAAACATAGCAATGCCAGTAGGTGTGACACTACTAATGCAAATGGAAACTTGAGGTGTACACATTTCCAATTCAGATTCCCTTTTCAAGACCTTTCTCCCTGTGTGTGTGTGTGTGTGTGTGTGTGTGTGTGTGTGTGTGTGTGTGTGTGTGTGTGTGTGTGTGTTCCAGAACATTTTTTTCCTTGGCTAAAAATACTGCAGTATTCATCACTGTTTGAATTCTATTGTTATTATTATTCAACTATTATTCAACTTATGAACATTACATCCATGTGACAAAGTTAAATCTAAATCAAACTGAGATCATTTTCATTATAATCAAAACAGCAATTCTTACCTAGCCAGTGATCAGAAAGATAATCTCATAGACAATTGATGAATTGATCATGCATATTCCAGTATAAGCTTAAGACAAAAAAATATGATAATGATCAAGGTCTTCCTGAAAACACTGGCCTCCTTGGTGCAGTGGTTAATGCTGCAGACTTGTGGGCTGGCAGGCTGAGGGTTCAGTTACCATCAGAGGCATTTATTTGTACAATTATTCAGCCCTGGTCGGCTCCTGCAGAGAGATGTGTTCACAACTGTATAATTGGGAAGAGTGGCGTCATACTGTCGAGTTTTACCCACTTCACAGATATGTCCCTGAGAGTGTTGCTGACATTTTTCTGATCAACACTACAGGTGTCTGTATCTCCTGAACCTGTTGATCCTAAATATTGTTAGATCTGTCTGTCTGTCTGTCTGTCTCTCTCTTCATTTGTTATGTACATTTGTTTGTTTGCTACCATCCGTTTCTCCTCAGAGTTAAAAAAAAAATTGGGAAATTCAAAATACATCTAAAATCAATCAAAAGATTATTTTTGTTACAAAAAAAAATGTTTTGAACATGGAAGCATTCAATCTTTACAAATATGAACCAAAACATCATGAATGAGGTTTTCCTGCGCATTTTAACAAAAGCCCCCTATGCTGACAAGTCCAACTGACCATGCTGCCTTTTGGTAGGAGACAGTTGAGAGTGGAGGCTCTGTGGGCAGTTCTGATAACTGGTTGTTAACAGGGGGGATAGGGACAGGGGCTGGTTTCCCCCTGCCGGCCTGAAGATCTCGTGGATCGCGAAGGCCCAAGTTGTACACAGTGGCTACAGGTTTGATCTTGTCTAATCGGGCGAGTGATGCACTGGCTGGCTTAAACCAGTCCTGAAATCAAAGCAGATATGATGTATACAAGATGCAACAGAACATACTCTGGCACACACGTCCGTCCATCCATCCATCCATCTGCCCGCCCGCCTGCCCGTCTCTCTCTCTCTCTCTCTCGGTCTCTCAATCATACAAATACACATAAACACACAATATGTGCATACATGATCAGACAGATAATTGTAAGTACTTGCTCTCTCTCTCTCTCTCTCTCTCTCTCTCTCTCTCAGTCACACGTATACATTTAGATGAAAATTATGACATACACACATACTCTCTCCTCTCTCTCTCATGTGTGTGCGTGTGCATGTGTGTGTGTGTGTGTGTGTGTGTGTGTGTGTGTGTGTGTGTGTGTGTGTGTGTGTGTGACCAGGCTAGAAACTCCCTGTTAACTGTAGTTAGTTGAGCTGTAATTAAACTGAAGTTAAAAACCTGGCCCTGCATATATATATATATATATTATATATATATAATACCTTGTTAAAAAGTATAACGAGACATTGAAAAAGAATTGATTAATAATGACTGAGGATGAGGATAAGAATAACAAACAACAAATTGGTATTTTGTTAGGATTTTTTTTAACGGTGACAAGACGACAAGATAAACATATCCAAACATGTTTTCAATTGCGACTTTACGGTTCTTCTTGTGGGTAAACAGAAAAGCAGACAGTGTTTCAACACCCAGTACCTTTTTAGAAATAATCGGAGTTTCTTCATAGTCTTCAATGAAGTTCCCCTCACTGTCCAGATCGCCATACGCAGAAAAACCGTTGTGCATGTTGACAAACTTGACCAACGCTCAGTATGCCGCCATGATAGTGTACATCAGAAACGGGAGGAAAATGAGAAACAGAGTGCGATTGGACAATACCTTTAGTATAGGCGTCGCATGACCCAATGAAAATTGACTTAACAAACTGAAGACGAAAAGTAGGCGGAAGTCCAAAGAGCGTCGGCGCGCTTTCCATGGAAATCTAACATCGTAACAACATGGCGTCGTACGGCGAGTCGTCTGCCAGCTATGTTTTGGAATAGAAAATGAGACAAGGTACAGCATTCTTACTATCATTTATCTTTGTTTTCACTGAAACCAATAGCAGCTTTCAGTCTGAACATTAATGTGGAAAGAAATGAAACAACGCTCTTGATAATGATAATTTATTATAGATGATTATACAGTGGCTACAGTTCGTGGCGTCTTCAAACTTACGTTCTCACCATAGCGTTTTTATGCTGTCAAAAGCCAGAATGAATTTTGTTAGAAAATGAATTAAAATAGATGTCCATCAGATCCCAAATAAACATACACGCAGGGATTTTTCAACCTGAATTGGCCTTCATATTTTACAGAAAGAAGCTCATTCAAGGGGTAGTTATCTAGAGGGGGTTTAAATAGGAAGGTTTTTCAACATACACGATAGAAAATCACATCAAGATCAGGCGAATGTTCCACACAGTTTTTCTTGAAGTCTTTGGCTTTACATTATATTGAGAGTGGGACATCTGTTTGAACACTATGTTTACTTCATCTTGTAATGCGTTAGTGTACCTGGAACAAGTGGAAGTAAGGAAGAAGAAGTGAGAATTTTTACAATAAAGGGGTGATAGAAAATGTTAGATGATTGTTCCCCATCTGCATCTGTATTGTACAAACATCATAGCTACAGAGGCAGTTTTGCTTTTGAATGCTGTTTGGAGAGAGAGAGAGAGAGAGAGAGAGAGAAGAAGTGTGTGTGTGTGTGTGTGTGTGTTGTTCATGTGTGTGTGTATGTGTGTGCATTTTGAATGTTGTTTGGTGTGTGTGTGTGTGTGTGTGTGTGTGGAGGAGGAGAGAGAGAGAGAGAGAGAGAGAGAGAGAGAGAGTGTGCGTTTTGAATGTTGTTTGGAGTGTGTGTGTGTGTGTGTGTGTGTTGTGTTGTGTGTGTGTGTGTGTGTGTGTGTGTGTGTGTGTGTGTGTGTGTGTGTGTGCATGCACGCATGACATATTAAGAGATGGAGATATGGTACAGTCACCTGTGACTTTTTCCAGTTAATTTTTAAAAAAACTGTTGTTTTATTTAATCATGATTGTTGGAAACAATACAGTTTTCAAATAGTTGGAATCCAGTCAGGTCATAAATGAGGCACAGTTTTTAGGAATGGGTCTTTTGTTGCTTCGGAAGGATGTATTGATTGTATCAATAACACTCTTAGCGATACAGTTTTTAACTGAAATTGAATTACACAGTTGGAATCTAGTCAGGTCATAAATGAGGCATAGTTTTAGGAATTGATCTTTTGTTGCTTCGGAAGGATGTATATTGATTGTATCAATAACACTTACAGCAAGAGTGATAATTACCCCTTAATGCATTGTGAAGTACCAACAGGCTTAGAGTCTTATTCACATGAACACAGAGGCCATCGATAACGAAATATCATAGTGCTTTGTTTGTGGATTTGAGAAGCATCAAAACAGTGTAGCCTGGCAAGACCTGTGCTGTGTTTTTAGTGTCATAGTGTCTGTATGGTTTATTCATTGAGGTCCAAATATAACAAAGGCCTCTTTTGTAAATGTATTATATGCAGAACTATTTTGCGGTGTAGACTGTCATGTTTGCACATGTGTGGTGTATATGTGTGTATGTGTGTGAGTGTGTGTGTGTGTGTGTGTGTGTGTGTGTGTGTGTGTGTGTGTGTGTGTGAGAGAGAGAGAGAGAGAGTGAGTGTATGTGTAAGTGTGTGTGTGTGTGTGTGTGTGTGTGTGTGTGTGTGTGTGTGTGTGTGTCTGTGTATGTGTCTGTGAGTGTGGTGTGTTTGAGTGCATGTATGTGTATACATGTGCTCAAGCGTTTGTGTACTTGTGTTTGTGTGTGTGTGTGTGTGTGTGTGTGTGCGCATGTGCATGTTTTTCCAGGAATGAACGAACAATCATGAAAGCACTACCGTGATTGGCCACTTCATAAGAAAGGTTTCTAGCCAAAAGTCAAGATGACATCAGAAAAATCGGGAAGCTCTCGGGAAGGCACCATGGACTCTTCCAGGGAAGGCAATCTCATCTCAGGTGGGGGCGACAGGGAGGGCATTGTCTCCTCCGAGCAGCGACGGCTTTCGACTCAGCGCTCGCTGACCACAGACACTCTGGAGATGTCGGAAGACAGCTTTGCCATGGGCGACACCAGCGGTCAGTGGTGGACGCAGGAGCGTGGCTGTTCATGCCATCTTGGTCCTCACCTGTCTGTCTCTGCCTCTCTCTCTGCATCTGTCTGTATGTCTGTCTGTCACTTGCACTCTCTCTCTCTCTCCATCTCTGTTTATCTGTCTGTCTTTCGGTCTTTCTGTCTGTCTGTCTGTGAGGGACACAAGAGCATGGCTGTTCATGCCGTCTTGGTCCTCACCTGTCTGTCTCTGCCTCTCTCTTTCTGTATCTGTCTGTATGTCTGTCTGTCTCTTGCACTCTCTCTCTCTCCATCTCTGTCTGTCTTTCGGTCTCTCTATCTCTGTCTGTCTGTCTGTCTGTCTCTTTCACTCTCTCTCTTTCTCTCTCTCTCTCTCTCTCTCTCTCTCTCTCTCTCTCTCTCTCTTCTTCTTCTTCTTCTTCTCTCTCTCTCCTTTCCCCCCTTCTCTGTGTCTGTCTTTCTGTCTCTGTCCATCTCTCTCTCTGTTTATCTGTCTGTCTGTCTCTTTCTTTCTCACTCTCTCTCTTGTTAATGATTTTCATACAATTTATTCCAGATAGCTGGATTGTATTTGAACCATTTAAACTGAAAGGGAATTCTAAATGAGGCAGAGAACAGGAAACAGTAAATAACCAACAATTCGGCTAACTCTTGCTTGCCCCTGATGAAATGAGTGCATGCACTTAACTGCAAATGAATGCTGCTTATGACACCAAATCCCCCCAGCAGAAATGACAAGTCAGAGCACACAGAACAAACAAAGAGACATCCCCTGTATCTTCCCTTCCCCTCCCTTCCCAGAGTATTCATAAGACCTTGTTAGAGAATATCTCCTGAAGCATCATGAAAAAGTCCATTCATTGATGCTTTTAACACACACACACACACACACACACACACACACACACACACACACACACACACACACACACACATTTGACAACAACTTATCAACTATCACTCAGCATAGAATATGAATCCAAAACACACTTTGAATAATTTGCTAATAATTGTCATCAATGAGGCATTCAAAAAAAAAAAAAAACCTCCTGTTCAACACATTCACTTACAACAAAAACTTCATATACTATCAGTCGACATCAATCCTACATCAAAGACTGATATTTAGCAGAGTTTTCCTTTTAAAGATACTCTTAGCCCTGACATGGTAGGTGTGACAGGTACACAGACAGTGCTATGAAGAACACAGGCAGTGCTGTGAAGAACACAGGCAGTGCTGTGAAGAACACAGGCAGTGCTGTGAAGAACACAGGCAGTGCTAGGAAGAACACAGGCAGTGCTAGGAAGAACACAGGCAGTGCTAGGAAGAACACAGACAGTGCTGTGAAGAACACAGGCAGTGCTGTGAAGAACACAGGCAGTGCTGTGAAGAACACAGGCAGTGCTAGGAAGAACACAGGCAGTGCTGTGAAGAACACAGGCAGTGCTGTGAAGAACACAGGCAGTGCTAGGAAGAACACAGGCAGTGCTAGGAAGAACACAGACAGTGCTAGGAAGAACACAAAGTGAGTTTCAAAGTGAGGTGACTGCAGGCAGAAACCAAGACAAACTTAAAAGAAAAATGACAATTCCACCAATTGAAAGAAACAACAAATTACAACACAAAACATGATGCACTCTGACCTCGTGGGTCTTCTTCAGGCAAGATAACATTCAAGCCCTTGAAAAGAAAGAACAAGCAATCACTTATCTCCTCATACTGTGCCATCTTTTGTCTGGTAATTTGTTTGCCTCTTTTGTTGGGTGGAGAAGTAAGTCTTCTTCTGAGTTTGTTTGAACACAAAGTGATTTTGTTTTTCCTACACTTGTGGAGGGAGCCATGTGGCTGTGTGCAGGGGACAACCCCTTCCAGCTGGAGGTGACGGAGTACCACCAGGACCCCAAACTGGTCAACATCCACCAGTTCTTCCCCGCCCTGGAGCAGAACTTCACACGCGCCGTCTCTGGTCGCCTCGGGGAGGAGCGACAGGTGAGAGAACTACACACTGCACAGCAGTCTGTGATTGGTTTGCAGAATTTGTCAGGCAGTTGTGCCTGTGTGTGTCACGAAGGGTGCCAGTTGAATAAAGTTGGTGGGGACTGGAATAGCTCAGTTGGTAGAGCACCGGACTCGTGATCCTGGGGTTGCGAGTTCGAAATTCAGTACAGGGGGATTTTTCCCTCGGAGTTAACATTGGTTTGGACTCCATTCCCCATTAGTCCGTCACGAGAAACGGTCCAACTTTCACCCCCCCCCCCCCCCTAATAAATTTGTCATATGTATTTTTTGGTGCTTTAGAGTGTATAGATCACGAAAAATCATGTTAACATAACAAATTGTGGGACGCACTGTCCCTTCTGGCTTAATTTTGAAGGGTACCCGTCTCAGGTGCCGCGGCTGCTTTTCGTCGGTCCGAAACGTTTCATAAGTTTGGTGATCACCTGTGTCTTTGTTATTTAAGCTACGAAAATTTCCTTTATGTTTTTGTTGACAGTAATGCCTTCTGCACGATAGGCAATAATCAGAACAATAATACATGCAATAAGGTGACCGCAGTAAAGCTACGTGTGTACCCACCATATGTCACACGTTGCGAACAGTAAATTTGCCAAAGTGTTTGCAATAAACCATCTCTCTCGAAAACTGTGCAACTTATTAGAAACAAAGTACACCACAGTATCAAAGAACAGTCTCTTGTAATTCTTTTGAGCTATGCCACATCACCATGGGCCTATGCTGATGCCCTCTGTTGCCGGGTTATCTCCCCTACCCCCTATTTGGCTTCGACGCAAATTTAATTCTTTACAAATTCATATTGGACTTTTTATTGAAAATAAAGTTAATGTGCACTTTCCAAGGATGAGCGCATATTTGTGTGTGTGTGTGTGTGTGTGTGTGCGTGCGTGCGTGCGGGCGAGCGGGAGCGCGCGCGTATGTGTGTGTGTGTATGTGTGTGTGTGTGTTGATGATGATTGTTCTCAGATGCTGGCATTGGAAGGTATTCTGTTTCATGGCGACATCTGCCAGACTGTACTTAAATCAACCACAATCTCATTATTTTGATTCGCTTCCCTCGGCACAAGTACAAAGCGACTTCTGATACGTAGGCTATGACAGCTTCTTCTTCTGCAATCTCTGCATTTGGCACAAGAGGATTTACCAGAATGCTTCGTAAACCAGTGGAAAAGCCCACCTTTTGCAATTAGGCACTGGACCGTTGAGGTTCAAAGTTCAAACCTCCACTGGATTCTTCTCTGGAAATACAGCAGCATGTCAGATCAGGAAATACCAGCGTGGGCTGGCTTCATTTCACAGTGTGGGCAGAACCCGGCAAAGAAGACATTGGACTACTACCCTGTGATCCATCACCCAATCACCGAGTACAAGACAGTCCAGGAGTGCTTGCGACTTGCAGAGAAGGCCACGAGAGAGGTTGGACAAGAGGACGTTATCACTACATTTGATCCTGGGGTTTGTATGAAAGCCTACCCGATCTCAGGAACTAACCTGACCAGAAGCATATTATTCTGATCGGTGCTGTCCACCTTGCCTGCGCGTACCCCAAGATGCTTGGGGAAAAGCTGGATGGTTCTGGGTTCGGAGATATCCTTCTGAAGGCAGGTCTGATCTCTTCTGGTTCTCGGCAACGGGTGCTGTCTGGCAAACATATGAACAAGCATTGTTCTGCCATAAGACAATGCTTGAGAGTCTAGAACGCTTGCTGCTGGAAAGATATCTTCAAATCAGAGATGAAGACACGTCATTTCCGACACTGTCAGAAGACAGCATGATCAAACTCCAGACCGTCTCATGTTTCTTCTCAAAAGAGATGTTGACTGAGCTTCAGCAAGATGAAGCTATCTTCAGTTTCATGGCAGAGTACGAACAGTTCAGAGATAGAGTCAGAGAAGGAACCTTTGGACCAACTGCACAATTTTGGTTGTCGTACATCGATCATGTATGGCTTGTTCTAGCGCTCCTTGAGGCTGTCAAAATCAACGACTTCCTGCTGTACGCACAAACGATGTCCCAAATGCCAGACCTCTTCTTCAGTTTCGGTGGACAAAACTATGCATGCTACCTGACCTTCTTCTCAGTCTTCTTGGCAAACATTGACTTTGTCACATCCTGGAGCCAAGGAGATGCTGCAGCGAGGTGCTTTCAGCGTGGCAAGGTCCTTCATTCCTAGCAGTCGCTGTACAGTGGACAAGACCATGGAAAAACGTTCATGAATCACGCCAAAAGCCGAGGAGGAGCTGGCGGAGGTGGCGCTGGTCTCACGAGACTGCTGTCGAACCAGGAGGCCTACCAAAGATGGGTCAGGACAACCCATGAGAGGTCAAAGTATCTTGATCTCGACATGGCTGGCATGGCACAAGGTGATGAGATTGGCAGTAGATATCGTGACTTGCGTCCTTCTGAGATACTGAAGAGCGAAAGCAACGTCATGAAGACTCAGGATGCAATCAAAAGTTTCATCGACCCTTTCTGTGAGGAAGCCTCGGTCAAACTCATCGCCCTGTCATCTGGAGCATCTGTCCCAGCCGGCATTCAGCATGATGTGTTGAGGGCAGAAAAAGCTGGTAACGCCGTGAAGGAGGCGTTCATTACGCGGAGACTGATGGCAAATGACAATTTCTTTGAACCAGTCAAGCGGCTAAACCTGAAAACGATAGCATCGGTGAACAAAACCGTCCACATGAAGACTACCAAGAAGAAGGTTGTGGAATACAAACAACAAGGGAACCGTGCCTTTCAACTCCTTGTGAAGGCACAGGAAGCAGGTGTTCAACTCAATCTGAAACAGTTGATGACACACCAACTTACTCCTGTACCTTACAGTATTGCCACTGCTGACGATTTCCTTGACATGACCGACAAAGCAAAAGGGTTCAACTACCTCACCAAAGATATGGAAGATCCCGCTATACCTCCCCATGACGCGACGCTGGTTGTGATCGATGGCAATGCAGTGTTTCACTGTTTGCAACAGCTTCCTTCCAATTTCAGGGAGATCAGCCAGAAGATATTTGACATGGTGCCAAAGGGAACGGACATGGTGTTCAATACAGACATGCACAAAACGGACTCAATCAAAGTGATGGAAAGGAAAAGGAGAGGCACTGGCGATAAGATCATCGTGAAAGGAGAAAGCACCAAGCGTCCTGCAGACTGGAAAACGTTTCTGTCAAACGACAAAAACAAGAAGCAGATCAGCCAAGTATTACTCGACGTTTGGAACAAAGATGAGAATGCGCCAAAATTCAAGGACAGAAAAGTCATGCTGATATGTGAGGGAGAAGCCTTCCTGCTGCAATCGGCAGATGAGCTGATGACAACAAGGACGCCAACTGCAACGCTCAAATCCACACAAGAAGAGACGGATTCCAGAGTTGCCCTCTACTGTGCGTACGCTGAACGGAATGGATACAGCTTCGTCTGCATCAAGAGTCCCGACTCGGACATTTTCTTCATTTTCCTGCACTTCGCTCTGCAGCTGAAGGACGTGGTGATTCTGTTCAACACAGGAATGGGGAACAAACAACGGCTCATCAACGTCACTGACATCGCTACAGCATACGGGCAACAGCACTGCACCGCCTACCTGGCTCTTCATGCTTATACCGGCTGCGACACAACAAGTGCATTCAAGGGCATTGGGAAAATTAAACCCATCAAAGTTCTTCAGCAGAATCCAAGATTTGTGGAAACAATTGCCCGCCTTGGAGGTACATGGGCCATCGCTGAAGAAGTCAAAGCCGATCTTGAGACCTTCATCTGTGTCATGTACGGCAGACATTGTTTCACCGGTGTTAATGACCTCCGACACCAGCTACTCAAGGAGAGATGTGGAGATGAGCCATTGAACATTGAACAACGTTGGCATGGCTAGCATGCCTCCATGCAAACAAACTCTTCAAGAGCACATCAAACGGAGCAACTATCAAGTTGTCATTTGGAAGAGGGCTTTCGAACCCATGTGTGATGTTCCAGCAGCAAGCAATGGACATGGATGGATTGATGTTGATGGTATCTTGGAACCAGTGTGGTCCGCAGAAGAGGAGGGCGTCATCCTGCCAGCAGATATGGTTGACTTCCTTGTGGATTTTCCAGACTCTGATGACGACGAAGAAGAAGCTGCCATAGCCTACGTATCAGAAGAGTCGCTTTCTACTTGTGCTGAGGGAAGCAACTCAGAATGATGAAATTGTGCTTGATTTAATACAGTCTGGCAGATGTCGCCATGAAACAGAATGCCTTCCAATGCCAGCATCTGAGAACAATCATCATCAACACACACACACACACACACACACACACACACACACACACACGCACACACGCATGCACACACACATATGTGCTCACACTTGGAAAGTGCACATTAACTTTATTTTCAATAAAAAGTCCAATATGAATTTGTAAAGAATTAAATTTGCGTCAAAGCCAAATAGGGGATAGGGGAGATAACCCGGCAACATAGGGCATCAGCATAGGCCCACTGTGGTGTACTTTGTTTCTAATAAGTTGCACAGTTTTCGAGAGAGATGGTTTATTGCAAACACTTTGGCAAATTTACTGTTCGCAACGTGTGACATATGGTGGGTACACACGTAGCTTTACTGCGGTCACCTTATTGCATGTATTATCGTTCTGATTATTGCCTATCGTGCAGAAGGCATTACTGTCAACAAAAACATAAAGGAAATTCTCGTAGCTTAAATAACAAAGACACAGGTGATCACCAAACTTATGAAACGTTTCGGACCGACGAAAAGCAGCCGCGGCATCTGAGACGGGTACCCTTCAAAATTAAGCCAGAAGGGACAGTACGTCCCAAAATTTTTTATGTTAACATGATTTTTCATGATCTATACACTCTAAAGCACCAAAAAATACATGTGACATATTTATTAGGGGGGGGGGGTGTGAAAGGTAGACCATTTCTCGTGACGGAGTACATACAGTCCTTCGAATGAGACTATCAACCGAGGTTTCGTGTGTGAACGCACGAACAACATCTTGCACACATGTAAAATCCCATCATCATCTTTCGGAAGAGAAGGCCAGTTTGGCCGTTGGTATGGATGACACGTTACACATAGCATGCACCTTCCCCGAAGATGGGGTATGGCTGCCTTATTGGCGGGAATAAAAAACGGTCATACACACAAAACTCCACTGCCTGTCTATACAGGCAGTGTCCGCAGGAGTATCAGCCTGCGTACTCAGAAAGAAAGAAAGAAAAGAATAAAGTTGGGGGTGGCCTTCTGTCTCCCCTCTCCCTTCCCCCTCCCTCCCCTCATCATCTTGCCCACCCCCACCCCCTCTCCCACCACCCTGGAATATATGATAGAATAAACAGATGAAAACACAATAAAATTATAGTTTAACAGCCCTCTTCTGTGGCTGTCGTATTAATTAGCCCTGTATGGAAAGAATAGCCATTTTATTTATGAAGCACCAATCAGTAAAATCAAGACAGTTAGGGGCTGCTGAACTAGGACTTTGCTGAGATCACAAAAAAAAAAAAAAAACAAAAAAAAAACCAGCAGTAAGAAGTGTCCAACTTTCGTAGTGTCTTGAACTAGTTGGATGATGATACTGGAACTTGTAAAGCACTGAAGCCCCAAACCTCAGGCACAAGAAGAGTCGCCTGTGCAAAATCTGGCATGAAGGATTTTAACACTGTCATGTGCAGGAAAAGATACATCTGGAGGTGCAGGTGGTACCCAGAGAAGTACTGTCCTCAACTGTTGAACAAACCATTTGGGAGCCATCTTCCACCACCCTTGGACTTACACTTCTCAACAAATTGAAAGATTTCAGCAGAATAAAAAAAAAAGAGAAAGAGAAACTGCAAAACAAAAGAAAAAATTCCAGTGGAAAGTATGTTCAGGGGAGAAGAAAAAAAAAACGTGGAGTGGAATCTGCTTTTCATAGGTTGCATTTTTTGTTCACTAGCAGAAGACACTGAGGTCATAAGATCACGTGAAGACTTTGTGAGAGGGGGCAGCCACTATTTTGTCTGCCTGGTGGAAGGCAAAGTATTGTCATGCTCTGAGGTCACGTGTCAGCAAGACGCTGTCAAAATGATACCAGCAAAAGCTGTGTGGAAAAAGAGGCTTTGATCATGGCTGCACTGAAAAGTAGACAATATACCAGTCTGGTTGATACTCTGGTTTGTGTCCTATTGCACTGGGTTGTATAAGTTTCAATATTGTTATGAGGAGGGATGTTTGGGGGGGGTTGGGGGGGAGGGAAGGCAGAGAGAAGAGGGACATGTGACCCCTACAGTTTCAGGGATTTGTGTTTTTCCTCTGTGGGAGCTGTGAAAACAAAGAGAAGAAACTGCCCTGCACTTGTCTATGTCAGCATATGAACACCAGGCATCATGGCACTAAGTCCTCATACATTTACACAGTGTGTGGGGGCCGGAATAGCTCAGTTGGTAGTTATTCTGGGGTTGCGGGTTCGAATTTCGGTACAGGGGGATTTTTCCCTCTGAGTTAACATTGGTTCTGACTCCATTCCCCATACAGTCCTTCGAATGAGACTATAAACCGAGGTTCCGTGTGTGAACGCACGCACATCTTGCACACACGTAAAATCCCATCACCAACTTTCGGAAGAGAAGGCCAGTTTGGCCGTTGGTATGGATGACACGTTAACACATAGCATGCACCTTCCCCAAAGATGGAGCATGGCTGCCTTAATGGCGGGATAAAAAATGGTCATACACACAAAACTCCACTGCCTGTGTATACAGGCAGCGTCCACAGGAGTATCAGCTCGCGTACACATAAAGAAAAGTGAAAAGAACACAGTGTGAGAGAGAGAGAGAGACTCATCATGAATGGGAATAGTTCACAAATGTTGATGGCAGCTATTCCATTGTAACAATATCACATCCAGAGAAACAATAAAGGTTCTGTAGAACTAGAAGCCAGTTATGTCACATTCCAACTGGTGAGGGTATGAGCACTTGTGTGTGTGTGTGTGTGCATATGTATGTGTGTCAGTGTGTATAAGTGTGTGTGTCAGTGTGTATGAGTGTGTGTGTCAGTGTGTATGAGTGTGTGTGTGTGTGTGTGTGTGTGTGTGTGTGCAGTGTATGATGTGTGTGTGTGTGTCAGTGTGTATGAGTGTGGTGTGTGTGTGGTGTGCAGTGTGTATGAGGTGTAGAGTGTGTGTGTGTCAGTGATGATGTTGTGTCAGTGTGTATGAGTGTGTGTGTGTGTATGAGTGTGTGTGTCAGTGTGTATGAGTGTGGTGTCAGTGTGTATGAGTGTGTGTGTCAGTGTGTATGAGTGTGTGTGTGGTCTGTTCATTCCAGTTGTTATGTCAGTACTCACTGTGTGGCATTAGCAACTAGCCCTGTTCTTGTCATGTTCAGCACTGATTCATGTCACTGTTCCTGTGTATGATCTGTGTCATGTCGGCACTGATTCTTTGTCACTGTTTTGTATGTTCAGGCACTGTATTCCTTGTCACTGATTCCATTGTCATGTTCAGGCACCTGATTCCTTGTCATGTTCAGGCCCTGATTTCTTTGTCATGTTCAGGCACTGATTCCTTATGTATGTTCAGGCACTGATTCCTTTGTCACTGATTCCTTTGTCATGGTCAGGCACTGATCCCTTTGTCACTGATTCCTTTGTCATGTTCAGGCACTGATTCCTTTGTCACTGATTCCTTGTCATGTTCCAGGCCTGATTCCTTTGTCATTTCAGCACTGATTCTTCACTGTCTTGTCATGTTCAGGCCTGATTCCTTTGTCACTGTTCAGGTCACTGATTCCTTGTCACGATTCTTTGTCATGTTCAGGCACTGATTCCTTTGTCACTGATTCCTTTGTCATGTTCAGGCCCTGATTCCTCTGTCATGTTCAGGCCTGATTCCTTTGTCACACTGATTCCTTTGTCATGTTCAGGCACTGATTCCTTTGTCACTGATTCCGTTTGTCATGTTCAGGCACTGATTCCTTTGTCACTGATTCCTTTGTCATGTTCAGGCACTGATTTCTTTGTCATGTTCAGGCACTGATTCCTTTGTCATGTTCAGGCCAGATTCCTTTGTCACGATTCCTTGTCACTGATTCTTGTCATGTTCAGGTCCTGATTCCTTGTCATGTTCGGCACTGATTCCTTTGTCATGTTTAGGCACTGATTCCTTTGTCACTGATTCCTTTGTCATGTTCAGGCACTGATTCCTTTGTCACTAATTCCTTTGTCACTGATTCCTTTGTCATGTTCAGGCACTGATTCCTTTGTCACCGATTCCTTTGTCATGTTCAGGCACTGATTCCTTTGTCATGTCAGGCACTGATTCCTTTGTCACTAATTCCTTTGTCATGTTTCATGGCACTGATTCCTTTGTTCACTGATTCCTTTGTCATGTTCAGGCACTGATTCCTTTGTCACTGATTCCTTTGTCACTCATTCCTTGTCATGTTCAGGCACTGATTCCTTGTCACTGATTCCTTTGTCATGTTCAGGCACTGATTCCTTTGTCATGTTAGGCACTGATTCCTTTGTCACTGATTCCTTTGTCATGTTCAGGCACTGATTCCTATGTCACTGATTCCTTTGTCACTGATTCCTTTGTCATGTTCAGGCACTGATTCCTTGTCACTGATTCCTTTGTCATGTTCAGGCAGACTTGCACTGATTCCTTTGTCACTGATTCCTTTGTCATGTTCAGGCACTGATCCTTTGTCACTGATTCCTTTGTCATGTTCAGGCACTGATTCCTTTGTCATGTTCAGGCACTGATTCCTTTGTCACTGATTCCTTTGTCATGTTCAGGCACTGATTCCTATGTCACTGATTCCTTTGTCACTGATTCCTTGTCATGTTCAGGCACTGATTCCTTTGTCACTGATTCCTTTGTCATGTTCAGGCACTGATTCCTTTGTCACTGATTCCTTTGTCATGTTCAGGCACTGATCCCTTTGTCACTGATTCCTTTGTCATGTTCAGGCCACTGATTCCTTTGTCATGTTCAGGCACTGATTCCTTTGTCCACTGATTCCTTTGTCATGTTCAGAGCACTGATTCCTATGTCACTGATTCCTTTGTCACTGATTCCTTTGTCATGTTCAGGTACTGATTCCTTTGTCACTGATTCCTTTGTCATGTTCAGGCACTGATTCCTTTGTCACTGATTCCTTTGTCATGGTCAGGCACTGATTCCTTTGTCACTGATTCCTTTGTCTTGTTCAGGCACTATTTCCTTTGTCACTGATTCCTTTGTCATGTTCAGGCACTGATTCCTTTGTCACTGATTCCATTGTCATGTTCAGGCCCTGATTCCTTTGTCATGTTCAGGCCCTGATTCCTTTGTCATGTTCAGGCCCTGATTCCTTTGTCATGTTCAGGCACTGATTCCTTTGTCGTGTTCAGGCACTGATTCCTTTGTCATGTTCAGGCACTGATTCCTTTGTCACTGATTCCTTTGTCATGTTCAGGCCCTGATTCCTTTGTCATGTTCAGGCCCTGATTCCTTTGTCATGTTCAGGTGCTGATTCCTTTGTCATGTTCAGGCCCTGATCCTTTGTCATGTTCAGGTGCTGATTCCTTTGTCATGTTCAGGCCCTGATTCCTTTGTCATGTTCAGGCACTGATTCCTTTGTCATGTTCAGGCGCTGATTCCTTTGTCATGTTCAGGCACTGAAGGCCATTGCAGAGGAGGACGGTCACTCCATGGTGACCAACGATGAATCCATCTGGAGCAGAGAGGACGGGGACAGTCACAGTACACGTGTGGACGTACCCGACGGAAATAAAGGTAATCACATGAAAAGCTATTAAATTCAAACCATCATGAGGCAACCCACCAGAGGAGACACTGCACTGCTATCAACTCATTGTATGGTTGTTCTGTTGTGCCTGTTCTGATCCAATATATGCAGGAATCAACCTACTAGGACCTCTACAATTGACAATAAATACTTTGTGGCAGAATCGGTGTGAATGTACATCCTCCTCCAAAGGGCGGTGTTAAGCCTGTGTAACAACCACCCCATGAGCTGGCTGATACCAGTGCCTTTGATGAAGACCTGACCCAATGGGACATAGAGGGCAATGGAAACCAAGGTTACCAGAAAGGGCGGTGTTAAGTCTGTGTAACAACCATCCCCATGAGCTGGCTGATACCAGTGCCTTTGACCAAGACCTGACCCAATGGGACGTAGAGGGCAATGGAATCCAAGGTCACCAGAAAGGGCGGTGTTAAGTCTGTGTAACAACCATCCCCATGAGCTGGCTGATACCAGTGCCTTTGACGAAGACCTGACCCAATGGGACGTAGAGGGCAGTGGAAACCAAGGTCACCAGAAAGGGCAGTGTTAAGTCTGTGTAACAACCATCCCCATGAGCTTGCTGATACCAGTGCCTTTGACCAAGACCTGACCCAATGGGACATAGAGGGCAATGGAAACCAAGGTCACCAGAAAGGGCAGTGTTAAGTCTGTGTAACAACCATCCCCATGAGCTGGCTGATACCAGTGCCTTTGACCAAGACCTGACCCAATGGGACATAGAGGGCAATGGAAACCAAGGTCACCAGAAAGGGCGGTGTTAAGTCTGTGTAACAACCATCCCCATGAGCTGGCTGATACCAGTACCTTTGACGAAGACCTGACCCAATGGGACGTAGAGGGCAATGGAATCCAAGATCACCAGAAAGGGCGTTGTTAAGTCTGTGTAACAACCATCCCCATGAGCTGGCTGATACCAGTACCTTTGACGAAGACCTGACCCAATGGGACGTAGAGGGCAATGGAATCCAAGGTCACCAGAAAGGGCAGTGTTAAGTCTGTGTAACAACCATCCCCATGAGCTTGCTGATACCAGTGCCTTTGACCAAGACCTGACCCAATGGGACGTAGAGGGCAGTGGAATCCAAGGTCACCAGAAAGGGCGGTGTTAAGTCTGTGTAACAACCATCCCCATGAGCTGGCTGATACCAGTGCCTTTGACCAAGACCTGACCCAATGGGACGTAGAGGGCAATGGAAACCAAGGTCACCAGAAAGGGCAGTGTTAAGGCTGTGTAACAACCATCCCCATGAGCTGGCTAATACCAGTGCCTTTGATGAAGACCTGACCCAATGGGACGTAGAGGGCAATGGAAACCAAGGTCACCAGAAAGGGCGGTGTTAAGTCTGTGTAACAACCATCCCCATGAGCTTGCTGATACCAGTGCCTTTGACCAAGACCTGACCCAATGGGACGTAGAGGGCAATGGAAACCAAGGTCACCAGAAAGGGCGGTGTTAAGTCGTGTAACAACCATCCCATGAGCTTGCTGATACCAGTGCCTTGACCAAGACCTGACCCAATGGGACGTAGAGGGCAATGGAAACCAGGTCACCAGAAAGGGCGGTGTTAAGTCTGTGTAACAACCATCCCCATGAGCATGGCTGATACCAATGCCTTTGACGAAGACCTGTCCCAATGGGAGTAGAGGGCAATGGAAACCAAGGTCACCAGAAAGGGCAGTGTTAAGTCTGTGTAACAACCATCCCCATGAGCTTGCTGATACCAGTGCCTTTGACCAAGACCTGACCCAATGGGACATAGAGGGCAATGGAAACCAAGGTCACCAGAAAGGGCGGTGTTAAGTCTGTGTAACAACCATCCCCATGAGCTTGCTGATACCAGTGCCTTTGACCAAGACCTGACCCAATGGGACATAGAGGGCAATGGAAACCAAGGTCACCAGAAAGGGCGGTGTTAAGTCTGTGTAACAATGATCCCCATAAGCTGGCTGATACCACTGCCTTTGATGAAGACCTGACCCAATGAGACATAGAGGGCAATGGAAACCAAGGTCACCAGAAAGGGCAGTGTTAAGTCTGTGTAACAACCATCCCCATGAGCTGGCTGATACCATGCCTTTGACGAAGACCTGACCCAATGGGACATAGAGGGCAATGGAATCCAAGGTCACCAGAAAGGGCGGTGTTAAGTCTGTGTAACAACCATCCCCATGAGCTGGCTGATACCAGTGCCTTTGACGAAGACCTGACCCAATGGGACGTAGAGGGCAATGGAAACCAAGGTCACCAGTAAGGGTGGTGTTAAGTCTGTGTAACAGCCATCCCCATGAGCTGGCTGATACCAATGCCTTTGACCAAAACCTGACCCAATGGGACATAGAGGGCAATGGAAACCAAGGTCACCAGAAAGGGCAGTGTGAAGTCTGTGTAACAACCATCCCCATGAGCTGGCTGATACCAGTGCCTTTGACCAAGACCTGACCCAATGGGACATAGAGGGCAATGGAAACCAAGGTCACCAGGAGAGCAGAGCAGGACCACAGCATTGGAAACGACTTATTTGAGCGACTCTCAATGAGGATGATGGCGATGATACAATGGAGTTCCGCTCTGGTCGGAGACTTCATGGCAGGGATGTACTCTACACTTCCTTTCATCATCTGTCCCGGCGTCAGCCAAACCCAAAGGTACAGATACCTGCAGTGTTGGTCACGAAACAGGGCTACACTCTTAGAGACACATATATATTGAATTGATGAACCTTGGCTGTGTGATTCCAGTGTTCCCGGTCGAACATGTAGCACACTCAACTCTGATCAGAAGCCAGCCAGGGATGATGAAATGCCACCAATAAAAGCCTGTTGGGGGACTCAAACCCATGGCCTCCAAGCCCACAAGCCTGTGACACTAACCACCGTGCCACGTTGGCCAGTATTTTGAGTTTTCTTGGAGGCAGACACACGCTTCCAGAGGATGCCCTGCTGTGCTCAGTTTCAGCTTTGTGCAGGATAACGCTGTGTACTTGCCTGTACGGCTGTGAAATGGATTTTTGACTTATGTGTGAATTAACATGAGAATCTGTAATCATCCTGTATCTGTGGTTCATGTGTGTGCGTGTTTGTGTGGTGTTTATGTGTGTGTGTGTTTTATGTGTGTGTGTGTGTGTGTGGTGTGTGTGTGTGTGTGTGTGTGTGTTTATGTGTGTGTGTGGATGGTACACTTTCAAACTGGCTTTTTCTTGACAACTACAAACACTAACTGTAGCCAAACAATTACAAGACATTATCAATTACTTTGTGACGAGAATCAAACAGAACGCTAAAATTGGTTGTGAAAGTAAGTAAATCCTAAAAGAATATGTCCACAAAAAAAAAGAGAGAAAGAAAAAAAGAGACATCATGGACTGTGACGGTGCAAAATGATGAATATTTGGAGCAAGTCCGAGCAACAGCACAAACAGGAAGACATGGTTTTGTTTTTTGTTTTTTTTCTTCATTTTTGTTGTTGTTGCATGAATGCCTTTGTGCACATTCTGTCAACATAAATGTGTGATGTGACAGTAGTGTGTTGTGTTCTGTGTCCATGCTTTGAAACAGAGCGATATGATGGTTGGGAAAAATCGTGATTGTGATACAACATGACAAGATTTTGATTGGTCGTAATTGTCATTCTTTCTCTGACATGCACGCATCCACCATCCCTCCTTTCCATCCCCTGCCCTCCCCCACCCCTTTACGCACATATACATACGTTCATCTATGGACGGATAGACACATACATTCACACGTCCATCTCATTCATCTTAATGACAACCTTATTCCCCCAGATCAACTGCAGAGCGACAGTACTATGCCTAAAGATTCTGAAACAACAAAAACGGCGTCCGGGACTGGCGCAGGGGAAGAAACTCTCAGCATGACAGAGAGCGGCTTCACAACGGGAGGGGACTCCACATCTCAAGGTCAGGGCGCTGGGGGTAGCGTCGGGGATTCTCTTGCCAGCGATCCACATGTGAGTTCTTCAGTCTTTCTGTTTGACTTTCTCTGGTTGTCTCCCTTGTGTTTCCATCCCGCCCCACCTGTTTCCCTAAAATGCAGTTCCTGTCCTGCCTCTGTCTCTCTCTCTCTCTCTCTCTCTCTCTCTCTCTCTCTCTCTCTTCCATACGCTGAACGAAGAAGTCTGTTTGTCTCGTACATAAAGATGTTGTCTTGTTTCTCTATTTCTGTCTGTCTTTCCTTTCTATATCAGTATCTTGTTTTCTGACATGGTCTTTCAATAATCCTGAATCGCTTTGTTATGGTTATATGTACTCATTGCAGTTTGAGATTATTTTCGATGGTAGTGACTGTCATGTATCCAAAGGTGTTAAAGTCACTAGTACCTCAAATGAAATTCTGAAGTATAAGTCCAGAAAGTGGCATTGCATTTTAGTTAAATCATCTCTACTCTTAAGATAGCATATTGATGTGTGTGAGTGTGAGAGAGAAAGGGAAGGAAGGGGAGGGGAGTTTCAAGGTCAGATGCTAAGTGCTGTGTTGATGTTCCAAAGTGGGGAACTCAGAGTCGATGACTACACCCAGACAGGCACCTGATCATGATGAAACTGTCAGGAAACACACCAGTTGATGACTACATCCAGACAAACACCTGATCATGATGAAACTGTCAGGAAACACACCAGTTGATGACTACACCCAGACAGGCACCTGATCATGATGAAACTGTCAGGAAACACACCAGTTGATGACTACATCCAGACAAACACCTGATCATGATGAAACTCTCAGGAAACACACCAGTTGATGACTACATCCAGACAAACACCTGATCATGATGTAAATCTCAGGAAACACACCAGTTGTAAAGAGCGTGGATGAAAACACACGTCCAGATGGGCTGGAAACCAGAATTGACTCATTTTGGGGAATTACAGAAATTACTGTGTCAGGGCTATTTTTTTTTTCTTTTTAATGCTTTGGTAAGGATGTCTAGAACAGTCTGTCCAAATGCTGATCTGTGTTTTTGCCAAACCTTTGCCACCATGTTTAGTTGGCTTATCAGTGCTGTTTCACCAACAATCATGAATCTGATGCTATTCATTCAGCAGAATGAGAAGACTTTTAAGATTATGACTGTAGTGTCAAACAGATGGAAGTAGACATGGGTGGAAAGTTGAGGCACTGACAGAGATGGTGCTGATGAGGAAGGTGATGCTTTTGGTATTGTGTGATGCATCATGGGTAACTGATGTCAGCTTAGTGCCACATATCTAAGTGCCCACACTGAAACAGCAACATGAAAATTGAAGATAAGCAACACAAATGTTCTCTCTATCTCTTTCTCTCTCTCTCTCTGTTTCTGTCTTTCTCTCTCCCTTTGACTTGCTCTCACTCTATGCTGAGGGTTTTGAGAAGAGTGTGACAGTGGGAGTTGTACTTACTTTCAATTTGAAAATGTCAGCAAGCTTATGGTGTTATCGACGTTACATGATAGTGAAACCTTCCATAAAGATATTACTTCATACTTGCTTACAGTTCAGCTGTGCCTTTGTCCATCTCCTTGAAGAACAATGGACGTTTTTCTTTCTCAGGAAGCTTACTTGAAGCTGGGCTGGTTCATAAGATTCCGGTAAACACAAACTTATTTCTGATATCCAGATTGACAGTTTTCTAAAGTTACTTTCAAAGTGAGGTGACTGCTGGTAGAAACTGAAACAAATTTTAAAGAAAAATTGTAATTTCATTCGCCAGACAAAAGGGTCAGACGAATTACAAGACAAAACATGAAACGCTTCGACCTCTTTGGTTTTCTTCAGGCAAGATAAACAACACTCAGAACAGTGAAATTGAAGAACAAGCAACCATTTATCTTTTCAAATTGGGTGCAGAATTTCATTAATGGTAAACACAAACCATGGTCAACAAGGATCAGCTTGTCCATCCCTCCAACTTCTTGTGTTCCAGCAACTGGTGTTCATCGTCAGTTTGTGAAAAGCGTGGTGTTGTGGACTGCTAAGTGAATTGTAAACTGCCCCCAAACTGCCCAGATTGTACTCGACAGAAGTGCAGAAGCCCTTCAGCTTCAGAGGCCTTCCCCCTGACCCCCACCCCCACCGCCACCCCCACCTCCCCGACCCTTGACAAGGGACTCCACCAAGTAACCCATTCCCTCCCCCCCCCCCCCCACCCCCTCAGACACCCTGCCCTCCTGCTTTTTTTTTTTTTTCAAGCAGGTTTGGCCCATGACAGAGAGCTTAGGCTGCATTCCACTGAATCAGTAAGGTTCCTGTGACAGGTCATGAGGAAGTCAGTGAGGTTCCTGTGATGAGGAAGTCAGTGAGGTTCCTACCATGAGGAAGTCAGTGAGGTTCCTGTGATGAGGAAGTCAGTGAGGTTCCTGTCATGAGGAAGTCAGTGAGGTTCTGTGATGAGGAAGTCAGCGAGGTTCCTGTGACAGGTCATGAGGAAGTTAGTGAGGTTCCTGTGATGAGGAAGTCAGTAAGGTTCCTGTGATGAGGAAGTCAGTAAGGTTCCTGTGATGAGGAAGTCAATGAGGTTCCTGTAATGAGGAAGTTAGTGAGGTTCCTGTGATGAGGAAGTCAGGAAGGTTCCTGTGATGAGGAAGTCAGTGAAGTTCCTGTGATGAGGAAGTCAGTGAGGTTCATATGATGAGGAAGTCAGTAAGTTTCCTGTGACAGGTCATGAGGAAGTCAGTAAGGTTCCTGTGATGAGGAAGTCAGTGAGGTTCCTGTAATGAGGAAGTCAGTGAGGTTCCTGTGACAGGTCATGAGGAAGTCAGTAAGGTTCCTGTGACAGGTCATGAGGAAGTCAGTGAGGTTCCTGTGATGAGGAAGTCAGGAAGGTTCCTGTGATGAGGAAGTCAGTGAGGTTCCTGTGATGAGGAAGTCAGTGAGGTTCATGTGACAGGTCATGAGGAAGACAGTAAAGTTCCTGTGATGAGGAAGTCAGTAAGGTTCCTGTGATGAGGAAGTCAGTGAGGTTCCTGTGACAGGTGATGAGGAAGTCAGTGAGGTTCCTGTGATGAGGAAGTCAGTGAGGTTCCTGTGATGAGGAAGTCAGTAAGGTTCCTGTGATGAGGAAGTTAGTGAGGTTCCTGTGATGAGGAAGTCAGGAAAGTTCCTGTGATGAGGAAGTCAGGAAGGTTCCTGTGAAGAGGAAGTCAGTGAGGTTCCTGTGATGAGGAAGTTGGTGAGGTTCCTGTGATGAGGAAGTCAGTGAGGTCCCTGTCATGAGGAAGTCAGTGAGGTTCCTATGATGAGGAAGTCAGTAAGATTCCTGTGATGAGGAAGTTAGTGAGGTTCCTGTCATGAGGAAGTCAGGAAGGTTCCTGTGATGAGGAAGTCAGTAAGGTTCCTGTGATGAGGAAGTCAGTGAGGTTCCTGTGATGAGGAAGTCAGTGAGATTCCTGTGACAGGTCATGAGGAAGTCAGGAAGGTTCCTGTGATGAGGAAGTCAGTGAGGTTCATATGATGAGGAAGTCAGTGAGGTTCCTGTGACAGGTCATGAGGAAGTCAGGAAGGTTCCTGTGATGAGGAAGTCAGTGAGGTTCATATGATGAGGAAGTCAGTAAGATTCCTGTGACAGGTCATGAGGAAGTCAGGAAGGTTCCTGTGATGAGGAAGTCAGGAAGGTTCCTGTGATGAGGAAGTCAGTAAGATTCCTGTGATGAGAAAGTTAGTGAGGTTCCTGTCATGAGGATGTCAGGAAGGATCCTGTGATGAGGAAGTCAGGAAGGTTCCTGTGATGAGGAAGTCAGGAAGGTTCCTGTGACAGGTCATGAGGAAGTCTGCCACTCTGTGGGGAAAGGTCAGCACGAACTTGTGATCCTTCCACCCAAATCATGCAGCCACTTCGCACACGCTGAGAAATCTGCACCATCAATATTTGTGGAAATCTTTAAAAATCATGTTCAGAAACAATTGTAATATGTTTTTTGTGGTTGTTCTCATGGTCTTTGAATTGTGGAGTTGTGCCACCTGTCTGGAAAATAGATCGACAATTTGTCATGTACAAAAAACAAGAAATCCTAGCATTTTGAATGAGTGTAGGCCTGTTGCTTTGGCATCTCTTGTAATGAAATCTCTTGAAAGCCTTGTCCTTCAGATTCTTCTTCCTCAAGTCAAACAGCTTTGTGATCCATACCAGTTTGCGTACAAACAGAACAGAAGTACAGATGATGCAATAATCACTCTTTTAATCCCTGCATACACACATCTGGAAAACAAAGATTCTTTTGTTTGTATCCTGTTTATTGATTTCTCATCAGCTTTTAATACTATTATGCCACACGTTATGGCAAAGAAACTCCAAACTTTAAAGGTCAATCCAAAATTGATTTTATGGATTGTGAGCTTTTTAGTCAACAGGTTACAGTGCGTATGCTTTGAAGGAAAATATTCATCAACAAGAACCACATTTACTGGTGCACCTCAAGGCACGATTCTCTCCCCTGTACTCTTTACTCTTTATACAAATGACTGTACTGGTTCTTCTTTCACTCCTGTCATAAAGTACTCTGATGATTCTGCTTTAGAAGACCTGTCAAATTCAGGTATCATTTATTTTTAAGAGGTGGAACGTTTTTGTACATAGTGCAAAGAGAACTGTTTAGATATTAATGTTAGTAAGACGAAGGGGATGGAAACTGATTTTCAAAGAAACCCAGCTTCTGTCCCTCACTTGTATATCGGAAACACGAAAGTGAATGTGTAAGTGAATATAAGTATCAGGATACTGTTATAGATGACAAGCTGAATTTTAATGCAAATACTCCATTTATCTACAAAAAATGCCAATCTAGAATATACCGTCTTCAGAAACTTTGGTCTCTTGCTGTTAAAGAGGACATCTTGAATATGTTTTATCATTGTTTTGTAGAATAAGTGTTGTCCTTTGGCTTTTTAAGCTGGTTTGGAAGTCTTAGTATGAAAAACAAAAACATTTTAAAGAGAGTGGTGAATACATGTGGAAAGATTATTGGTAAAAAACAAGAACAGATAAATGTTATGAATGTTGTGTCACACAAAAAGCTGTGAACATTGCTGCTGACAGTTCCCATGTTCTTTCAGAAAACTACAATGTTCTCCCCTCGGGACGAAGAACAATATGTTATATTATTCTGTGTGTATGAGTGGGTGGGTGGGTGGATGGGTGGGTGTGGTTCATGATTTGTGATTTGTTGTTTTTATGGCCACTCTTGATTTCTCTGAGGAAATAATACAGTGTTCTTGACTTGGGTAACACAGTGCTGTGACAGAACATTTTGAACGCTGTCAGTTTTGTCTCTAGCCGCAAATGAAAACTACTGGAACCTTGTTTCTACTGCAAGTGAAATGATATGTATGGATCTTGAAGCTTGAAACTGGCCCCTCTGTGTCTTTTTCTGCCTGTAAAGACACTTTGTTTCAAACCAGATCTCCCCCATTGAAAGCACAAATGACGTGCAGCATCCTTAGACCAGCCATAACCTAAGTTCTGGTTGGTGAGTCGGTGTTTACTGAAATAAAATCCATACAAAATTCATGGAACTGTTTGGAGTTATGGGTATGTAATGGTTTTTCCACCATGAAAGGAAAAGTTGTCTCCCTTATTTTTAAGTATTGTTTTATGTCCCAGCACAATTTATGACGATATTTCGTGTCAGTCATACCAAGGTTAGTTGTATTAGTTTCTGCCTTTATATGTTAAGTATCATTTACATGTCCCTGCACAATTTATGATAATATTTCGTGTCAGCCATGCCAAAGTTAGTTGTATTAGTTTCTGTTCTGCTGTTTATTGTGTTTGACAATGCTCAGGGTCATCGATCTTTGGTCAGTCTTGAAGAAATATTCAGTTGTGTCTGTTCATTTCTTCAATTGTTTGTTTTTTTTGTTTTGTACAATAGCTAGGAATGAATGGGCAGGTGTGGAACTTTTTTTTCTTTTTCTTTTTTTCATTTTGAGGGTCTCCTTGTTTTAAGATATGTCTGCATCTGGACCAGGCAAATTCATCGGAAAGCAAAACTACTTTGGAGCTATGGGCATATCATTGATTGTCTTTGGGAGCAAGGGTTGTCTCCCTTATTTATTTATTTTGTACACTTCCTGGCCTCATGTAAGATTCTGTCTCCTGTATATTCCCAACAGTTTTTTCGCATGATATTCGGTTCCCAGGTATGTGCCGAGCGTGCCTTAACCTCCATCACACACACAGAGAAAAACTGTTCAGATTTTCACTGTGTGGTGCAACTGTTTCTTTGTTTTTGTTTTTGTTGTTGATTATTTATCCTTTTTCCTTTGAGTTGTGAAAGCTGGCTTCACTGAAGAGTTGTGCTGTTGCTGTTGGAATGTTTTCAGCTTGTTTTTCTTTTGTTTTCAGCTTGTTTTTCTTTTGTTTGCTTTCTTTTATCAATTTGGTACGGTGCCATGTGTGTTCTTAGCGTACTTAGGTTGTACGGAATAAACCAGTGTGATCTTTGATATGTTACTAAGAAAAAACAAAACAAAACACATTTCTGTTGCTTTACGTAATAGCATTGAGATATGTATATGTGAGCACTAACCTATTGCTATTACCTCCACAAAGATGATTATTTTTCTCACCAATGTCCGGGTTCTTTTGGCCTTCTTTTTTGCTCCCCCACCCCACCCCCCCACCCCCACCCCCACCCACCCCCCTCCATCTGTGAGCAGATTATGCCAAAATTATTACCTCCACAAAGATTTTATTTCTTTCACCCACCTTCAGGTTCTTTTGTCTTTGTTTTTTGCTTCCCGCCCACCCCCACCCCCACCCCCCATTGTGAGCAAGCTATGCACAGACTTTTACCTCCTCAAAGAAAATGTTGTTTTTTCCACCCACATCCAGGCTCTTTTGTCTCTGTTTTTTTTTGCTGTTGTCATCCCTCCCTCCCTCACACCATCTGTGTGCAGGTTAAGCACAAATCGTTACCTCCACAAAGAACTTTCTTTTATTCCACCCACGGCCGGGTTCTTTTATCTTTGTTTTTTTCTCCCCGCCCCCCTCTCCCTATCCATGAGCAGGTTATGCCAAAAATGCAGACCCCCTTTCAATCAAACAACATTTATAGCCCCCTTTCAACCAAACAACATTTACAGCCCCCTTTCAACCAAACAACATTTACAGCCCCCTTTCAACCAAACAACATTTACAGCCCCCTTTCAACCAGACAACATTTACAGCCCCTTTTCAACCAAACAACATTTACAGCCCCCTTTCAACCAAACAACATTTACAGCCCCCTTTCAACCAGACAACATTTACAGCCCCCTTTCAACCAAACAACATTTACAGCCCCCTTTCAACCAGACAACATTTACAGCCCCCTTTCAACCAGACAACATTTACAGCCCCCTTTCAACCAGACAACATTTACAGCCCCCTTTCAACCAGACAACATTTACAGCCCCCTTTCAACCAAACAATATTTACAGTCCCCTTTCAACCAAACAACATTTACAGATAGAATGTCACCCAGGGACAAACCTGTCCAATATGGGCGTGGATCTGTGCTGCAAATTCACATCAAAGGGGGATCCAGGGCCACTCAGCATCATAGCTGCACACTTTAATGCACACAAACTGTCAGATGTGTTGTGACAAAACTTATTGGACAGACTGGGCCTGGGCCTGTGAGTAAACTGCTTGAACTCTCGTGTTGACCAGCTGCTGTGGCCCCGTGGTTGATGTTGTGGATTCCCAGCTGGGTGGTCATGGGTTCGATTCCCATCAGAGCCGTTTATCATTATGTGATTTTTCTGACCATGACCAGCTGCTGCTCAGTGTTGTGTTTGCTATGGGCTCAGTGGGGAAGACTGGAACAACACTGTCGAGTTTCATCCACTTCATGGATGCGATTCTGAGATTTTTACTCACATTTCCTGACCAAACCTGCAAGTGTCTGTATCCCTTGGGCCTGGTTGACGCTGGGATATAGTATGAGGGAAGTGTACAGTACAGCCCTTGTCATGCAGTCTCGGACCACAATGGAACTCCATATAGACACAAACAGTCCATACACACACCAAGGTAGATGTCCACATCGAGATGTACAGCCAGACCGACAGACAGGTAGGTTGGCAGGCAGTCACATACACACATATACTGCACTTATACACACACACACACACACACACACACACACACACACACACACATACATACACACACATGCATGCTCTTGCTCACCCACCCACCCACCGTCTTCTGCACAAGCATGCATGCACACACACATGCACACTTATACACAAACACACACATGTAGACATGAACATGCCTGTACGCACGCACACACACTCAACATGTTTACAGCTTTGTGTGCTATGTGTACCTTTTTTCTGGTCTTTCTCATTGCTGACAGCATGATTGCTCTGATTCAGTGTGCATGTGGGTTTAGGTTCTGGCTGCTTTTCCCATTAACTGTAAGCATTCTTCATGACTGAAGTAGATTTGAATATATGCATGAGGGTGGTCATAAGATGATAATGACAAGAAGAGAGAAAGCACAATATAGCGTGTGTGAACAGTTATAACATTTCACTTTTTTTCTTTATATACCTCTGTGTGTATATCTTTTTCTTCTTCTTTTTCTTTGTTTGAAGTTTATACTTATCCTCCTGATCACTTCTTCATCCATTTTGAAGTGAAACGTTGCAGTGAACTGGAAACCAAGTACTTTCCATCTCTGTGCCTGTGATGATTGTCCTCAACTGTCAGTTGCACCTTGTAGGTGAAGTTTTCATGGGTTGCAAAAAGGAAATTCTGAATATTTTCTACTTCAACTCTGTCTCTGTCTCTGTCTCTGTCTCTGTGTCTCTGTCTCTGTTCTTTCTCTCTCTGTCTCTGTCTCTCTCTCTGTCTGTCTGTCTGTCTGTCTCTCTCTCTCTCTCTCTCTCTTCTCTGTCTCTCCCTCTCTCTTTCTCTCTCCATTGTAAATCAGCATTCTCTTTCCATCACCCTTTTCTGTGATGACAATGAGTTTATGTTTCTGGTCCTGTGTGTCATCTTCCTGTGTGTGTCATCTTCCTGTGTGTCATCTTCCTGTGTGTGTCATCTTCCTGTGTGTCATCTTCCTGTGTGTGTCATCTCCCTGTGTGTCATCTTCCTGTGTGTGTCATCTCCTGTGTGTGTCATCTTCCTGTGTGTTATCTTCCTGTGTTATCTCCCTGTGTGTGTCATCTTGCTGTGTGTGTCCTCTTCCTGTGTGTCATCTTTCTGTGTGTCCTCTTCCTGTGTGTTCATCTTGCTGTGTGTGTCTCTTCCTGTGTGTCCTCTTCTGTGTGTTCTTCTGTGTGTCATCTCCCTGTGTGTCATCTTCCTGTGTGTCATCTTCCTGTGTTGTCATCTCCCTGTGTGTGTCATCTCCTGTGTGTCATCTTCCTGTGTGTCATCTTCCTTGTGTGTCATCTTCCTGTGTGTGTCATCTTCCTGTGTGTGTCATCTTCCTGTGTGTCATCTCCTGTGTGTCATCTTCCTGTGTGTCATCTTCCTGTGTGTCATCTTCCTGTTGTGTATTTTTCCTGTGTGTCATCTGCTTGTGTGTCATCTTCCTGTGTGTCATCTTCCTGTTGTGTATTCTTCCTATGTGTTCATCTTTGTGTGTCATCTCCCTGTGTGTCATCTTCCTGTGTGTCATCTTCCTGTGTGTCATCTTCCTGTGTGTCATCTTCCTGTGTGTCATCTTCCTGTGTGTCATCTTCCTGTGTGTCTCTTCCTGTGTGTCATCTTCCTGTGTGTCATCTTCCTGTGTGTCATCTTCCTGTGTGTCATCTTCCTGTGTGTCATCTTCCTGTGTGTCATCTTCCTGTATGTCATCTTCCTGTGTGTCATTCTTCCTGTGTGTCATCTTCTTGGCTGTGTGTCATCTTCCTGTGTGTCATCTTCCTGTGTGTCATCTTCCTGTTGTGTCATCTTCCTGTGTGTCATCTTCCTGTATGTCATCTTCCTGTGTGTCATCTTCCTGTTGTCATCTTCCTGTGTCATCTTCCTGTGTTTTCATCTTTCTGTTTGTGTCATCTTCCTGTGTGTCATCTTCCTGTGTTGTGTCATCTTCCTGTGTGTCATCTTCCTGTGTATCATCTTTCTGTTTGTGTCATCTTCCTGTGTGTCATCTTCCTGTGTGTCATCTTCCTGTTGTGTCATCTTCCTGTGTATCATCTTTCTGTTTGTGTCATCTTCCTGTTGTCATCTTCCTGTGTGTCATCTTCCTGTGTGTCATCTTCCTGTGTATCATCTTCTGTTGTGTCATCTTCCTGTGTGTCATCTTCCTGTGTGTCATCTTCCTGTATGTCATTCCTTCCTGTGTGTCATCTTCCTGTGTCATCTTCTGTTGTATCTCGTTGTCATCTGTGTATCTTCTTCTGTTGTGTCATTCCTTTCCTGTGTGTCATCTTCCAGCAATGACTAAAAGCGCTGTGTCCTGTGTGTCTGGCCCCAGCCACTGGATGATGGACAACAGAGGAACCAGAAAAGACAAAAACTAACTTGATTGTGATCTTTCCGCCAAAGTCATTGAATCATCCCTTGCTTCCACCACCTTGGGATCACCCTGACTTATCAGTCATTCTCTGTACTTCTGCTTGTAACTTCAGTGCAACCTCTGACCAGACCCTTTCCTTTCAACAGCATGTTGCTCCTGTCTGTCATGTTGCTCCTGTCTGTCATGTTGCTCCTGTCTGCCATGTTGCTCCTGTCTGCCATGTTGCTCTGTCTGCCATGTTGCTCCTGTCTGCCATGTTGCTCCTGTCTGTCATGTTGCTCTGTCTGCCATGTTGCTCCTGTCTGTCATGTTGCTCCTGTCTGTCATGTTGCTCCTGTCTGTCATGTTGCTCCTGTCTGCCATGTTGCTCCTGTCTGTCATGTTGCTCCTGTCTGTCATGTTGCTCCTGTCTGCCATGTTGCTCCTGTCTGTCAGATTCACTTTCTGGAACTTTGGGGAATTCCTTTCATCCATCATCTCCTTGCCATTTGTGCTCTCTCGTCTTGATTACTGTCACAATGTTCTGTCTAACTGCCCATGCTGTCTCATTGTTATGTTACAGAAAGTCCCCAAATCATGCCGTCCACCTTGTTTTTTTGCTCCTCTACTTCTGACCGTATAACTCCATTATTACATTTTAATCACTGACTCACAGTTCAGCAAAGAATCTTCAGCAAAATCGCAGCTGTCTGTTACAAATTCATCACATCCCCCTGTCGCTGATGTTTGAGTGATCTGTGGCACCTGTACACGCCATCATGTGACCTCCATTCTCCCTCTGATACTTACTGTTTTTTCATTCCCACTGTCTGTATAAACACTTTTGTCTGCCTGTCAATCTGTGGTACCTGTACACGCCATCATGTGACCTCCATTCTCCCTCTGATACTTACTGTTTTTTCATTCCCACTGTCTGTATGAACACTTTTGTCTGCCTGTCAAGCCTTTTTCATTTAGAATCAGCTGCCACATCAGTATAGACATTCTGCCTCTCCACCATCTTTTGTTGGGAGTCTGAACACTTTTCTTTTCCCACTGAATTGACTTATTAGATAATGTATTGTGCCATTTGAGAGCGTGAAATGCGCTTGGGTATTGGTGCCATTTGAGAGTGTGAAATATGTTTGGGTATTGGTGCCATTTGAGAGTGTGAAATATGTTTGGGTATCGATGTAATTTCAGAGTGTGAAATGCGTTTGGGTATTGGTGTCATTAGAGAATGTGAAATGCGTTTGGATATTGATGTCATTTGAAAGTGTGAAATATGTTTGGCTGTTGATGTCATTTGAGAGTGTGAAAAGCATTTGGGTATGGGTGTCATTTGAGAGTGTGAAATATGTTTGGCTGTTGATGTCATTTGAGAGTGTGAAAAGCACTTGGGTATGGGTGTCATTTGAGAGTGTGAAATATGTTTGGCTGTTGATGTCATTTGAGAGTGAAAAGCACTTGGGTATGGGTGTCATTTGAGAGTGTGAAATATGTTTGGCTGTTGATGTCATTTGAGAGTGAAAAGCACTTGGGTATGGGTGTCATTTGAGAGTGTGAAATATGTTTGGCTGTTGATGTCATTTGAGAGTGAAAAGCACTTGGGTATGGGTGTCATTTGAGAGTGTGAAATATGTTTGGCTGTTGATGTCATTTGAGAGTGAAAAGCACTTGGGTATGGGTGTCATTTGAGAGTGTGAAATATGTTTGGCTGTTGATGTCATTTGAGAGTGAAAAGCACTTGGGTATGGGTGTCATTTGAGAGTGTGAAATATGTTTGGCTGTTGATGTCATTTGAGAGTGAAAAGCACTTGGGTATGGGTGTCATTTGAGAGTGTGAAATATGTTTGGCTGTCGATGTCATTTGAGAGTGAAAAGCACTTGGGTATGGGTGTCATTTGAGAGTGGGAAATGCATTAGGGTATTGGTGTCAGTTGAGAGTGTGAAATGCATTTGGACATGGGTGATTTTTAATCATTTGCGATTGCTCTTGTTGGATAGATGCGGGATGGATGGAGAGGGTGGATGGGATGGCGGTGAATGGTGGTACACTTGGGTGTAGTGGCAGTGTTGGATTGTGGCATGCATTGTGGGTGCTGCTTGTTGTTCCTGTTGATCAGTTCTGAAGTTCAGGCTATGTAGTTGATGATTGTTCATGCCAAGGTATTAATTTGACTTAGCATGTGAATATTCTTTATAATTACAATGATAATGAGTTATGCATTTTTTTTTTTTTTGGGAGGGGGGGGGGGGGGGGGGGATAGGCTATCCGTTATAATAATATGCATATGATAACTAATATTGCAGATATTCATTGGTGATTTGTCTTCTGACAGTAAAAACATTTATTCTTGTTTCCTGTTTGTGAAAAAGATGTCTCTTTGTAGAAATTGTTATTTTTCAGATCGCAGTCTCTGAACACCAGTTTTCCAGTTGTTGAAAATTGTATTGTAATTTTCTCAGTTTGAATTAAACTGATTAAATATTCAATATGATTTCAGATATTAAGATATGATTTTTATTAGATTAAAAACTTTTACCCCATAGAATAATACTTTGCATTTGAAATGTAATTATTTTCTATGTACAGTTGTGTCAGCATTTATATCTAATGATTTTCTAACGATATGTTTCTTCCATTTGAGTCATTTATATAAGAACAGAAAGTGTCCACATATGCATAGAAACATATATGTGTAAGAGGTGTATACACTAGATGATAATAGATAATAATGTTACATGTTAACTTCTGCTTAAGCTTAAATGATAAATAATTATTTGCTTATATGCAGCAAAATCAGATTGGATTTTGTTAATATTTAAGAACAGATTGCTGTTTAAGTGTCATCTTTATTTTTGCATGTGTGTGTGTGTGTGCGTGTGTGTGTGTGTGTGTGTGTGTGTGTGTGTGTGTGTGTGTGTGTGTGTTTATATCTTTCATGTCTCAAGCCCCACAGATAAAAAAACACCCACCCAAACCCAAGTACAACACCTACTCATGATTATCCAACACGGTTCATGTACACATTCTCTTCTTACCTCCCCTTTGGTCTGTGGCAGCAACCCACTGCTGTGTTTTCGACGGCAGTCGATGAAGAGGTGATTCAGGCGGCTCAGCAGCGGAAACAGGGAATCTTCACGACTGACGAGTGGAGTGAGGTCAAGACGGTCACCTACAGTCTGAGTGAAATCATCCATAACAGGGCCTATGAACAGTGAGTGTGTGTGTGTGTGTGTGTGTGTGTGTGTGTGTGTGTGTGTGTGTACGTGGTGTTTGTGTGTGTAAGTGTGTATGTGTGTGCTTTGCTTGCATAATGGGCAAGGTGGATTCAAGAATTGTTGCCAAACTCAATAAGTGGAGTCTTTTTTTTTTTACCCTTTTTTTCTCATAGATTTCATCATATGTCTATTGTCAGAATTATTATAAAGATAATTGAGACCTTCTAAACAGGTGATTTATGACAGTGTAAGTGGGTTAGAACAATGCCATTCATGGAACCCTTCACACTCAGCTACCAGAGGGCGCTGCGCCTGCAGTCGGAGAGCCGCTGGGTGGAGGCCATCACGGCGCTGAACAAGGCCATCAACCTGAAGGGTGACGAAGCCGCCTTCTACCGCCAGCGGGGGGAAGCCTTCATCCAGATCTGCGACTTCCAGTCGGCCATCCTGAACTACAAGAAGGCCTGTCTGCTGGCCAGCAACGACATGGCCGCCTACCAGAGGCTCACCTTCCTCTTCTACTTCCACGGCCAGTGCCTCTTCGATCAGCGCCTCTACCCAGAAGCCCTGGAGGCCTTTTCCCGTGCCGCCGAGATGAACCCTGATAACGTCGGCTACCATATTCGTAGGTAAGATCAACCCCAATATCGTCATATACCAATTTGTAGGTAAGATGAACCCTGGTAACGACGGATACCACATTCGTAAGTAAGATTAACCCTGATAACATCAGATACCACGTCATAGGTAAGATAAACCCCAGTATCGTCAGATACCCATTTGTAGGTAAGATTAACCCCGATAACGTCGGATATTACATCTGTAGATACGGTGAGCCCCAAAATCGTCAGATACCAATCTCTAGGTAAGATTAACCCTGGTAATGTTGGATACTACACTCATAGATAAGATGAACCCTGATAACATCAAATACCATGTTTAAAGGTAAGATGAACCCTGATAACATCAGATACCATATTTAAAGGTAAGATGAACTTTGATAACACCAAATACCATATTTAAAGGTAAGATGAACTCTGATAACATCAAATACCATGTTTAAAGGTAAGATGAACCCTGATAACATCAAATACCATGTTTAAAGGTAAGATGAACTCTGATAACATCAGATAGCATGTTCATAGGTAAGATGAACCCAGATAATGTCAGATACCACATTTGTATATAGGATGAACTCTGATAACATATGTACATAGGTAAGATGAACCCTGATGATGTTCGATGTTACATGTTTAGGTAAGATTAACCCTAATAACATATGTTCACATGTAAAATGAATCCTGATGACATTGGATACTACATTTGTATTTTGCATACTCTTGCAAGGGCTACTACTGTTGTTGATGCGTGTGGTCTAGTTTTCAGATAACACACCAGAATTGTTTTCCCTGTGTCTCTTTTAAGGCCTTGTCTTAGGATGATGGACTGTCTGAAAAATATGGTGGTGTTAACTGTGGCTGCAGTTCACATTTTCGCAACACACTGCGATCATTCTCGCGGTGCCCGACTTACCACATGGCGATGTGGGGCGAAAATACTCGTGGCAAGCGATCAGGGCACATGACGAGAACGATAGCGACGGTCTTCTGAAAATAAATATGACTGAATTTCCCAGAGAATTTTTAACCAGCAGTGTCAGCGTACAGATACAGTCCTTCCTACATCATATCATACCAGTTAGCAAGTTACTAACAGTCAATTTCATTGGTTAATTTGAAGAGAAAGCAACCAACCCATTGGTGTCTTCCAAGCACTGAATCAGTGCTCCTTGTTCGAAGTATGTCATTTTCAACTCGATCAAACAACAACAAAACAGTTATTTTGACTTTTAAAACATTTATCATCAAGAAGATGAAAGACAGCTCTATTTCACTGTACAGAAATAAGGTCACTGACAGATTTAGGCTTTTAAGGAAAATTGATTAAAAGTGGTCAAAATAGATGTCCTGAGAGAATTTCAGTGCTGTGACTGCAGTGTTAACTGGGCACATAGAGCAGAATGAGGGTCTGTGTTGATAGTGTTAACTGTGAGATCAAAGCACGGGTGGGTTTGAACTTCACATAGCCAACAATGCGAGCAGAAAGAAACTTCACCATGTGATGTCACAGGGGATTCTGGTATGCAGAACTATCAGCAGGTATGTGTAGTGATATGCATATATGCACTATACATGTTAGTTTGCCCTTCAGTCAATACAGGAGTGTGGCCAACAGTACTCCATCGCAACAGCTCTAAGCATAGTTCTGGCACCGCCTGTCAGCATTAATGAACAGTCCTTCCCAGCTGCTGGGAAAGCCCCCTCTTTGTCTCTGCCAGCCATCTCCTCACTCCCACCCTGACTCTCTCTGTGTGAAGACATGGTTATTTCTCAGTCTCTGTGCAACCTAGCCTTAGTAGTGAATAAATGTTTTATAGTTCAGCCGTAGTTCTCTCTGGATGAAATGAGTGAAAGAACCCACAACAACACAAAACAGTATCATTACAGCAAGTGAGGCTGCCATGGAGTTTGAATACTCAGATAATTCGCTATGGTTTCAGGTTTCTTGAAAACAAAGCTTGCTGTGTGTTTATCAAGCAAAGGGATGCAACTTCCACACAGCCTGTGTTGATAGCAAGAATGTGGTGGCTTGCTTGTTTTTCTCATGTTACATACTTGTGCTGTGTATGATTGTAGCATCAGCTGCTTGGCGGCGCTGCAAAGACACGGAGAGTGCTTGGCCCTGGTGAACAAACGACTGGAGGTGGACAACGACAATCCTGACCTCTACATCATGAGGGCGCGGCTCCACGAGATGTTCCGCAATGTGAGCTTCCCCCTGTCCTCCCATAGAGACTGCACACACCCTCATCTTATCACCCATGAGCAGGAGGTGTTAGGGAATGGCTATTGTGCTGTGGTTAGCATTGCAGACTACAGACTGTGAGGTCAAAGGTCGGAATCCTACCGCACACATTTATTTGTGAGAGATTTTACCACTCAAACCAGCTGCTGGTCAGAGTTTAGCGTGCTATGAGTTCAAATGGAAAGGCTACAGCCTCACAGTTGAGTTTCATCTTCTTTAAGGGATGGGTCTGTGAGAGAGTTACTCCAATGTCCTGAACAGCAGTGCAGGTGTCTGTATCTCTCAGGCCTTATGGATGTTAGGATATATTATGCTTGGAAGCATAAAGCACAGCCTGTTCATGTGGTTTCAAACCAGAATGAAACTGCTTAGCATCCTCATCCTCATCCTCATCCTCATCTGTGACCAAAGAATCTGCTTAGCATCCTCATCCTCATCCTTCGTCATCATCTGTGACCAAAGAATCTGCTTAGCATCCTCATCCTCATCCTTCGTCATCATCTGTGACCAAAGAATCTGCTTAGCATCCTCATCCTCATCCTTCGTCATCATCTGTGACCAAAGAATCTGCTTAGCATCCTCATCCTCATCCTTCGTCATCATCTGTGACCAAAGAATCTGCTTAGCATCCTCATCCTCATCCTTCGTCATCATCTGTGACCAAAGAATCTGCTTAGCATCCTCATCCTCATCCTTCGTCATCATCTGTGACCAAAGAATCTGCTTAGCATCCTCATCCTCATCCTTCGTCATCATCTGTGACCAAAGAATCTGCTTAGCATCCTCATCCTCATCCTCATCCTCATCTGTGACCAAAGAATCTCAAAGTGCATGGCCCTTCATGGCCTGCTTTGGTTGCACCCTCATTTAGATTTGCCTCCAGTGTCCATGTCCAGGATGAGTGCTGGTCAGAGACAGCGTTGTCAACAACTTTCTGTGTACTGTTACTGATAAGTGGTTGTCAGAGACAGCATTGCCAACAAGTTTCTATGTACTGTTACTGATGAGTGCTTGTCAGAGACAGCGTTGTCAACACTTTCTGTGTACTGTTACTGATAAGTGGTTGTCAAGACAGCATTGCCAACAAGTTTCTATGTACTGTTACTGATAAGTGGTTGTCAGAGACACATTGCAACAAGTTTCTGTGTACTGTTTCTGATAAGTGGTTGTCAGAGACAGCATTGCCAACAAGTTTCTATGTACTGTTACTGATAAGTGGTTGTCAGAGACACCATTGCCAACAAGTTTCTGTGTACTGTTTCTGATAAGTGGTTGTCAGAGACAGCATTGCCAACAAGTTTCTGTGTACTGTTTCTGATAAGTGGTTGTCAGAGACAGCATTGCCAACAAGTTTCTATGTACTGTTACTGATGAGTGCTTGTCAGAGACACCATTGTCAACAAGTTTCTATGTACTGTTACTGATGAGTGCTTGTCAGAGACAGCATTGTCAACAAGTTTCTATGTACTGTTACTGATGAGTGCTTGTCAGAGACACCATTGTCAACAAGTTTCTATGTACTGTTACTGATGAGTACTTGTCAGAGACACCATTGTCAACAAGTTTCTATGTACTGTTACTGATGAGTACTTGTCAGAGACACCATTGTCAACAAGTTTCTGTTACTGTTACTGATGAGTGCTTGTCAGAGACACCATTGTCAACAAGTTTCTGTTACTGTTACTGATGAGTGCTTGTCAGAGACACCATTGTCAACAAGTTTCTGTGTACTGTTACTGATGAGTACTTGTCAGAGACACCATTGTCAACAAGTTTCTGTTACTGTTACTGATGAGTGCTTGTCAGAGACACCATTGTCAACAAGTTTCTATGTACTGTTACTGATGAGTACTTGTCAGAGACACCATTGTCAACAAGTTTCTATGTACTGTTACTGATGAGTACTTGTCAGAGACACCATTGTCAACAAGTTTTTATGTACTGTTACTGATGAGTACTTGTCAGAGACACCATTGTCAACAAGTTTCTGTTACTGTTACTGATGAGTGCTTGTCAGAGACACCATTGTCAACAAGTTTCTGTGTACTGTTACTGATGAGTGCTTGTCAGAGACACCATTGTCAACAAGTTTCTATGTACTGTTACTGATGAATACTTGTCAGAGACACCATTGTAACAAGTTTCTGTGTACTGTTACTGATGAGTACTTGTCAGAGACACCATTGTCAACAAGTTTCTGTGTACTGTTACTGATGAGTGCTTGTCAGAGACAGCATTGTCAACAAGTTTCTGTTACTGTTACTGATGAGTGCTTGTCAGAGACACCATTGTCAACAAGTTTCTGTTACTGTTACTGATGAGTGCTTGTCAGAGACACCATTGTCAACAAGTTTCTGTGTACTGTTACTGATGAGTACTTGTCAGAGACACCATTGTCAACAAGTTTCTGTGTACTGTTACTGATGAGTGCTTGTCAGAGACAGCATTGTCAACAAGTTTCTGTGTACTGTTACTGAATGGACCGGACCCAGCATAAGCAGCTGCCCCCTCTGGACGGTGGTACAACATTCACCCAACACGCAGTCTTCATAAAAGGAAGATATGTTTATGGTCAGATAAATGTACCTGATGTAGCTCTCCTCTTGATATTGCAGTGATTATTAACTACACATATTGACAACAAAACCTTCGAACTGAGACTTGGGCAAAGACCAAGATGTGTTCCAGTTGTAATTGTCAGCTTTGCTTCCAGTCTGTGGGACAGGTAAAGCTGTCCTGCATAATGCACACATCATGTCACCATATTTGCCAACCTTCCGGAGTCAAACTTTGGGAACCAAAGGATAAAGGAGGTGGGGCTGTGCTGAAGGGCGGGGGGGGGGGGGGGGGGGGGGGCTTGGCTTGGCTTTTGACTGACAGCATTTCCGGCCCCCATATGTTTCAGATGACAAAACTGGGATTTAAATAGAAAACACATATCTGTACGTACTGTTGCCAACATCCACATAACATCGTTTAGGCTTTACTCTGCAATACTTTATCAACTCCTATTCAAAAACTGCCTCCCAAAAACCCCTCATTTTCAAAAGTTTTGAAATATACTGGATTTAAAAAAAAAAGAAGACCTAAATTCAGGATTTCAGTAACGATTTCTATATGAGCGAAATTCCAGAAAAACATGGTAGGTATGTGTTACACTTAGTAACTTCTCCCTTTCTGTCAACAACAGGCATTATCAACAGTCCAAGACAGAAGGCAAGAGCTGTTGATCTGACTTTAGTTTCCAGCAACCCACTGTGACGGGAATATCCTCGGTGGCACAATAAAAGTCCACAGTTGTTCAGTTGGCCTCGTCCTGTTTGCAGACGACGCTGTGTTACTATGACGTCAAAGATGCGCTGGGTCTGTCAGCGGACCACCCGGAGGCACGGGAGATGATGCGCACGCTGGAGGCCAAGGCCGCGGAGAGCAAGCTGCAGGCCATGCAGCTGAACATCGCTGGCAAGCACCGTGAGGCCCTGCAGAAGATCTCCATCGCCATTGAGACCAACCCCTCTGTGGCCGAGTACCATGTGTTGAGGTCTGTGTGGTGTGTGTGTGTGTGTTGTTGTGTGTGTGTGTGTGTGTGTGTGTGTGTGTAGGAGATAGGGGTGGTCATTATCAAGCAACCCACCAGAGCAGATACTGCAGACAGAGGGGGGTGGGGGATGGATGGGGAAGGTTTATGTGTGTGGGGTGGGGGAAAGGGCGAAGGGGGCAAGGTTGAGTATACTTTGTTGTGTGGATGTGCTTTTGAGTGTACAGTGTTGTGTGGATGTGCCTTTGAGTGTACTGTGTGTGTGTGTGTGTGTGGTGTGTGTGTGTGTGTGTGTGTGTGTGTGTGCACGTGCGTGCATGAGTTGATCTATCTCAATTGAACACAAGTGAGCAGGTTTTAGAAGTGTGTTCTCTCGCTTGAGGAAAGATTCTCCAATACAAATCTTTGTGAAAAAAAATTGTGGGTTTGTCAAGTTCATTAACAAAAAAAAATGGCAGGAGTGTTATATGTCTGGGGTCCAATCATGTAAACCGGAGGTTCATTTCAATAAGAGCAGCCAAGAAGGAGCAAGACCAACGTCCACGTTTTACTGTTGTCGCTTTCTTTCTGCAGGGGGGCTCTGCACCGCAAACTGAATGACTTCAACGCCGCTATCGACGATTTTCTCCTGGCGCTGGACAAATGCGACCACAATGAGGACAACCCTGTGTACGCCAACGCTCAGCGACAGCTTCTGCTGACCTACAACGACTTTGCTGTGGAGTGCTTCACCAAAGGCTTCTACGACGAGGCTGTCATCCTGCTGAACAAGGCCATCAAGGGAGAGAAGAATGAGAAGGGGCTGTACATCAACAGGGGAGGTAAGTGAAGGAGTGTAGTCATAGAGGGGAGGAATCTTCCCAACACCATTTTGAGAGGGCAGAGTACCAATGTGTGTGTTTTTCTTCATGTGCACCATTGTTGTGTGATAGCTGACTGCTCCCAACACCATTCTGAGAGGGCAGTGAACCAATGTGAGTGTTTTTCTTCATGTGCACCATTGTTGTGTGATAGCTGACTGCTCCCAACACCATTCTGAGAGGGCAGTGAACCAATGTGTGTGTTTTTCTTCATGTGCACCATTGTTGTGTGATAGCTGACTGCTCCCAACACCATTCTGAGAGGGCAGTGAACCAATGTGTGTGTTTTTCTTCATGTGCACCATTGTTGTGTGATAGCTGACTGCTCCCAGCACCATTTGAGAGGGCAGTGAACCAATGTGTGTGTTTTTCTTTGTCCCATTGGTTTGTGTGGATTAGCTTCACTGTTACACAACAACCATTATTGAAATACACCTTTGTGTGTTTTTCATTCCTTGTCCAATGTTATGTATAGCTGATCCACACTTGAGGGCTGACCTGAACTCACGATCGTGTTTTTCTCATAATACAAGAAATGTTGTGTGCATATCAATTCTTTACAACAACTTAAAAGTATATATGAAAATATCACCTGCAGTGTCATCATTCTTCATCATTTCACTTGTGTCAGTCTGTACACATATATAAATATTAACACATGCACACACACATCCTACCACCCTCCACCCCCCACCACCCCAGATACACACACACACCACACCAATACAGAATCACATGCACACACCCCGCCAAAACAGTGTCATACACACACACACACACACCACACACACACACACACACACACACACACACACCAACACACACACACATAGAGGCGCACACACCACCACCACAAACCACCATCACATTTGCAATATTATCACAACACTTAAATAAACACTCCAACTGTAAAACAGAACACTCCAAGATAAGCTCAAGTTAAGTATAAAAAAGAAAGAAAACAAAAACAATAGCACCATTCAAAAGATCAATAATGTTGCAAAATGTATAATTACGTAAACTGTAAAAGCAACCTGCAGAGTTAAATACAAATCAGGAATAAAAGATTTACTGCTAAGTAAGATGTTTCAAGTAGGGTGAGAGAGAGAGAGAGAGAGAGAGAGAGAGAAAAAGAGAGAGAGAGACCGAAGGGAGATAATTCATAAGGGTGTGAAAATTGAAAACAGACTTGTATGAACACTTTAACTATAAAAACATATCATTCTCTATTAAACCAAGTACGGAATAAAAGAGCACAAAATTTCAATGCCAAGAAATTATATCACAAAAAGTATGATTGTTTAAACAGTAAAAATAATACAATCAAGATATTTGTAGTAAAAATGGCTTGGATGGGAGGGGGGGGGGGGGGGGGGTCCTTCACATACACACACACACACACACACACTCATGCACACACACACACACACACACACACACACACACGCACACACACACACACACACACGCACTGTAAAACAGGACTTAAAATACTTAGTATGTGTGTGTTTTTCTTCATGTGCATCATTGTTGTGTGATAGCTGACCGACTGGGACTGTATAACAGATGTGTTTGTACTGATCTTAGAATAGTTGGGGGGAGGAAGGGGGAGTTTTGTTTTTGCTGTCAGATTTCCGATTCTTAATAGTATTATTCCCACACTGCTTATTCAGGCCTCCTCATGCACCGCTGTACCCATCATTGTTCTTTTGCAGTCTCAGCACTCACAGTCCACAGACATTGCTCAGTACATCAGGTAACCCACCGGTGGAGACACTGCCCTGCTGCCAAGTCATTTTGACTGAATTGATGGGTACCTGTTCTGATTCCACACATTCTAAGCACCTACTGACAACCAAAAGTGCTTAGCTGCAGAGCCAGTGTGTATGAATGTCTGCCATTGGGAAGCCTTCCCCGCAGCACACACACACACACACACCACACACACACACACACACACACACACACACACTCACACACACACACACCTCCCTGTTGTACAGAATTTTGGAAGAGCAAAAACTTCGCCACCATCCCATCTCCCACTCCTAGTCATTTTCCGTCTTTTTTTTTTGTTGTTGCTTTGTTGTTGTTTGAGACTGCCAAGAGGAAGAACAACTCTTCAGCTTTTTACATCTTCAGTTTAACAGTTCCTAGTTTTCAGCTTTTTGGAAAACAAATCAGTTTTGCTCAGCACAACGCCATTGACCATTCAAAGGGACACAACTTTTGACAGGGTGTGTCCATGGGAAGAGCATGGTGGCGTGCTTGTCTATCTGCCTGTTTGTCTCTCTGCTTGTGGTACAGTATAATGGCTACAACAGCATGGACAACAACCACAAGAAAATACATGGCATTTCTGTGCTTTATATTAAAAAAAATATGAAACATATATACTTTTTTTTCCAGACTGCTTCTTCAAACAAGGAGAACTGAACTTTGCACTTCAAGATTACCATCAGGCCTTGGAACTAGACGGGTCAGACGCGGCAGTGGGAGCTCGCATTTCTGTCATCCACAACGAGTTTGGTGTCAACTTGTACCAAGACAAAAACTATGTGGTGGGTGTGCATTTGGATGTAGTGTGCGATGTTAACAAGGAGTTGGAATATGCAAGTCTTTTGGGGGGAGGGTGGGGCGGGTTGTGTGTGTGTTTCTGTTCCAAGTGTATCTCATGTGTGTGTGGTGTGTGTGTGTCTGTGTAAAGTATAATATCTGTTCTGTACCTGTGTGTATTTGTTCTTCTCTTTTGTCTGTGCTTCTTTTTTTTTTCTTTTTTTTTGAGACAAGATGCAGGACTTTTTCTGCCAAAGTATTTGATCTTTTTTTTTCGCTGTCTCATTTTCCGTCCCACTTCAGAGCTGGTTTGTCGTGTTGTGGTGACACCACTGGCAATCCACTGGTCATGTTGTGGTCACACCACTGGCAATCCACTGGTCATGTTGTGGCCACACCACTGGCAATCCACTGGTCATGTCGTGGTCACACCACTGGCAATCCACTGGTCATGTTGTGGCCACACTACTGGCAATCCACTGGTCATGTTGTGGCCACACCGCTGGCAATCCACTGGTCATGTTGTGGCCACACTACTGGCAATCCACTGGTCATGTTGTGGTCACACCACTGGCAATCCATTAGGAGCTGAGTCATTTTATGTTGTGGCCACACCACTGGCAATCCACTGGTCATGTTGTGGCCACACCACTGGCAATCCACTGGTCATGTTGTGGCCACACCACTGGCAATCCACTGGTCGTGTTGTGGCCACACCACTGGCAATCCATTGGGAGCTGAGTCATTTCATGTTGTGGCCACACCACTGGCAATCCATTGGGAGCTGAATCATTTCATGTTGTGGCCACACCACTGGCAATCCACTGGTCATGTTGTGGCCACACCACTGGCAATCCACTGGTTGTGTTGTGGCCACACCACTGGCAATCCACTGGTCATGTTGTGGCCAGACCACTGGCAATCCACAGAGGGCTGAGTCATTTTATGTTGTGGCCACACCACTGGCAATCCACAGAGGGCTGAGTCATTTTATGTTGTGGCCACACCACTGGCAATCCACAGAGGGCTGAGTCATTTTATGTTGTGGCCACACCACCCACTGGGAGCTGAGTCATTTCATGTTGTGGCCACACCACGGCAATCCACTGGTCATGTTGTGGTCACACCACTGGCAATCCACTGGTCATGTTGTGGCCACACCACTGGCAATCCACTGGTCATGTTGTGGCCACACCACTGGCAATCCACTGGTCATGTTGTGGCCAACTGCAATCCACTGTCATGTGTGCAACCACTGCAACCACTGGTCATGTTGTGGTCACACCACTGGCAATCCACTGGTCATGTTGTGGTCACACCACTGGCAATCACTGGTCATGTTGTGGCACACCACTGGCAATCCACTGGTCATGTCATGTTTGTGGCACACCACTGGCAATCCACTGGTCTGTTGTGGCCACACCACTGCAATCCACTGGTTGTGTTGTGGCCACACCACTGGCAATCCACTAGTCATGTTGTGGCCACACCACTGGCAATCCACTGGTCATTGTTGTTGTGCCACACCACTGGCAACCATTGGGAGCTGAATCATTTCATGTTGTGGCCAACCACTGGCAATCCAACTGGTCATGTTGTGGCCACACCACTGGCAATCCACTGGTCATGTTGTGGCCACACCACTGGCAATCCACTAGTCATGTTGTGGCCACACCACTGGCAATCCACTGGTCATGTTGTGGCCACACCACTGGCAATCCATGGAGCTGAGTCATGTATTCATGTTGTGGCCACACCACCTCATGGGCAATCATTCATGTTGTGGCACACCACTGGCAATCCATGGGCTGAATCATTTCATGTTGTGGCCACACCACTGGCAATCCACTGGTCGTGTTGTGGCCACACCACTGACAATCCACTGGTTGTGTTGTGGCCACACCACTGGCAATCCACTAGTCATGTTGTGGCCACACCACTGGCAATCCACTGGTCATGTTGTGGCCACACCACTGGCAAGCCATTGGGAGCTGAATCATTTCATGTTGTGGCCATACCACTGGCAATCCACTAGTCATGTTGTGGCCACACCACTGGCAATCCACTGGTCATGTTGTGGCCACACCACTGGCAATCCACTAGTCATGTTGTGGCCACACCACTGGCAATCCACTGGTCGTGTTGTGGCCACACCACTGGCAATCCATTGGGAGCTGAGTCATTTCATGTTGTGGCCACACCACTGGCAATCCATTGGGAGCTGAATCATTTCATGTTGTGGCCACACCACTGGCAATCCACTGGAAGCTGAATCATTTCATGTTGTGGCCACACCACTGGCAATCCACTGGTCATGTTGTGGCCACACTTCTGGCAATCCACTGGTCGTGTTGTGGCCACACCACTGGCAATCCACTGGAAGCTGAGTCATTTTATGTTGTGGCCACACCACTGGCAATCCACAGAGAGCTGAATCATTTCATGTTGTGGCCACACCACTGGTAATCCACTGGTCATGTTGTGGCCACACTACTGGCAATCCACTGGTCGTGTTGTGGCCACACCACTGGCAATCCACTGGTCATGTTGTGGCCACACTACTGGCAATCCACTGGTCATGTTGTGGCCACACTACTGGCAATCCACTGGTCATGTTGTGGCCACACTACTGGCAATCCACTGGTCGTGTTGTGGCCACACCACTGGCAATCCACTGGGAGCTGAGTCATTTCATGTTGTGGCCACACCACTGGCAATCCACTGGAAGCTGAGTCATTTTATGTTGTGGCCACACCACTGGCAATCCACTGGAAGCTGAGTCATTTTATGTTGTGGCCATACCACTGGCAATCCACAGAGGGCTGAGTCATTTTATGTTGTGGCCACATCACTGGCAATCCACTGGAAACGGAGTCATTTTATGTTGTGGCCACACCACTGGCAATCCATTGGTCATGTTGTGGCCACACCACTGGCAATCCACTGGTTGTGTTGTGGCCACACCACTGGCAATCCACTGGAAGCTGAGTCATTTTATGTTGTGGCCACACCACTGGCAATCCACAGAGGGCTGAGTCATTTTATGTTGTGGCCACATCACTGGCAATCCACTGGAAACGGAGTCATTTGATGTTGTGGCCACACCACTGGCCATCCACTGGGAGCTGAGCCATTTTCCTTCCCCAGAGTAACCAATAAGTAAGCAGATATTCTGTTTTTTTTCTATTGGAGAGGGTAGGTGGGCTGGTGGTGGATGGAGGTGTGGGGGGGGGAGGAAGAAGGGGGTGTGTGCTCGGTCAACATGACCCCATCACTAAGCAATCACTGCCATCGGTTGAGGGGTTAAAGGACGGTTTTCTGTGTACGTGTCAACCAAACAGGTACCCGGAATTCCATGGTCATGATTAAGCTGCAGTCTGAATTCGCTTTTCCTGTTTTGGCCATATGCAGTCCTGATATTGACTGCTTCTGTCTGGCTGTGACAAGAGGGATTTGGGTGTGGGTGTGTATGTGGGAGCTAGAATGAGCAAAGTGGTTGGTGCTGCCAAGAGGGCACGGATGACGAGATAGAACAAAGAATGGGTTCTTCTTCAGGCAGAACCAACAGCATTCAGACCCATGGAAGCAAAGGATCGACAGGCAAATTTTGCACTAAAGTCAAGGAGATAAGTGACTGTCCTTTGGTTTCATTGGTTTGGGTGTGGTTTCTTCTGCCTGGAAAAGGTAAAAAAAGAAGAGCCAGCAGGTCAAAGTGCTGTTGTGTTTGTTTTGTTATTTGTTTGTTACTTTGTTTGGCAGCTCAGTAATTCTATTGCTCTGGTACCTGAATTTGAATGTTGTTCCTCTGGAGATCTCTGTTGTTGTTTTACTTGTATCTGCATCTTGATGTTGTTGCTTTGTATATAGATCTCTGTTTCTTGTTGTATTTGTATTTGCCTCTTGATGTATGTCTGCTTACTGGTGTTTGAATCTTGATATTGCTCAGAACAGTTCTGTTTAACTTTGACCTCTGTTGCTGTAAACTACACACTTCCAACCATCTGGGTCTCCCATGACCTACATGTTTAACAGAGGCTTTTCTGTAAAGAGTATGGGTCTAGAATGACTTACATGTTTCACAGAGGCTTTTATCTGTAAAGAGTATGGGTCTTGAATGACCCACATGTGTCACAGAGGCTTTTATCTGTAAAGAGTATGGGTCTTGAATGACCCACATGTTTCACAGAAGCTTTTATCTGTAAAGAGTATGGGTCTTGAGTGACTCACATGTTTCACAGAGGCTTTTATCTGTAAAGAGTATGGGTCTTGAATGACCCACATGTTTCACAGAAGCTTTTATCTGTAAAGAGTATGGGTCTTGAGTGACTCACATGTTTCACAGAGGCTTTTATCTGTAAAGAGTATGGGTCTTGAATGACCCACATGTGTCACAGAGGCTTTTATCTGTAAAGAGTATGGGTCTTGAATGACCCACATGTTTCACAGAAGCTTTTATCTGTAAAGAGTATGGGTCTTGAGTGACTCACATGTTTCACAGAGGCTTTTATCTGTAAAGAGTATGGGTCTTGAATGACCCACATGTGTCACAGAGGCTTTTATCTGTAAAGAGTATGGGTCTTGAATGACCCACATGTTTCACAGAAGCTTTTATCTGTAAAGAGTATGGGTCTTGAGTGACTCACATGTTTCACAGAGGCTTTTATCTGTAAAGAGTATGGGTCTTGAATGACCCACGTTTCACAGAGGCTTTTATCTGTAAAATGTATGGGTCTTGAATGACCCACATGTTTCACAGAGGCTTTTATCTGTAAAATGTATGGGTCTTGAATGACCCACATGTTTCACAGAGGCTTTTATCTGTAAAGAGTATGGGTCTTGGATGACCCACATGTTTCACAGAGGCTTTTATCTTTAAAGTGTATGGGTCTTGAATGACCCACGTTTCACAGAGGCTTTTATCTGTAACGAGTATGGGGCTTTGCAAGACCTCTGTAAACTGTGAGGATTGTGAAAGAGACAGGCATGTCGGAGTTGTGGCATCAAACGCATCATCCAGGGAATGTGTATTGGTCCTGTAGGACCTGTTTGAAAGTGTGTCATTCAAATGACGTAACTGATTAGTTATTACTTTTTCACTCAGAAGAAAGAAAACTGGGTGACAAATAGATAATTTAGGCTTGTGATGAATGTTTAGATTTGTATTGGAATATTTTGAATGGTTCAAAAGGTATGGTTTTATTATTTGTCTGATTCATGCATGACCCAGGAAGTTAAGCAAAGGTGGATGTTGCTTGGTGAGTCTCCATTCATTCTGCTGGTTGTTGAATCTGGAGTGTGGCTCTGTGCGTGTGTGTGTAGGATGCAGAGTCCAAGTTCACGCTGGCGTTACAGTACAACCCTCAAGTCGGCCAGTACTACATCTCCAGATCCAGGGCACGCTACATGCTGGAGGTAAGTGTTCACCTCAGGACATTAGAAGTTTTGGGTTTCTTTTCCTTGTTTACTCCCCCCCCCCCCCCCCCCCCCCCCCCCAATCGAATGGTTTTATACAAAAACCAGTGTTTACCAGATAGTTTAAGGTCTGAGTTGACGCAAGCAATAAATTTTTAAGGTCTGAGTTGACACAAGCAATAAATTTCTCGGAGGAATATTGATTAATGAGACTCTAGTTGTAGTTACGAAAGACAGAATTAATATTATGCAGTTTGGATTTGTAAATGGAAGACTTTGCAAACAGCGTAAAAAGATGCAGTCACAGTGTCAGTCTGTAAATTATCTCCATCATTCCAAGCAATACCGACTTCTTAGCAATGTGAAAATTATGACATGCTCAAGTTTATCTACAACATTGTTCGGAAATTCAGACAAAAATTCCCACACAGTGTCACAGTTGTAAACCATACGTTCAATGTTCTGTTCTCTTTGAGCACAAAAGGTTATAGTTCAGTGTATCAACAAATTTATACTGGTATAGGCATGTCTGCGAGGGCAAAAATTGAGTGTAACAGCCTAATGTTTGCGACAATGTGCAGAACATGAGCGGAGCGCGGCAGGACTTGTTACTGGGCCTACTGTTGGACCCCACCAATGAAGACATCCTGTCCATCCTGGCTCGGCTGTTCCCTGGCAAGTCAGTGGCTGACGTCATCAACAGCCCTGCCGCCGACAGCGCCCGTCTGACGCTGTACAACATGGGGCCGGCTGCAGCCTTGACCTTGCCTGTGTCGCTGGCCGTGCCGGGGTGAGGCTTGGGAATTTTTTTTTTTTAATAATAAATTGGTTTACAGCCTGTTTGTTATGGTCACACATTGCCCTCTGTTCACTGTACAATGTTTACAGTCTGTTTATTCAGGTCAAACAATGTCCTCTGTTCACTGTACACTGTTTACAGTCTGTTCATTCAGGTCAAACAATGTCCTCTGTTCACTGTACAATGTTTACAGTCTGTTTATTTTTGTCACACATTGTCATCTGTTCACTGTACAATGTTTATAGTCTGTTTATTTTTGTCACACATTGTCGTACAATGTTTACAGTCTGTTTATTTTTGTCACACATTGTCATCTGTTCACTGTACAATATTTACAGTCTGTTTATTTTTGTCACACATTGTCGTACAATGTTTACAGTCTGTTTATTTTTGTCACACATTGTCATCTGTTCACTGTACAATGTTTACAGTCTGTTAATTTTTGTCACACATTGTCGTACAATGTTTACAGTCTGTTTATTTTTGTCACACATTGTCATCTGTTCACTGTACAATGTTTACAGTCTGTTTATTTTTGTCACACCTTGTCATCTGTTCACTGTACAATGTTTACAGTCTGTTTATTTTTGTCACACATTGTCGTCTGTTCACTGTACAATGTTTACAGTCTGTTCATTTAGGTCACACATTGTCGTCTGTTCACTGTACAATGTTTACAGTCTGTTCATTTAAAGTCACACATTGCCCTCTGTTCACTGTACAATGTTTACAGTATGTTCATTTAGGTTATACACTGTCCTCTGTTCACTGTACAAAGTTTACATTCTGTTAAGTTAGGTCACACATTGTCCTCTGTTCACTTTACAGTGTTTACAGTCTGTTCATTTAAAGTCACACATTGCCCTCTGTTCACTGTACAATGTTTACAGTCTGTTGACTTAGATTATCTGTTGCTCCGTGTTCACAGAAGAAAGTTGACAATCTGATCATTTGCATCATACATTGCCTTCTAAGTTCTGTCCACTACAATGTCTAGGCTTCATTTACATCATACATTGCCTTCTAAGTTCTGTCCACTACAGTGTCTAGGCTTCATTTACATCATACATTGCCTTCTAAGTTCTGTCCAGTACAATGTCTAGGCTTCATTTACATCGTACATTGCCTTCTAAGTTCTGTCCACTACAATGTCTAGGCTTCATTTACATCATACATTGCCTTCTAAGTTCTGTCCACTACAATGTCTAGGCTTCATTTACATCATACATTGCCTTCTAAGTTCTGTCCACTACAATGTCTAGGCTTCATTTACATCATACATTGCCTTCTAAGTTCTGTCCACTACAATGTCTGGCTTCATTTACATCATACATTGCCTTCTAAGTTCTGTCCACTACAATGTCTAGGCTTCATTTACATCATACATTGCCTTCTAAGTTCTGTCCACTACAATGTCTGGCTTCATTTACATCATACATTGCCTTCTAAGTTCTGTCCACTACAATGTCTGGGCTTCATTTACATCATACATTGCCTTCTAATTCTGTCCACTACAATGTCTAGGCTTCATTTACATCATACATTGCCTTCTAAGTCTGTCCACTACAATGTCTAGGCTTCATTTACATCATACATTGCCTTCTAAGTTCTGTCCACTACAATGTCTAGGCTTCATTTACATCATCATTGCCTTCTAAGTTCTGTCCACTACAATGTCTAGGCTTCATTTACATCATACATTGCCTTCTAAGTTCTGTCCACTACAATGTCTGGCTTCATTTACATCATACATTGCCTTCTAAGTTCTGTCCACTACAAGTCTAGGCTTCATTTACATCATATTGCCTTCTAAGTTCTGTCCACTACATTCTAGGTCCTTCATTTTACACATACATTCCTTCTTAAGTTGCCCACACATGTCTGTTCATTTACATTACATTGCCTTCTATTTAGTCACACAATGCTCGGCTTCATTTACATCTTACAGATTCCTCTATCTGTCCACTAAAGTCACTTCATTTACATCATACATTGCCTTCTAAGTTCTGTCCACTACAATGTCTAGGCTTCATTTACATCATACATTGCCTTCTAAGTTCTGTCCACTACATGTCTAGGCTTCATTTACATCATACATTGCCTTCTAAGTTCTGTCCATACAATGTCTAGCTTCATTTACATCTACATTGCCTTCTAAGTTCTGTCCACTACAATGTCTAGGCTTCATTTACATCATACATTGCCTTCTAAGTTCTGTCCACTACAATGTCTAGGCTTCATTTACATCATACATTGCCTTCTAAGTTCTGTCCACTACAATGTCTGGCTTCATTTACATCATACATTGCCTTCTAAGTTCTGTCCACTACAATGTCTGGCTTCATTTACATCATACATTGCCTTCTAAGTTCTGTCCACTACAATGTCTAGGCTTCATTTACATCATACATTGCCTTCTAAGTTCTGTCCACTACAATGTCTGGGCTTCATTTACATCATACATTGCCTTCTAAGTTCTGTCCACTACAATGTCTGGGCTTCATTTACATCATACATTGCCTTCTAAGTTCTGTCCACTACAATGTCTAGGCTTCATTTACATCATACATTGCCTTCTAAGTTCTGTCCACTACAATGTCTAGGCTTCATTTACATCATACATTGCCTTCTAAGTTCTGTCCACTACAATGTCTAGGCTCTTCATTTACATCATCATTGCCTTCTAAGTTCTGTCCACTACAATGTCTAGGCTCTTCATTTACATCATACATTGCCTTCTAAGTTCTGTCCACTACAATGTCTGGCTTCATTTACATCATACATTGCCTTCTAAGTTCTGTCCACTACAATGTCTAGGCTTCATTTACATCATACATTGCCTTCTAAGTTCTGTCCACTACAATGTCTAGGCTTCATTTACATCATACATTGCCTTCTAAGTTCTGTCCACTACAATGTCTAGGCTTCATTTACATCATACATTGCCTTCTAAGTTCTGTCCACTACAATGTCTAGGCTTCATTTACATCATACATTGCCTTCTAAGTTCTGTCCACTACAATGTCTAGGCTTCATTTACATCATACATTGCCTTCTAAGTTCTGTCCACTACAGTGTCTAGGCTTCATTTACATCATACATTGCCTTCTAGTTCTGTCCATACAATGTCTAGGCTTCATTTACATCTACATTGCCTTCTAAGTTCTGTCCACTACAATGTCTGGCTTCATTTACATCATACATTGCCTTCTAAGTTCTGTCCACTACAATGTCTAGGCTTCATTTACATCATACATTGCCTTCTAAGTTCTGTCCACTACAATGTCTAGGCTTCATTTACATCATACATTGCCTTCTAAGTTCTGTCCACTACAATGTCTGGGCTTCATTTACATCATACATTGCCTTCTAAGTTCTGTCCACTACAATGTCTAGGCTTCATTTACATCATACATTGCCTTCTAAGTTCTGTCCACTACAATGTCTGGCTTCATTTACATCATACATTGCCTTCTAAGTTCTGTCCACTACAATGTCTGGGCTTCATTTACATCATACATTGCCTTCTAAGTTCTGTCCACTACAATGTCTAGCTTCATTTACATCATACATTGCCTTCTAAGTTCTGTCCACTACAATGTCTAGGCTTCATTTACATCATCATTGCCTTCTAAGTTCTGTCCACTACAATGTCTAGGTCTTCATTTACATCATTCATTGCCTTCTAAGTTCTGTCCACTACAATGTCTAGGCTCTTCATTTACATATACATTGCCTTCTAAGTTCTGTCCACTACAATGTCTGGCTTCATTTACATCATACATTGCCTTCTAAGTTCTGTCCACTACAATGTCTAGGCTTCATTTACATCATACATTGCCTTCTAAGTTCTGTCCACTACAATTCTAGGCTCTTCATTTACATCATACATTGCCTTCTAAGTTCTGTCCACTACATGTCTAGGCTTCATTTACTCATACATTGCCTTCTAAGTTCTGTCCACTACAATGTCTAGGCTTCATTTACATCATACATTGCCTTCTAAGTTCTGTCCACTACAATGTCTAGGCTTTCATTTACATCATACATTGCCTTCTAAGTTCTGTCCACTACAATGTCTAGGCTCTTCATTTACATCATACATTGCCTTCTAGTTCTGTCCACTACAATGTCTAGGCTTCATTTACATCATACATTGCCTTCTAGGTTCTGTCCACTACAATGTCTGGGCTTCATTTACATCATACATTGCCTTCTAAGTTCTGTCCACTACAATGTCTGGGCTTCATTTACATCATACATTGCCTTCTAAGTTCTGTCCACTACAATGTCTAGGCTCTTCATTTACATCATACATTGCCTTCTAAGTTCTGTCCACTACATGTCTAGGCTTCATTTACATCATACATTGCCTTCTAAGTTCTGTCCACTACAATGTCTGGGCTTCATTTACATTATACATTGCCTTCTAAGTTCTATCCACTACAATGTCTAGGCTTCATTTACATCATACATTGCCTTCTAAGTTTTGTCCACTACAATGTCTAGGCTCTTTATTTAGGTCATACATTGCCCTCTAAGTTCTATCCACTACAATGTCTAGGCTTCATTTACATCATACATTGCCTTCTAAGTTCTGTCCACTACAATGTCTAGGCTTCATTTACATCATACATTGCCTTCTAAGTTCTGTCCACTACAATGTCTGGGCTTCATTTACATCATACATTGCCTTCTAAGTTCTGTCCACTACGATGTCTAGGTTTCATTTACATCATACATTGCCTTCTAAGTTCTGTCCACTACAATGTCTAGGCTTCAATTACATCATACATTGCCTTCTAAGTTCTGTCCACTACAATGTCTGGGCTTCATTTACATCATACATTGCCTTCTAAGTTCTGTCCACTACAATGTCTAGGTTCATTTACATCATACATTGCCTTCTAAGTTCTGTCCATACAATGTCTAGGCTTCATTACATCATACATTGCCTTCTAAGTTCTGTCCACTACAATGTCTGGGCTTCATTTACATCATACATTGCCTTCTAAGTTCTGTCCACTACGATGTCTAGGCTTCATTTACATCATACATTGCCTTCTAAGTTCTGTCCACTACAGTGTCTAGGCTCTTCATTTAAGGTCATACATTCCCTTTTAAAGTCCCATCATTTATTTTTCATCATACATTGCCTTCTAAGTTCTATCCACTACATGTCTAGGCTCTTCATTTAGGTCATACATTTCCCTGTTAGTACCATCATTATTTTTCATACATTGCCTTCTAAGTTCTATCCATACAATGTCTAGGCTCTTCATTTAGGTCATACATTTCCCTGTTAGTACCATCATTATTTTTCATACATTGCCTTCTAAGTTCTATCCAATACAATGTCTAGGCTCTTCATTTAGGTCATACATTTCCCTGTTAGTACCATCATTATTTTTCATACCTTGCCTTCTAAGTTCTATCCAATACAATGTCTAGGCTCTTCATTTAGGTCATACATTTCCCTGTTAGTACCATCATTATTTTTGACATAAAATGTGCGGTGAGAATACGGACATTTGGAAATTCTTTCCGTCACATTCTGTTGTTTACCACACATGACTGGATAGCATGTGACAGGTCATCTTAACAGTCAGTGACATGAGATGTTATGTTAACAGCAGTGACTTATTCTGTTATGATTAGTGGTAGTTAGGATAATGGCAATGAAAGGTATTTCTGTAGTGCTTTCCGACACCTCAGCGGACTTTACAGAAACAAAGGTACGCACTTGCACGTCTGCACGTAGACATAAAACACACATAGCAAGCATGCCTCTGGCTTCTCCCTCTTCTGTCTTCCTTCCCCCCCCCATCTTTTCCATGTCCCCTACCCCTTTACTTTTTTCATCTCTCCCCCCAAACGCACACACTACAGACACATGCACATATTTATCCAGCCACCTCCTCCAGACTCTTTGCTTACACAGATACAGCCCAACCTCATGCTAGCTGCTATTCACATGAGAGACAAAAGCCAGATGGAAAAAAAAGCTGGAGCATTAAGTGGATAGCTTCAGGTCAAAGACCGCCTCAAAAGATGCTGTTCAAGATTGGCTTTCTCATACATACCTGCCAAACCAAGGGCTTTTCCCTGCTTGGTGTGGACAACGCCCTTGGTAGAAAGAAACTCGTGGAGAGCGTGGCAGCAGAGAGTCCTCAGAAGAGAAGCCCCCTTCAAGCAAGTGTTTCGGCCCTTATCTCCTGACACTCTAGGGGGGTTGGGCCACACCCGGTTCATGACTCCGGATGTCCCTCTGCTGCCCCTTTTTTTTCCCATCTTGGGACGAGCCATGGCTGGGATTCGAACCCATGACCCTCTGGACATGCTCATTTTCCACTTAATGACTCGCGCTTTAACCACTGAGCCACAGGGACACCTGATATTTGTAGGGAAATTAAGCCTTATGAAGTTCACTTTTGTTCCTCCTTGACCAGATCCAGCTTGAACACCTCTCTGCCGCTTCTGCCATTGCTTTCAGGGCTCTCGTTTTTTTCCTTCCCTGCAACTGAGAGCTGTTTCATGAGGCTGTATGCAGACGTTCCTACAAACCCCCTAGCTCCAATTTCTGCAGTGAGGACTTTGACCTGATAGCCTTCTCTCCTCAGGCTGTTTGCCAGATCAGCATACTTTTCAGTCTTGTAGATTTGAGCTGCCTCCATTCTGTTCTCATATGGCACCATGAGCTCGATCATGATCAGCTGCTTGGTTGACTGAGAGTGGACTACTATGTCTGGTCTCATGCCACTCTTGCTGATGATCTCTGGTGACTCTTCCATTCTGGGAGGTCTGCAGTGCACTCCCAGTCATCTGCCCCATCCAGCAGACTCTGCCTGCATGTTTCGAGTGGCACTGTTGTTCTTGGCCATGATTTGCTGCCTCCTGCCGTGAAGAATGTTGCGGGTGCTTTTGGAGTCCTGATTTTCCCTTTTGTGGTGTTGGTACTAGCCCAGACTACTTGTACAATCTCTTTGAGCACTTGGTTGTGCCTCCATGTGTACCTTCCTTGAGCCAGGGCTATTTTACATGAGCTTAGGACATGCTCCACTGTTTGTTTTTCATGGCAGAGGGGGCATGCAGGATCGTCTGTTTTCCCCCACTTCACCAGGTTTGCATTTGAGGGCAGAAGTTCATATGCAGATCTGAGAATGAAGCTGATCCTGAGAGGGGCCATGTGCCAAATGTCATTCCAAGTGAGACTTCTTTGGAGTGCATTCTCCCACGTTGTCCATTGCCCTTGCTGGCTCTGCTGGACTGCTTTTTGGAGTCTTTTTTGGTCTTCTTCTTTTCTCATCTCCTGAATCATCATGTCTCTTTTGGCTTTTCCTTTGGCCTTTGACCACCATTCAGTTTTGGTCACCCCCAGTCCTTGTCTGTTGGTCTGTGTGTGTCCTGTTATTTCTCTGATCTTGAGACTTTCTTTTGCAGAATCCATCGCCTCTTGAACTTTCCATTTTCTGCCTGTCTTCAGCTGGGGCTTGATTGCTTCTACCACCTTGTCTCCTGAGTCCTCCAGCATGCTTTGAAGTCTGATCTTCCCTGCTTTGTATTCCTCCAGGATGGATTTCAGTGGTAGTTTCAGCTTTGCTTGGCGACAGTACAGCGCTATGTCAGTCAGACAGGGTGGGACACCAAGCCATTTCCTTGTGAACTTGTTGATTTTGGCTTCCATTGCCTCCACTATGCTGGTGCAGATGTCGTATATCATCAGAGGCCATAGCAGCTTTGGTATCAACATGAACTGCAGACACCAGACCTTGTATTTGCCAGGGAGCCCACACTGGTCAATGGTCTCCAAGCCTTCCTCCGCCATCTGCTTGGTTTCTTTTGCTCTTTGTGTGTCTTTCAGCGTATCATCATACCATCTTCCAAGGCTCTTGACTGGTTCTTCTGTGACTGTTGGAATGGCCTGGTTGGCAACACTGAAGACCACAGATCCGGCCACTTTGCCTTTCCTCAGTGAGAGACTACGTGATTTCTTTGGCTTGAACTTCATTCTGGATGAGGCAACTATGTCGTCCAGCCTCTCCAGCACATGACGTGTCTCGTCTTCTCTGGATGAAATCACTGTAGTGTCATCCATGAAGGCCTTGAGAGGAGGCATCTTGTATCCATCGCCAAGGTCTGTTTGTCTCGCGTTGTTTGTTGCTGCTTTCAAGATGAGTTCCATTGCCAGCACGAACAGTATTGGGGAAATTGCACAGCCCATTGCAATACCCACTTCCAAGTTGATCCAGTCTGTTGTGTACTCCTTGGTAGAGAACCGCATTGAGAAGCCATTGAAGTACTTCTTGAGCATGTTGCGGATGTTCTTTGGCACATGGTACATCTCAAGAGCCAACTGTATCATCTCATGGGGCACAGATCCATATGCATTTGCCAGATCAAGCCACACTACGTCCAGGTCTCTCTTTTCTGTTTTTGCTTTTTGGATTGCGTCCCAGATCATTGTGGCGTGTTCTACACAGCCAGCCACGCCTGGGATGCCACCTTTCTGGACTGACACATCCAAGTACTTGTTTTCCATCAGGTACTTGGTCAGCCTTGCTGCCATGACAGAGAAGAAGATTTTCCCTTCGACGTTCAGTAGTGATATTGGCCTGAACTGGCTGATGTCACTTGAGTTTTGCTCTTTGGGGATGTACACACCATCTGCCGTCATCCACTGGCCGCTGATCTTCTGGTTTCTCCAAGCCGATCGCAGCAGCTTGTGGAGCCACTCCAGCACCTTGGGACATTTCTTGTAAAGCTGGTAAGGTATTCCGTTTGGCCCTGGTGATGATTTGGCTCTGGCTTTGTCGACCACCTTCTTGATTTCCGCCAACGTTGGAGGCTTGCCATTGAACTGTTCCTCAGGGTTGGTTGGCCACACCAGACCTTGAATGTCGAGTGGTGCTTTGCTCTGTGGGTCAGAGTATGTTTTCCTCAGATGCTGCTCAAGAACTCCTTTGTCCACACTTAGGGTCCCAGATTTTGGCTGCTCAAACAGTGTTCTGGCAAACTGGAAGGGGTCTCTGAAGAAGCGCTCTTGTGTCTTCTTCTTTTTGCTCTTCCTCTTTCTCGCAGATTCCGCTTTGCTGAGGGCGCTGTGTTTTTCTTTCAGGTCTTTCCACAGTTTTTCCAAGCCTTGTTTTTCAGCTGGCAGTGCGGTCTTCATTTGCATCTTGAGGTTTTTCTTTTGGACCCTGATCTTGTCCATCTTTTCTTGGCGTCTGGATTTCTTTGGAGGTGTTTTCTCTTTGGGTAGTTTTGCTCCATAGGCGTCTCTACATGTGGCATACACAATGTCCCCATATGTGGCTAGTTTGTGTTCCAGGGTGCTTTTCCCTGTCAGTGCATCGAGTCTTTGGACGATTTTTGCATCCAGTTTCTCCCAATCTTCAGTTTCGTTTGCTCGTGGCAGGTTGAGTTTCAGGCGCCTGGCATCGAGGGCCTGTGCAAATTCCTCATCCGAACCAACAGCGTGGATGTCCTTGGCACTGTGGTTTAAATCCTGGCCTTGGTCTTCCGACGTCTTATCTGCTGATGCAGTGCGCTGCTGCTCATTCAGATGAGTCTTCACACATCCCATCTTTGTTCTGTGGATCTTCATGCCACGGGTGGTAGCGAAACGCTTTCCACAGACACATGGATATTCCATTTGGTCCATGTTCATAGTCCGTTTGGGATGTGCAGTCATGATTGGTTGAGCACCGATGGATTCATCATTCTCTCCCCCTTTCGGTGAATCCTGGGAGCATCTTTTCCTTTTATTCTTAGTAGCCACATGTTTAAGGCAAAGTGGGGAGCCAGCCCACAGAGCCCTCGGTTCTGGTCTTTCCCAGTGTCCTCCGGTCTTTCCCGGACGTCCTCCGGCCTATTCCCGGAAGTCAATGGTTTACCCATGCATCAGTAGAAAGAAACTCGTGGAGAGCGTGGCAGCAGAGGGTCCTCAGAAGAGAAGCCCCCTTCAAGCAAGTGTTTCGGCCCTTATCTCCTGACACTCTAGGGGGGTTGGGCCACACCCGGTTCATGACTCCGGATGTCCCTCTGCTGCCCCTTTTTTTTTCCCATCTTGGGACGAGCCATGGCTGGGATTCGAACCCATGACCCTCTGGACATGCTCATTTTCCACTTAATGACTCGCGCTTTAACCACTGAGCCACAGGGACACCTGATATTTGTAGGGAAATTAAGCCTTATGAAGTTCACTTTTGTTCCTCCTTGACCAGATCCAGCTTGAACACCTCTCTGCCGCTTCTGCCATTGCTTTCAGGGCTCTGTTTTTTTCCTTCCCTGCAACTGAGAGCTGTTTCATGAGGCTGTATGCAGACGTTCCTACAAACCCCCTAGCTCCAATTTCTGCAGTGAGGACTTTGACCTGATAGCCTTCTCTCCTCAGGCTGTTTGCCAGATCAGCATACTTTTCAGTCTTGTAGATTTGAGCTGCCTCCATTCTGTTCTCATATGGCACCGTGAGCTCGATCATGATCAGCTGCTTGGTTGACTGAGAGTGGACTACTATGTCTGGTCTCATGCCACTCTTGCTGATGATCTCTGGGTGACTCTTCCATTCTGGGAGGTCTGCAGTGCACTCCCAGTCATCTGCCCCATCCAGCAGACTCTGCCTGCATGTTTCGAGTGGCACTGTTGTTCTTGGCCATGATTTGCTGCCTCCTGCCGTGAAGAATGTTGCGGGTGCTTTTGGAGTCCTGATTTTCCCTTTTGTGGTGTTGGTACTAGCCCAGACTACTTGTACAATCTCTTTGAGCACTTGGTTGTGCCTCCATGTGTACCTTCCTTGAGCCAGGGCTATTTTACATGAGCTTAAGACATGCTCCACTGTTTGTTTTTCATGGCAGAGGGGGCATGCAGGATCGTCTGTTTTCCCCCACTTCACCAGGTTTGCATTTGAGGGCAGAAGGTCATATGCAGATCTGAGAATGAAGCTGATCCTGAGAGGGGCCATGTGCCAAATGTCATTCCAAGTGAGACTTCTTTGGAGTGCATTCTCCCACGTTGTCCATTGCCCTTGCTGGCTCTGCTGGACTGCTTTTTGGAGTCTTTTTTGGTCTTCTTCTTTTCTCATCTCCTGAATCATCATGTCTCTTTTGGCTTTTCCTTTGGCCTTTGACCACCATTCAGTTTTGGTCACCCCCAGTCCTTGTCTGTTGGTCTGTGTGTGTCCTGTTATTTCTCTGATCTTGAGACTTTCTTTTGCAGAATCCATCGCCTCTTGAACTTTCCATTTTCTGCCTGTCTTCAGCTGGGCTTGATTGCTTCTACCACCTTGTCTCCTGAGTCCTCCAGCATGCTTTGAAGTCTGATCTTCCCTGCTTTGTATTCCTCCAGGATGGATTTCAGTGGTAGTTTCAGCTTTGCTTGGCGACAGTACAGCGCTATGTCAGTCAGACAGGGTGGGACACCAAGCCATTTCCTTGTGAACTTGTTGATTTTGGCTTCCATTGCCTCCACTATGCTGGTGCAGATGTCGTATATCATCAGAGGCCATAGCAGCTTTGGTATCAACATGAACTGCAGACACCAGACCTTGTATTTGCCAGGGAGCCCACACTGGTCAATGGTCTCCAAGCCTTCCTCCGCCATCTGCTTGGTTTCTTTTGCTCTTTGTGTGTCTTTCAGCGTATCATCATACCATCTTCCAAGGCTCTTGACTGGTTCTTCTGTGACTGTTGGAATGGCCTGGTTGGCAACACTGAAGACCACAGATCCGGCCACTTTGCCTTTCCTCAGTGAGAGACTACGTGATTTCTTTGGCTTGAACTTCATTCTGGATGAGGCAACTATGTCGTCCAGCCTCTCCAGCACATGACGTGTCTCGTCTTCTCTGGATGAAATCACTGTAGTGTCATCCATGAAGGCCTTGAGAGGAGGCATCTTGTATCCATCGCCAAGGTCTGTTTGTCTCGCGTTGTTTGTTGCTGCTTTCAAGATGAGTTCCATTGCCAGCACGAACAGTATTGGGGAAATTGCACAGCCCATTGCAATACCCACTTCCAAGTTGATCCAGTCTGTTGTGTACTCCTTGGTAGAGAACCGCATTGAGAAGCCATTGAAGTACTTCTTGAGCATGTTGCGGATGTTCTTTGGCACATGGTACATCTCAAGAGCCAACTGTATCATCTCATGGGGCACAGATCCATATGCGTTTGCCAGATCAAGCCACACTACGTCCAGGTCTCTCTTTTCTGTTTTTGCTTTTTGGATTGCGTCCCAGATCATTGTGGCGTGTTCTACACAGCCAGCCACGCCTGGGATGCCACCTTTCTGGACTGACACATCCAAGTACTTGTTTTCCATCAGGTACTTGGTCAGCCTTGCTGCCATGACAGAGAAGAAGATTTTCCCTTCGACGTTCAGTAGTGATATTGGCCTGAACTGGCTGATGTCACTTGAGTTTTGCTCTTTGGGGATGTACACACCATCTGCCGTCATCCACTGGCCGCTGATCTTCTGGTTTCTCCAAGCCGATCGCAGCAGCTTGTGGAGCCACTCCAGCACCTTGGGACATTTCTTGTAAAGCTGGTAAGGTATTCCGTTTGGCCCTGGTGATGATTTGGCTCTGGCTTTGTCGACCACCTTCTTGATTTCCGCCAACGTTGGAGGCTTGCCATTGAACTGTTCCTCAGGGTTGGTTGGCCACACCAGACCTTGAATGTCGAGTGGTGCTTTGCTCTGTGGGTCAGAGTATGTTTTCCTCAGATGCTGCTCAAGAACTCCTTTGTCCACACTTAGGGTCCCAGATTTTGGCTGCTCAAACAGTGTTCTGGCAAACTGGAAGGGGTCTCTGAAGAAGCGCTCTTGTGTCTTCTTCTTTTTGCTCTTCCTCTTTCTCACAGATTCCGCTTTGCTGAGGGCGCTGTGTTTTTCTTTCAGGTCTTTCCACAGTTTTTCCAAGCCTTGTTTTTCAGCTGGCAGTGCGGTCTTCATTTGCATCTTGAGGTTTTTCTTTTGGACCCTGATCTTGTCCATCTTTTCTTGGCGTCTGGATTTCTTTGGAGGTGTTTTCTCTTTGGGTAGTTTTGCTCCATAGGCGTCTCTACATGTGGCATACACAATGTCCCCATATGTGGCTAGTTTGTGTTCCAGGGTGCTTTTCCCTGTCAGTGCATCGAGTCTTTGGACGATTTTTGCATCCAGTTTCTCCCAATCTTCAGTTTCGTTTGCTCGTGGCAGGTTGAGTTTCAGGCGCCTGGCATCGAGGGCCTGTGCAAATTCCTCATCCGAACCAACAGCGTGGATGTCCTTGGCACTGTGGTTTAAATCCTGGCCTTGGTCTTCCGACGTCTTATCTGCTGATGCAGTGCGCTGCTGCTCATTCAGATGAGTCTTCACACATCCCATCTTTGTTCTGTGGATCTTCATGCCACGGGTGGTAGCGAAACGCTTTCCACAGACACATGGATATTCCATTTGGTCCATGTTCATAGTCCGTTTGGGATTTGCAGTCATGATTGGTTGAGCACCGATGGATTCATCATTCTCTCCCCCTTTCGGTGAATCCTGGGAGCATCTTTTCCTTTTATTCTTAGTAGCCACATGTTTAAGGCAAAGTGGGGAGCCAGCCCACAGAGCCCTCGGTTCTGGTCTTTCCCAGTGTCCTCCGGTCTTTCCCGGACGTCCTCCGGCCTATTCCCGGAAGTCAATGGTTTACCCATGCATCAGTAGAAAGAAACTCGTGGAGAGCGTGGCAGCAGAGGGTCCTCAGAAGAGAAGCCCCCTTCAAGCAAGTGTTTCGGCCCTTATCTCCTGACACTCTAGGGGGGTTGGGCCACACCCGGTTCATGACTCCGGATGTCCCTCTGCTGCCCCTTTTTTTTTTCCCATCTTGGGACGAGCCATGGCTGGGATTCGAACCCATGACCCTCTGGACATGCTCATTTTCCACTTAATGACTCGCGCTTTAACCACTGAGCCACAGGGACACCTGATATTTGTAGGGAAATTAAGCCTTATGAAGTTCACTTTTGTTCCTCCTTGACCAGATCCAGCTTGAACACCTCTCTGCCGCTTCTGCCATTGCTTTCAGGGCTCTGTTTTTTTCCTTCCCTGCAACTGAGAGCTGTTTCATGAGGCTGTATGCAGACGTTCCTACAAACCCCCTAGCTCCAATTTCTGCAGTGAGGACTTTGACCTGATAGCCTTCTCTCCTCAGGCTGTTTGCCAGATCAGCATACTTTTCAGTCTTGTAGATTTGAGCTGCCTCCATTCTGTTCTCATATGGCACCATGAGCTCGATCATGATCAGCTGCTTGGTTGACTGAGAGTGGACTACTATGTCTGGTCTCATGCCACTCTTGCTGATGATCTCTGGGTGACTCTTCCATTCTGGGAGGTCTGCAGTGCACTCCCAGTCATCTGCCCCATCCAGCAGACTCTGCCTGCATGTTTCGAGTGGCACTGTTGTTCTTGGCCATGATTTGCTGCCTCCTGCCGTGAAGAATGTTGCGGGTGCTTTTGGAGTCCTGATTTTCCCTTTTGTGGTGTTGGTACTAGCCCAGACTACTTGTACAATCTCTTTGAGCACTTGGTTGTGCCTCCATGTGTACCTTCCTTGAGCCAGGGCTATTTTACATGAGCTTAGGACATGCTCCACTGTTTGTTTTTCATGGCAGAGGGGGCATGCAGGATCGTCTGTTTTCCCCCACTTCACCAGGTTTGCATTTGAGGGCAGAAGGTCATATGCAGATCTGAGAATGAAGCTGATCCTGAGAGGGGCCATGTGCCAAATGTCATTCCAAGTGAGACTTCTTTGGAGTGCATTCTCCCACGTTGTCCATTGCCCTTGCTGGCTCCCTTGACAGTTAGGAAGCCCCTCCACTCTCCTCCATGTGTCCCACCCCCCAACCCCCCGCCCCCCCCCCCCAAAAAAAAAAAATGAATGAGTAAGTAATAGATAGATAAGTAAATAAATGAATAAATAAAATGGAAAGAAAAGAGAGAGAAGAAAGCATAGACTTCCCTCCCTTAAAGAAAATGAATGAATAAGTAAGTAAATTAGTGAATGAGTAAAGAAACACACAGAATAGATAAATAAATGAATAAATAGGTAAAATAAAATGAAAAGAGAGGGAGAAAGAAGGAAGCTGAGATCCTTGGACGGCTCAATACTCAACTCCTCCAGAATGACCTCCCTTTGACGGCCAGTGATGGAGCAGCCATGAAGAAGAATGGAAACAAGTTCCACCAGTTGTGCTGCAGAAGAACTGAACTCTCTTCCACGGCACCAACATCTCTCCAAGCCATACAACGCTGGCTGTTTTTCCTTTTTCGCAGGCCCCTGCCCATCCAGGTGAAGGGGGAGAGCAGCCAGATAACCAACATCTTTCCAAGCTCTACAGTGCTGCCTCTTTTATTTGCAGGCCCCCTGCCCACCTGGGTGAAGGGGAGAGCAGTCTGATGACTCAGGATGCAGTCCCTTATATGGAAAGTGGGCTGTGGAAACCCAGTGGTGGCTTACCTCCCTTAGCACTGTGCATGCAGGAGAAGGAGTTCAACCAACTGATGGTTCAGGAGAAACGCAAGGTTGGTCGATTGTTTACATGCTGCTCGCTTGATCGTAGGTCGTGTTGGATGGTTGGTAGTTTCGTTGGTTGGTTTGTTAATTATCATGTTGGAAGATTCGTTAATTGGCATGCTGGTTGTTTGGTTGATTGTCTTGTATTGCATACTGTATCATATACTATCATCACACACACACACACACACACACACACACACACACACACACACACACACATGTACACGCTGACACACTACACACTCACACACACACACACACACACACGCACATACACTCAAACACACACCAGCACACACACACACACACACACACACACACACACACACACACACACACATAAATACACACACACTAACAAATCTGTATACATATCATTTCCTAGTGTGTGCGTGCACACCCACACGGAAACGTACCACACACTCTTGCATGCATGCATGCAAGCTTGCACTCACACATATGTTTGCACTCTGTCTCTCTCTCTCTCTCTCTCTCTCTCTACACACACACACACACACACACACAACACAAACAAACCTCTCTCTCTCTCTCCCTCATACACACACACACACATACATACAAACATACACACACGACAAACAAACCTCTCTCTCTCTCTCTCCCTCATACACACACACACCACACACACACACACACACACACACACACACACACACACACCTACTTTCCCTGTTCTCACAGCCGTCTATTTCATGATTTATTCAGGTGGAGCTGGAAGTCAAGGACGCTTTGGTGAACAGAAAATCACTTCGTTACCAGGGCGCTCGAATCCAGCCCCTCCCCCCGTCCGCTCCTCACCCTCGTTATGGCAGCCAGCTCAAAGGGCGTGCCCCGTCGTCTCGCCAGCAGTGCGTGGGCGAAAGAAAGGGGCATATAACTGGCGTACGTTTAGTCTGGGCATCGGCCTTCAGGACTCTTAATGGCCATCTCTGTGTCACGGCAAATCACGTGCTTTGTTCGCTCATGGGATTTTGCTGTCTGTTTCTCTGTCTATGTCTGGGTCTCTCTGTCTCCCGTTCTCTTTCTGTCCAACAGGTATTTGTGATTAAGTTTTTGAGAAAGGACAAAAAGAGAGAGTGTATGTGTGCTGTGTATGGATGTGGGTGTGTTGTCCATGTATGAGCGTGTGTGTTTGTGTGTGTGTGTGTCTAAATTTACATGTGATAAGGGTGAGGGGTGGGTGGGAAGTAACTGGGAGTGCGGAGTCATGAGGCTTCGGTTGGGGGATGAGGGTTTGGGTTGGGAGGTGGTGGTGGTGGTGGGGGGGTGAGGGGGGGGGGGGATTCAGCATGCTAAAGGCACTTTGAACACTCCATCAGCTTTCGTTGCTCTTGAACTTTGTTCTTGAACCTGTTATTTGTCCTGTGGAATTGTTCATTTTTGGTCACCAGGACTTCAGTGAAAGTTTTGAAAATGCTTGTGTACTTTTGCCATTTTTCCTTTAAGTCTTTTCTTTAGAAAATTTGTTTAGAAATTGAAATTTCTGTTCAGAATTTTCAAACACACTTTTGAAAACTTGAGAATGTTTTGCTGTTGCGGCTGCTTTATATTTTGTTTTGTTTTGTTTTCTATTTCTTGTAGGGTTTTTTCTTGTTTGTTTCTTGTTTTTTGAAAGGGGAGCACATGTATTTCTTTCATCTCAGTTTTTCACACAAGTATCTGTCCACAAAAAAAAAAATGATAATAATACTCAGATTTTTGGTCCATCATTTTTCATTTCTTTCTCTCCCCATGAAAAGGAATTGAGGACTGTGTGGATGGTTGGACTGTGAACAATGTGGCTTCACTGGAAAGGGGCTTGTGGGTCGTTCTGCATGAAAACATTGTCTGTCATCCACTGTCATTCCGCTGGACAATTAACACTCTTTACTTTAGTCATTGTCTCATAACTTTTTTTTTTCAACCTTCATCAAAACTCACCTATAAGTTTGTATTCAGAGCACTGTAGTAGTCTATACATCCGCAGTTTTGAAAACTGCTTTTTTTTTTTTAACTGTCTTTTTTCATATATCATGAGTTCCTGAGAAAGCCATACATCAATATTTTCACTACTATCCCTATCAATTGGCCATAGGTGACTCTACACCCATAGTGTTAAGTACAGATGTCTACAGGAAGCTGCCTCCTTCATTTATCCTTTAGCTGTACTTTTTATGTAGTGCTTGGAGTTGAGAAAGGGTAGAACAGAGAGTTGGACTTGTTGGAGGTCAAAACAGATTTGACAGATGTGTTTAGATGGCGTCTTTCATTGTGTACGTTTACCCAGTTCTTGGGGGGGTGGGGGTGTGTGTGTGTGTGTGTGTGCTGTTCAGAATGAAATGTGTGTGTATGCGCATGTGTGTGCGCATGTGGTGTGTGTGTGTGTATGTATGTGTGTGTGTGTGTGTGTGTGTGTGTGTGTGTGTGCATGGTTATGCAATTCTGAATGAATCGTTTGTGTAAGTCATATGTAAATGAAAGGAAGTCTTAGTATACAAACACTTACGAAGACCTTCCATCTTTGGAACCTTTTTTCGTAATCATTCTAATATTCCTTTTCAGCATTTTGTTCAATAATTTCATTTCTATGTGAATTTCAAGTACCTCAATCAAACACATAAGAATTCACGTTTACATATGGAGCCATGTATGTGTGTGTGTGTGTAAAAGAGTGTTTAAACAGTTGTTCTCTGTGTGTGGCTAACTAACGTTTCAGTGATGCAAAAGTTCACTGCAAGCGGCATTCATGGTATAATCATGTGGATTTGTTTTGATTGTGGTGTGGTATAATTTACAGCTTTGGATGCTCTTTTTTCACAATGGCAAAAGTACAATATAAGCAGCATTCTTTTCTGTGGGTCAGCATTACCACATAGATGTGTCCATCCAAAAGTACAGCATTATAGTATTTCTTGTGGGGTGTATTCCGCGACAAACTGTGCCTTCTTCAAGATCCCTTGAACGGACAATCATCACATTGGTTGGAGAATTCTCACGGGGTCTATGCAATTGTTTGGACGTCAGGTTTGACCCAAAGATTAGGCACTTCCCTGCTCTCTCTCTCTCTCTGTCTCTCTCTCTCTCTGTCTCTCTCTCTCTCTCTCTCCTGCAGCAATTGCACCTTGGATCCATCTTCTCCACTAATTGCAAACACCCACCCTCCCGTCCAACCCCATTCAGATCTCCCCTGCCCCTCTTCATGTTTCTACATCGTTTTTTATTTTTAGTTCATTTGATCTCCCGGCCTTTACACACACCCCTTGCCTTCTCATCATTTTGTTTTCTAGTTCGTTTGATCCCCTGGCCTTTACACACACCCCTGGCCTTCTCCCTGGTCACCTAATTCGTTATCTTCCCATGATCCACCTTTCCCAACCCCCTCCCCATTCTACACCCTGCCACCACCCCATCCCAATCACTTATCCCCAAGACCCATCCACCCCCTGTCTCTTTACACCTCTCCCCCCAACCTCCCCCCTCCCCCCCCCCCCCCCCCTCCCCTCCCATTCCCCCAACTTCTCTCAGCCTCAGCTGACCATGTTTTTCCAAGTACGTGAACTGCTTGTGATGCATTTTGGCCAGTCAAGGGTCTGCAGATTAGACGGAGCCACAAAGAGTCAGACGTGGAGCCGTTGTTTGGTGATACGTTGAGAGGAACCTCTGATGTCACTCAATGAACAATGGCAGCTTTCAGTGCTCCTCTGCTGTTCCATGCCATGGATGTTTAGGCACTTGTTTGAGCCGCTGTTTTTTTCTTTTGTGTTGTTGATGTTTGTAAACAGTAAGCATATGTGTATTGTGTATGGAACATTTTTAAAGACATCATGTATGGAATCTTTTGTTTTTTTCAAATGTGTATGTTGTACATAGAACATTTCTACAGAAACAATTTATCAAACAAGTGATGATGTGGACTGCTGATTTTTTTGTTTTGGGTTGCTTTTGTTTTTGTGGTATTGACTGCTGATGTTTTTTTGTTTGTATTTGTTTTACAGCACATGTGATGTGATTTTGACAAGACAGATTCATAGTTGAACAACATTTGGCAAAAAGAAAAGTTGATGTTAGCATTATTAAAGAACTGCTGAATGGTTCAAATGAATGGTCTGTTTAAAGGGGTCCTCACCCATAAATAGCATGTTTGGGTTGTTCAAAAGTATGATTGAGCGTGTTTCGATGTACGTGTTACTTTTCTGCTGGAACTCACTTCTATCCGTGTTTCGAGTCGTGCAAGTAGCCAAATCGTGACTCGCCATGCAGATTGCCGAGCACAGTATGGAAAGAGACGAGAGTCGGGGATTCTGCAAGTGACTTATAAATGCCAAGACTACTGTGAATGAAAGACATGTCCCTAAAAGCTTTCGCTATGAGGACGTAAAACTCAACTATTTTCCGGCGATAATGGCAGATGCTCCCAGTTACGAGTCAAGTTCCAACGAAGAGGACATCGAACGTGAAATTTTCACTGAAGTGTATGGAATTCAGCCGTACCAGTTTGAACCTACAGCTCCTTGTACAGTACCACCTCCCTCGCCATCAGACGCTTGTGTTTCTTTCCAGGCAGTTCGACATTTTACAGGTTGACCATATTATGTACATGTACATACATACGCACAACACAGATAGTACATGATATAAACATGCACATACATACATCTGTTCACACACACACACACACACACACACACACACACACACACACACACAGTTATTTACATACTACAGTAATGTGTGTACATTACCGTTGTATGTAAATAACTTTAAAATGATTATGTGATAAACCACATTTTCCTTCAGTTGTTTAGATCTATCAGATAATGCCTTTTCCTTTGAACAGGAGTTTGTCAGCTACTGCATCATCACACTAATTCTCTTCCCTGCTGTAGAAATCTTTTCAATAGCTGTTCACTTTCAGTCTCCCCCCCCTCCCCCCACCACCCTTTTTTTACATTCCTCATTTTCAGTTTCACTCTCTCCACTTAAATTCTGAAGTTCCACAATGACAATTAGAATCTGAGGGGTCTTTTACAATATATTGCAGTCAAAGATTCTGGCTGTTATTGTAAAAACTGATGCGTGATGTGCCGTACACCTAAACTGCAGATCTAAGCTCATTATTCTCTTACTCACCAGGGCAGTTTATAGCATACAGACATACCACACCTGCATATATCGTAAAAAATACACACTAAGTCACCATCCTGTATCCAAATACTGAAATAATTCACTTACTAAAGCATATGGTTGTTGGGCGGAAACTTGAACTTGCAGGGGTGCCTGATGTTCAGCAATGTCCTGAAAAATAAAAACCCAAACTATTATTCACTGGAGTCCAACAAGTTGTTATTTTTGGACATGGACACTTTCTTGTTAATAAGAATCGTAACTTCAGTTTTGCTGGAAACAGTAACAGCAAGGAAAAAAAATCAGTCACAAACATGCAACAGTTTCAGTGGCAGCAGGCAGTGTGACTGACCGACTGCCACTATGACAGTAACAATGTATGTTTCAGTTTGATGCCAACACTCAACAAAAACCAACAACTATCTTTACAACCAACCATACACTGAGAATGAAATGAAACACAAAAAGATCAACCACCCATTCCACAAACCTTACCTTCTTTACGTCTCTGAGTTTGGCTCTCTTGCTCCTGACAGAATCCATGTCACTGTTGCGTTTGAGGCTTGCATTTGCAGCTGGCGAATGAACAGAGAGTGCTTTAATACATTTTTCTGTTATAATAGTTGGCACAGCATCCTCTTTCAGCTGTCTTCGGACCCGAATTCCAGCTTCCACCTTTACCTTCCAGGTCTGTTGATCTTGGAAACTGTGCTCTTCGAAGTGACGACTGCAAATGGCATGATAACTGTCCCGAAGAACAAAATCTTTCCTCGTGGTGGTGACAAAAATTTATCCACAATCGCCTAAACTGGCTGGAAGCACCTGGAAAAGCATGAACGCTTACTCTTTGCTTATTTCCTGATGAAATTCCGCAACCAGACACAGCACACATTCACCCCATCTCACTTCAGCCGAACACAAAGAGCGACTTGGCTTTTCGACGTCATCAGTTGGGAAACCCCCCTTTTATCGAAATCGAGGCCCTCGTTCCTGTTTCAGCCTCTCGCTTTCCCAATCCGCAGGAAATGCTGCTCTCACTGCAAGATGAGAGCACAGGCGGCTGATTCGGGGCTGGGTTTCACAATACGACCACATACCAAAACTGTGTATTTGGTCAAAATAGATTTGTAAAATGGGTGAGAACCCCTTTAACCTCTGGTTCTCACCTTCTCTTTCTGTCTCTGTACCTGTACCAAGACCATATTCTATCTCTGTCTCTGTTTGTCTCTGTCTGTCTGCCTCTTTTCACTCAGAAACGGTCTTTCTCTCCTGTATCTGTCTGTCTGTCTGTGTATCTTGCTTGCTCTTTTTCTGTCTGCATCACACACACACACACACACACACACACACACACACACACACACACCACCACCACCACCACCACCACCACCACCACCACCACACAACAACAACAACACGTGCATGCACACATGCATGGATGCTTACACACACACACACACACACACACACACACACACACACACACACACATAAGCACACGCGCGCGCACACACACACACACACACACACACACACACACACACACACACACACACACATGCTCGTTCTCAGACAAACACACACCATGCACTGACATGATTATCTAACACAAGCACAGAATTACACACACAAATGCTGACATGTAAACATACACACAAGCATACATACACACACACAAAATCACATATGCGACTATTCTCTCTCTCTCTCTCTCTCTCTCTCTCTCACAATGTGTACGGACTTCCGGTTCAACATGGCGGCTGATCTCTCCATGGACTAAATCAGTCGTAGCAGAAGACCTATCATGGGCAGGACAAGATACAAAAGGAAGCAGGATAAGAAAGGAAATGCCTCCATAAAGTCAACCAGAGAACCATCGGAACCTTCTACAGGACCAGAGCTATGTGCATCGATTGTTACATCGACTGTTAGATCTGAAGGGGAACAGTGCAGGCAAAACTCCACCAACGGCCGCGCCTTGAAATGTATGGAATGTTTAGATCTAATTCCCTGGTCACAAACTGGACTCCCAAGCTACATGCTATGCGTATTTTTGAAAACTAAACGAAAGTTTATGTGCGAAAATTGTGCATCAGGTTTAATGAGTCCTGAACTGATGAAGGAGATTCAGCAAGAAAGAGGTGAGTCTGATCAACGGGATAGACCTACTTTTAGCGGTTACTCCACTGTTGGCAACCAGACGAAAAGGGACCTTACGAAAGACAACAGTACAACAACAAAATCAAACACAGCTTCTCAGACAGAACTTACAAAAACGAGGGAGAGTCTGATGAATGAGGTGAATGCGTCGATTTTGGATCTGAAAAGCACGATCTCGAGCCAAATCAACGAGCTGCGTGAGGTGGTCCAGAGTGCGAGTGTGGCTGCGCGGTCGACTGCGGACGGTACAACAGGCGTTGTCGGGGCCCAGCATGTGGCATCTGCTGCGGGCGCGGTAGGTGCCACTCGTCTCGGGACCATGTCACGGATGAGCAGCGGTGGGAGGCCGACATACTCGGACATTGTCAAACGCAAAGCTAAAAGGTCTGTAATGAAGGGTTCTACGGCATCTGATGACGTTAAAAACGATGACGAGAATAAAAATGACGCTAGGGGGATGGATGAGGGAAAAGAACATTCAGAAAAAGACAAAATTAACCCCTTACATTCTACAAGCAAACAAAGAAATAAAGATCTCCAGCAAAAACACGAACTTTCTTCACATTCATTGCAATCTAGAGGTTCCATAGATTTACCCGAAGTTGTTGTACTGCACGACTCGGTGCTAAACGGTATATCCGCTCAAGAGACTGGGTGCAGCTTATGGACTGTATATCAAGAAAAAGAAAACGACCACCATTGATCAATGCAAGAAGGCTTTACTGTCTGACTCTATCGACAATGCAGACGTGTTTGTGCTTCATGTTGGGGTAAATGATCTCAAAGACACATCTGATCCAAAGAAAAGGCATCTACTTTCATCAACCTCGTGAAAGAATTGCAAAAGCATTATCCTCAAACTCGAATTGTTGTTAGCAAGGTCGCCCCAACTAGGATAAAAAAAGCTAAACAACAAAAGAGAAATCTTTAATGACGAAATACATTGTAATCTTTCCGGTCAAAATAACGTGTCGTTTGTGTCCCACGAAAACATCACCAACAACACTCAGTACATGTGGGACTTAATCCATCCTTCAGAAAGGGGCCTCAGCGTGTTTGCAGGCAACCTTGGTCGTCATCTTCATTACATGTACTGGAGAAAGCAAAGACAACCCGGTCATCGCTACAGCTCTCATCGTCCCAGGGATAACCCACCCCGTCCACATCACCAGGGCAGGAGGAACTCTTTCTTGCTGCGCAGGGAACATCGGGGACAAGATTACCTGTACAATTACCGAGCCCAGTGAAAGTCTTCTGTCTACGTATTTCTGTTGGATTGTTATAAGGCTGCCATTTTCATAGTCGCGCATGATTGTTCATAGTATTATTAGTCACTGTCCTGTTGATAGATTTTAGGTATTGCCATACTGAATTTCAGTTTTTGGTGTTTGCAAAGTGTCTATTTTCATTTTAATAGGCTATTACTGTGCTTTGTTTTATTTGCAGTATTCTTCTGTTTCTTTATTATTATTCTTTATAACTTTTTGATGGAAAAAAAGACAAATATTAGTATCCTACAATGGAATTGCCGTTCAATCACTACCAATATAATACACCTTCAACAACATCTTGAGAACAACACTTATATGGTCATCATCCTTCAATCTCTAAATGTGACAAAGAAGGACTTGCCACGATTGGACCATTTCTTCTATCCACCAGTGTGCCAAGAAAGTGATTGTGCTGCGAAAATTTCTGTGGCCATTTATATTAATGACCAACTATTTTACCAACCAATCCAATCGCCTGTACCAAATGACACAACAAACTTGTTTTCTTGTGCAGCGTGTGTCCGATTCGACAAATCGTTAGTTTTGAATATCGTTTCAGTGTATTTCCCAAAAGGTATTATTGATTGCAATTCTGACTGGCTACGTTCGTTAAATACTACAACTGATAAATGGTTAATAGCGGGGGACTTTAATGAACATGCTCCTTTTTGGGATCTATCTTGCGTCAAAGTAACCTCTAATCGCTTGGTGGAGAATATTTCAGATTCTCCACTTTTTCTTTTAAATGACGGAAGTGTTACAAGACTGCCTGATGTTCCCAGCCACAACCATCAGCAATTGATCTGACTCTAATCTCTCCAAAGTTAGTTCCTAGCTGCAAGTGGCAATTACACGATAACACTTTGGGAAGTGACCATATTCCTATTATCCTTACTTTTAGAGGATTTGAAGTTAAGCACAATGATGTAAAGGATAAAATTCCTAAATTTGATTATAAACGAGCTGACCGGGCCAAATTTGAATCTGTTCTAAGGTCTTACGACGTTAGTTCTTTTGATAAATCAGACATTGAATCTATGTACACTCATTTTACAGAGGCAGTTTTAAATGCTGCAGGCAAAGCAATTCCCAAAATTAATGTGTCAAACTCTTCGAAACACGTTGGTAAAGTATGGTGGACAGATTCATGTAAAAATGCTGTAGACAAAAACAAGAACATCTTTAAATCGTATGCTAAAGTTAAAAAAGTGAAAGGCAGTGTTCCTGTCAAATCTGCTAAAAACCAAAGAAACAGTTATAGAAAGTGCTAAAAGCAACTTTTGGTCAACGTTTTGTTTTAATGAAATAAGTGACCATAAAGATAAAAGTAAAATTTGGAAAAAGATCCATGAAATGAAAAATGGGATTCATCTACCAGAATATCCAGTTATTCTAGGTGATGAACAATTTCCTTCAGAATATCAAAAAGCTGAGGCATTTGCTGACACCTTTGTAAAGAATAGCTCCTACAGTAGTCTATCAGACAAATGCAGAACTTTGAGGGAAAATCAATCACAAAATGACATATACAATGACCCTGAGAAAAATAATGATCACTACTTGAATGCTGAAATTACTTTCCAAGAATTACTGTCTGCTATCTGTTCATTACCTAAGACCAAGAAAACTTCTGTTGGTCTGGATGCCATTTCCAATGAGTTGATAAAACATCTTCCAGAAAACTTTTTGTTATTTTTACACGGAATTATTAGTAAATGCTGGATTGAAGGTAACATCCCATCCATATGGAGAGATTCAATTATAGTCCCTATTTTAAAGCAGGCAAACCAGTACACGATGTGAATAGTTATAGACCTATCTCTCTGACGTCTCACGTATGCAAATTAATGGAGCAAATTGTTTTAAATCGATTGTCTTATCATTGCGAAAAATGTGGGATTATCCCTGTAAACCAAGGAGGCTTTAGAAAAGGCAGATCAACCATTGATCATTTAGTGAAATTAACAACTCAAATCAAACAACAATTTGCCAAAAGACAAAATGTTCTTGCCACATTCTTTGATATAAATAAGGCATACGATCAGGTTTGGCATAAACGATTACTATACAAGTTAAAAACGGTTGGGCTTTCTGGTCATATCTATGACTATGTTAAAACATTCTTGGCCAACAGAAGTATCCAAACAAGAATTGGTCACATCTATTCCTCTAAAAGATTCCTTGATATGGGTATCCCTCAAGGCTCTGTTATTGCTCCTATTCTATTTAATATCCTAACTTACGATTTACCAATATCTATTTCCCAAAAAAGTAATTTCATTCAGTATGCCGATGATATCTGTGGATGAATGTTACTTTAAAAAAGAAAACATCAAAAGGTCTATAAATTTTATAAAAAGAGCATATCAGTGTGATCTAGATAATATTGCTATGTATATGTCTGAAAATGGTTTAAGCTTATCACCTCAAAAATCTCACATGATGCTATTCGATGCAAGTGGATATGTTCACAATGCCCCAGAATTCAAAGTTAACAACATCATACTTAAATACGCTTCAAATATTAAATTTCTTGGTGTTTATATAACGTCTAAGCTCTCTTGGAATCTGCATTTAGAACATGCTGTAAATCAAGCAAGAAAGTCATTGAACCTTCTAAAAGTCATAAGCAGACAAAGCTGGGGTCAAGACACAAATACATTAATTCATTTGTCCTCAGCTTTAGTTAGATCTAAATTGTCGTATGCACAAGAGGTTTTCTTTAGTGCTCCAAAATATCTATTGAAAAAACTGCGGAGCATAGATTGTAAAGCATACAGAATAGCCCTTGGCGTTCCATTTCATGGTTCCATCATAGGATCTTACCATGAAGCAGGTGTTTTGCCTCTTGATGATCAGCGAAAATTAGCCTGTGCTAAATACATTTTAAGATGCTCTACCATTCAAAATTCAAACCAAATGGAACTTGAAATTAGGTCCGATATTCATTTTCCTAAGCGTGCAAAACGTATCCGATCTAATAAAACTATTCTTACATTTTCTTCTAAACTATTGACAAAATTAAACACTAATCAAAAGAAATTAGCTGTGCGTTTTCCAATAAGTCCCATCCCAACCTGGGAGCTTTCTAAGGCAAAGTTTGATTATAACTATACACAACTGTCCAAGTTTGATAACATCAATGTTCTTGCATATGAAGCTAGATCCCATATGAATGATTTTTATCCCAATCATCTAAAAATCTTCACTGATGGTTCTTTATTAGACAATCAGGCAGGCTGTGGTTTTGTCATCCCCACTTTAAAAATTGAGAAATCTTTTTACCTTGGTAAGGACTTCTCCATTTTCACAGCTGAATTAATAGCAGTTTTAATGGCTATTCAGTATGTCATTGATACACCATTCAATTTCTATGGTGCACTCTTTTGTGTAGACTCTAAATCAGTTCTCCAAGCTTTAGAATCAACAAATCCGAAAAACCGGGCTGAAGTCATCACAGAAATTAAAATACTTATTCATGTTCTTATATCAAGGGGTATCGCAGTTGATTTTTGTTGGATCCCATCTCATTGTTCAATATCTGGAAATGAATGGGCTGATCGTACAGCTCGTGCAGGTGCAAAAAAGTCTTTTAAATCCAAGGATATTCCCATTCTTTTAAGTTTACAAGAGGGTTACTCTTTATTACAAAAAGCTTCTTTTGAAAATTTTGAAAAGATATATAAAGACTACATGCTTCCCAAAGTACATAAGCCTAATTCTTCAATAAAGTGTTGTTTAAACGCTCGATCACAAAATTTTTCAAAACAGAATTCATTAATAAATTATACATTTTATCAAAAAAATGTCAATAAACACCCAAAACACCGCAAAAAAATTGTTTCACTGTTTTACAGACTTAGGTTAAACGCTTTCAAAACAAAGTTCATAAAAAACGCCCAATGTGTATGCAGGGCTGTTGATAGTTGTACAACAACACATATTTTGTACTTTTGTCCTTATTTTGAATCAGCTCTATCAAAATTCAGAAAAGATGAATCTAAATGCATTTTCCAAGAACCTGTCTTTCTTTTGAACTTTGTTCAGAACTTAATGATAAGTCCAGTCGGCTCGTTTTTATGATTTCTGCGTATTTTAGACTGTTTTGTTTTGACTGTTGCAATTTGATTTGTTAATGTTGATTTTTGCTAAGGATTGTTCTTATGTCGTATTTCCACTAATATTTAACACACACACAGGCACACACACGCGCGCGCACACACACACATGCACACACACACACACACACACACACACACACACACACACACACACACAAGCAAGCACGCATGCATACTACACACTCATACACATATACAAGTAAACACTCACTTCCTGTCTAATATCACTTTAAAGTGAAAAGACGTTAAATCGAAGAACAACAACAACAATGTGTACATGAACAGACATAAAGCACACACGTGTGCAAGAAAGGAAGCACACAAATATACACAAATGTGCACATATACAGAGACATACACTGTATGCATAAGTGCAAGAGAGGACACACAAAAACACACAAACGTAGAGACACCAGACAACAGCGTAAATTTGGCCTTCACACACACACACACACAGCCCGATTGTGAAGTGTGTGTGTGTGTGTGTGTGTGTGTGCGCGCGCGCTGTCCCTTTGAACAGAGGCAGACTGACGGAACGTCGTTAACCCTGTCTTCCCCTCCCACCCCACCCCCAAACCAACCCACAAACAGGTCTGTCATGTGACTGAGGGCAAAAGGTTGGGGGAAGGGAAGGAGGTTGATAGCAAGAGTAGGGGGACAAAGGAGGGGGGTTGGGGGAGGGGGATTCAATCACATGACAGGGATCAGGGTCGGAGGGTGGGTAATGAAACGCTGGAGGTGGGGAGGGGGCGTTATAGAAAACTTGTCCAGTCCAACGGAAACACGACAGAAGCCGCTTGGCAGTCAACCTCCAATACAGCAACTTGAATCAAGACTCGTTTGGGCCTTTCATCAGTCTCAGTTGTCGATCGGCCTGTTCAGCAGTAGGGAGAACGAGGTCTTTGCACATTCATCGATTAGACACTGGTGACCTACTCGTTTTTGAGTGAACCAGCCTTTTAGGAAGAAGAAGAAGAAAAGGGTCAGTGGAGAGAGTTACAGAACTTGCATGAAGATGGCGAACTATGTGGTTCTGCACAGCGGGTATTGTCACCCTGTGTTGAGATCATGGAACTCCGGCAACACGACAATAACTCCAGAGAATCTCATGTTTCCAATTTTCGTTGTGTGAGTAATAGTTACACGTTTTGAACGTATCTTTTGCCCCTTATAACAGTGTTTCATAAGTGTATTCCCTATGATTGGTAACATTTGCAGACGACATAAATCCTCAGTTGACCCTGAGGACGGAGTTAAAATGGAAAGAGGGTTTTCAAGTCTTGCGTGTGTCGAAAATGAACTTGTCTAGAGAGTAGTTGGTGTATTAGAACATACTGTTTGATACCGTTGTGTATTTTAATGTTTCAAATTAAAATTGGTGCGTTTGTGACTCAGTTTTGGACACATTTGATCAAATACTACAACCCATTCTCCCTGTGGCAGAAATAGGCATTGACCATTCGAATCTTGTGACCTCAAGCGAGGCTTAAAGGGGTGGCGAGAGGGACAGGTGGAGTGGTGGGGGTATAGTCTCGTGACAAGACTTTGGTATTGAAAAGAGGAATGTGCTGCAATCATCACTTTCAGATTCATGGGGAGGGAGAATGAATTTGAAGAGGGATTTCGCTATTTTTGTCAGTTTGAAGAGAGATTTCATATTTTCAATATTCTTGCCCAAGTTTCTGTTTACTTCTGTTTCATATTTATCAATATTTTTTTTTCTTTTTTTAATTCATCCATTTTGTTTTTCATATTGCATCTTTTATTAAAATGTTAGCAGGTTGAATTAATCCCACATTCAGTTATTCTCAATAATTAAACTGTGTAATTTATCCACAATTTTTTTTCTGGCTATCGGGGAACATTTAATTAAAAACACAGACATTCTTCATTTCAAATTTCAAAATATTGCAGTAGAAACATTATTCACGTACAACACACTGTGCATAATACGACCATAAATGAATTTCATATTTCATCCATTTGCGCAGTGTTTTGGGCAACTGTCATCATCATCAGTCCTCTGCGTGCCTGCTGGCGCTTGAGGCAATGGCAAGAGATCTCCATCTGGCTCTGTCTGCGGCTGCTCTGGGGGCTGTGTTGAGAGTCAGTCCTTTGTCTTTCAGCTCCCTTTCTATTGTCCTGCGCCAGGTTTCCTTCGGTCGTCCCCGTTTTCTTTTACCTTGGGGGGTCCAGCGCAGGGCTGTTCTGGGGAGTGAGCTGGGTGGCATGCGACAGACATGCCCTAGCCATCTCCATCGACGCGCCTGGATGGTGTCCTGTAATGTGGAGACTTCTGTTCTAGTCCTCAGTTCTTCGTTTGAGATGATGTTAGGACAGAAGATCCTGAGGATACGTCGCAGACTCTTGTTCTGGAACACTTCCAGCTTTTTCTCAATGGCGACGGTCATCTTCCAGCACTCTGAGCCATACAGGAGGATGCTGAGGACATTGCTCTTGAAGAGTCGAATCTTCGTTTGGATGCTGAGGACGGTGGATCTCCAGATGGGCCTGAGCATTGCGAAAGCTTGGTTGGCTTTGCTGATTCTGGCGTTGATCTCCTGATTGCAGTCGCCATCTGTGGTCATCTTGCTGCCCAGGTATAAAAATTCCTGGACATCATCAAGTGGTTTGCCGTTAGCGGTGATGGGGTTGTTGTTTGTGGCATTTTTTCTCATGACCTGCGTCTTCCTTTCGTTGACCTTCAGCCCAATGGTGCTGGCTATCTCGCTGTGGACAACTGTACATGCAGTAATAAACTGTAGTTGTCTCTGTGTGTTTGTGAAGATGAGAAAGGAAGGGGGTTGGGATGGAGTTGTTAAATCATGCATGCAAATTTACCAGTGTGCATATGTAAAGTGGCCACATTCTGCACCTTACTCCCATTTTTGTTTGTCACCAAAAAATTTTTATGTGCAACAAGCAAATCAGAATATTGAGATCATGTGTACTAAAACATTGAGAATCATATATATCTATATATGACTTGAAATTCACTCGTGTGATGAAGTGGATAAGTATCCTAGAACATTGAAGCTTTACCTGTGAATCATGTCATTTTGGTACATTGAACATAGCTCTGTGTGTGTGTGTGTGTGTGTGTGTGTGTGTGTGTGTGTGTGTGTGATTTAATTTTAATACTTTTACATGACCAGCATCAGTTTGCATTGATTGATATCTGCTGATGGGTATTTTCATGTTCCAAACCTACCAGATTCAGTGCATACACACACACGCACACACACACACACACACACACACACACACACACACACACACACACACACACACACACGTACGCACACATGCATGCATGCACACGCACACACACACACACACATGACTAACTTACGCTCAAGAAGTATTTTTTAATGCACCCCAATACCTTTTAAATAAACTCCAGAGCACTGACTGCAAAGCGTATAAAATTGCCCTTGGGGTTCCCACACATACATCTAACTTAGGGACCTATAATGAAGCAGGGATCTTGCCCCTTTCAGAACTTCGGAAAGCTTCTACTTCAAAATTTGTCTTAAAGAGCTTCTCACAAACCAATTTTTGCTCAGAAGAAGTATGTTTAAAATCAGAGAAGGATTTTGGAAAACATGCCAAAAACATACAGTCAGCAAGGTCTGTTTACTCATTTTCCTCTGATCTTCTAAAGGATACCAAAATAGATAAAAATAACATAGCCCAAAAGCCCACGTATTAACCTATTCCAGAATGGGAACACTGTAAAGCCTCCTTTGATATTGATTATACAGATGTTTCAAAAAAGGATTGTCCACATATCTTAAGAACATCTGTTTACACTCATTTAGAAATTAAGTACAATCATCATTTGAAAATTTTTTACAGATGGCTCAGTGCTAGAAAATAATAACACGGGAGCAGCCTTCATAATCCCTAGCCTCAAAGTACAAAAGCTCTTCTATCTTGGTAAACAGTTATCGATATCCAGTGCCGAATTACTTGCTATACTTAAATCGTTGGATTTTATTCTAAATTTTCCAATAAAAAGTTCACAAATCTTAATAGGTGTTGATTCTAAAGCAGCAATCTACTCGATTAAGTCTGCATGTCCTTCAATCCGACTTGATATGATATTTGAAATTCATCGCATTATTCACCTTTTATCCATGCAAGGCATTACCGTCACCTAAATGTTTGTTTCTTGTCTTTCCTGATCCTGTATGTTTGTTTCCTGTCTTTCCTAATCCTGAATGTTTGTTTCCTGTCTTTCCTAATCCTGAATGTTTGTTTCCTGTCTTTCCTAATCCTGAATGTTTGTTTCCTGGCTTTCCTAAGCCTGAATCATGTCTGATTCTAGTCTTTTCTGACACTAGACACTTGCTACCTGTCTTTCCTGATTATGAATGATTGCTGCCTGTCTTTGCTGATCCTAAATATTTGTTTCCTTCTTTTCTGATCCTAAGCGTCTGTTCCTGTCTTTCCTCATCCTACATGTCTTCTTTCCTGACCCCAAAGGTATACCCCTTGTCTTTCTCGCCATAAATGTTTACTACCTGTCTAATCCAATCCACATGGTCTGTTCCTGTATTCATTATCCTAGTTTTAACTGTCTTTCTTGATCTTCAATGTTTCCCTGCTGTTTACAGGGACGAGGAAGATGCTGTTCAGGAAATTCAAAGCATGCCAGGCATCTGTCGTTATGGGATCAATACTTTGCGCTCCGCCCTCTCCCCGCTGGTTGAGAAAGGTCTGAAGTCGATCCTCATTTTTGGGGTGCCAGGAAAGATCGAGAAGGTAACAGCTGGTTTAGGTAAGACAGGGAGGGAGAGGGAGAGAGAGAGAGGAAGGGAGAAATCAAGATAGTGCAGAGTTTTTGTTCTTGTTGCTGCTGTTTCAAATTCTGGGCCGCCTCTGTGTAAGTATTCTTGCGCAGCTCATTCCTGTCCTAGGCACAGCTAGGTACACCCAGGTCTGTCTTCTCATTGTCGGCGTCTACAGGTAACAATAGTCATTCATCATAAGGCCATCCACCAGAGAAGATGTCGCTGTTGTGGCCACCAAATGTCGCCAGTATGTCACAAACCTGACAAGAATGTGGTGGGGAAGAGTGGGGCCAAGCACTACCAGAGGACCCAGACACCATAGCACTACCAGAGGACCCAGACAACATAGCACTACCAGAGGACCCAGACAACAGCACTACCAGAGGACCCAGACAACATAGCACTACCAGAGAACCCAGACAACTTAGCTCTACCAGAGGACCCAGACAACATAGCATTACCAGAGGACCCAGACAACATAGCGCTACCAGAGGACCCACACAACGTAGCACTACCAGAGGACCCACACAGCATAGCACTACCAGGGGACCCACACAGCATAGCACTACCAGGGGACCCACACAACAAGGTACTACCTGAGGACCCAGACAACATAGCACTACCAGAGGGCCCAGACAACATAGCACTACCAGAGGACACAGACAACATAGCACTACCAGAGGGCCCAGACAACATAGCACTACCAGAGGACACACACAACATAGCACTACCAGAGGACCCAGACAACATAGCACTACCAGAGGACCCAGACAACATAGCACTACCAGAGGACCCAGACAACATAGCACTACCAGAGGGCCCAGACAGCATAGCACTTCCAGAGGACCCAGACAACATAGCTCTACCAGAGGACCCAGACAACATAGCACTACCAGAGGACCCTAACAACATAGCACTACCAGAGGACCCACACAACATAGCACTACCAGAGGACCCACACAACATAGCACCACCAGAGGACCCAGACAACAGCACTACCAGAAGACCCAGACAACATAGCACTACCAGAGGACCCAGAGAACAAGGTACTACCAGAGGACCCAGACAAGAAGGTACTACCAGAGGACCCAGACAACATAGCACTACCAGAAGACCCAGACAACATAGCACTACCAGAGGACAGAGACAACATAGCACTTCCAGAGGACCCAGACAACCTAGCACGACCAGAGGACCAGACAACGTAGCACTACCAGAGGACCCAGACAACAGCACTACCAGGAGACCCAGACAACATAGCACTACCAGAGGACCCAGACAACAAGGTACTACCAGAGGACCCAGACAACAAGGTACTACCAGAGGACCCAGACAACATAGCACTACCAGAGGACCCAGACAACATGGTTCTACCAGAGGACCCAGACAACAAGGTACTACCAGAGGACCCAGACAACAATGTACTACCAGAGGACCCAGACAACTTAGCACTACCAGAGGACCCAGACAACATAGCACTACCAGAGGACCCAGACAACATGGTTCTACCAGAGGACCCAGACAACAAGGTACTACCAGAGGACCCAGACAACTTGGTACTACCAGAGGACCCAGATAACTTAGCACTACCAGAGGACCCAGACAACAAGGTACTACCAGAGGACCCAGACAACATAGCACTACCAGAAGACCCAGACATCATAACACTACCAGAGGACCCAGACAACAGCACTACCAGAGGACCCAGACAACAGCACTACCAGAGGACCCAGACAACAGCACTACCAGAGGACCCAGACAACAAGGTACTACCAGAGGACCCAGACAACAAGGTGCTACCAGAGGACCCAGACAAAAGGTACTACCAGAGGACCCAGACAACATAGCATTACCAGAGGACCCAGACAACATAGTAGGATACAAAGGTGGAAATGAAATGCAGATGAAGGAATATATAACAAGGAACAAAAACAATACCTTAATCCTAGTTTGGAAAGTAGTAGGAAGAAGGAAGAAAGAAAAAAAGGTAAAAAAAAATATATATAATAATAGACTTGGGACAATAAAAAGGATGGATTGTCAAAGTTATGGAAATAAAAATGGAAGATGAAAATTAGGAATTCATCACCCTCTGGTGCAGATGTTAGTGTCACTGTCTTGCAGAATTGTAAAACAAAGAAATCAGGGATTCACATGATCTTGACAATTTGATGCCTCAAAAGTCAGCCCACGCTGCCCAGTTCTGATGTCTGAAACAATGCCATGATTCCCTGAAGATCACTACCACAAGTTGTACTTGCCGCTGGCAAAACAACATGCAGAGAAAGACATTCTGTGTGAAATGCAGGTACATGATGTACAGGGAGAAATTATACAAGAAAAAGAAGCACAAAATACAACTGTAGAAGTTTCCACCAGTGTGATTGTGAGAAAAAATCTTAACTATATCTTGCAAGGCAAAATGCAACTTCATAAATACACAAGGTACAAAGTAATGCTTACATACTACACAATGTGAAACAAATAGTCAATTTTTGACAAGTGATTATATCTTGTTCAAAAGTGACAAAGAACTCAGATAGAAATGACAACCAGTGACAATGGCGAGCATCGAACCCTGGACCTCCTGCCTGGCCGCAGTCATTGCTTGGTTAGGAATGTTACTGTGAACTTTAACCTTTGTATACTGACTTTGATTGTATTACCTCATGATGTTTCTGAATTTTTTTTTTTTACTGCATGCTTACAGTTTAGTGTGACAAATGTCAACTTGAAAACTCATGGGGCTCTTGATGGGTTGAAAACTTTTTATCTAAAAGTATATCAGGTTTGCAGTTTCATGTATGCCAAGCGCAAACTTCATAGTATGGAATGAGTGAACGTGAGCCACACATCACCTTCATAAATTAAGAAAACATTCACAACAAAGATGGAGTTTGTTATAAACATTTTTCTTTTTTAGTTCAGGTGGTCCTGAAATGAATCATACATGATCTGTTTCAAGTACTCTGTTGTGCTGATGTGCTACTGTGTTACTTGTTCTTAAATCAGCTTTTTTTTTTCACTTGGTAGGATGGTTTTGGCTCAGCAGCGGATGATGAGAAAGGGCCAGTAATTCAGGCTGTGAAGAAGATCAGAGAGTGGTTTCCCTCCCTTCTGGTGGCCTGTGATGTCTGTCTGTGTCCTTACACCAGCCATGGCCATTGCGGTAAGTCTGTATCCACCTGTCTGTCTGTGTCCTTACACCAGCCACAGCCATTGTGGTAAGTCTGTATCCACCTGTCTGTCTGTCTGTCTGTGTCCTTACACCAGCCACAGCCATTGTGGTAAGTCTGTATCCACCTGTCTGTCTGTCTGTCTGTGTCCTTACACCAGCCACAGCCATTGTGGTAAGTCTGTATCCACCTGTCTGTCTGTCTGTGTCCTTACACCAGCCACAGCCATTGTGGTAAGTCTGTTTCCACCTGTCTGTCTGTCTGTCTGTGTCCTTACACTAGCCACAGCCATTGTGGTAAGTCTTTCCACCTGTCTGTCTGTCTGTCTGTCTGTGTCCTTACACCAGCCACGGCCATTGCGGTAAGTCTGTTTCCACCTGTCTGTCTGTGTCCTTACACCAGCCATGGCCATTGTGGTAAGTCTGTTTCCACCTGTCTGTCTGTCTGTCTGTGTCCTTATACCAGCCACGACCATTGTGGTAAGTCTGTCTGTGTCCTTATACCAGCCACGGCCATTGCGGTAAGTCTGTTTCCACCTGTCTGTCTGTCTGTGTCATTACACCAGCCATGGGCATTGTGGTAAGTCTGTCTGTCTGTCTGACTGCCTTCCTCCTTTTCCACTCCTCTCTTTTTCTCTCTGTCTCTGTCTCTCTCTTTGTCTCTGTCTGTCTGTCCCTGTGTCTTTTCTGTGTCTCATTATCAGTGCGAATAATGAAACAGCACTGAAGTGGACCTGCAAGATTGCAATTTTAAGCAAAAATAAATGAGATTCTCAAATATTTGTGCTATGTGATGGTATTGTTATTAATTTAATACTTTCTATCATAGCAAGATATTTTCCTTACATAGTTTCATACTGACGAGCTTGGTGACTGATGAATTGTGATCGTCTCCCCTGCTGACAAGAATGCAAACATGGCCATCTTTTGATGGTGTCTCTCAAAGTGAAGGCATTACATGTCTGTTTTCAGCCTTGCAAGGACAGTTTCATGACCCCTGCATTTTGCTAGTGGTAGGTTAGTTTTTGTGTTGTTGTTAAATTTATTTGTAGTTTTTTATCTATTTATTTATTTGTTTGTATGCTGATGACAGGATCTACAGTCAGTGTCCAGGTTTTGCGTCCATACAGGACATGTCACCAGTTACTTATAAAGTTGTGTTGTAATGGACATTTGAGAATGACTGCTGTGATGGCTTCTCCCCATGTCCTCCAAGCTTCCAGGACTAACTAGCAGAGCCTGTGGGAGAGCACGGACCTCTGCCAAGGTCAACGCCCCCTTATCAACGTTATTTTATCAGTGTTATTTTATCAACGTTATTTCATCAACATTATTTCATCATCCTTATTTTATCAACGTTATTGTATCAACGTTATTTTATCAACATTATTTCATCATCCTTATTTTATCAACATTATTTTATCAACATTATTTTATCAATGTTATTTTATCAACGTTATTTTATCAACATTATTTCATCATCCTTATTTTATCAACATTATTTTGTCAACATTATTTTATCAACGTTATTTTATCAACGTTATTTCATCAACATTATTTCATCATCCTTATTTTATCAACGTTATTGTATCAACGTTATTTTATCAATGTTATTTTATCAACGTTATTTTATCAACATTATTTCATCAACATTATTTAATCAACATTATTTTATCATCCTTATTTTATCAACATTATTTTATCAACGTTATTTCATCAACATTATTTTATCAACATTATTTCATCAACGTTATTTTATCATCCTTATTTTATCAACATTGTTTTATCAACATTGTTTTATCAACGTTATTTTATCAACATTATTTTATCAGCATTATTTTATCAACATTATTTTATCAGCATTATTTTGCTCACTTGATCTATGTCACAATGAGGATCCGCTTCAGGTCTTACTAGTTCATAGATATCAATGCATCTTACCAACCTTTGTTTTCTTCTTTCATTGAGATCCAAAGATCACGTCTTGGGAAATTTACCAAAATGTTGAAAAATGACCTGTGTTGCAATATTTAACCCGTTCGCTGCTTGAAGCTGCTTGAAAATGTTACAAACAAAGGCTTTCCCAGTGCCAGGGAAATCTAATGATTTGGGGGTAATAATTAACAAAAAATTCTAGCTCAGAAACTACAAAAAATATAACAATGAAATATATATGATTTTTGAAGGAAATTGAATGAAGATTTTGAATCTGGGCTTCTTTTGTTTTAATTTTGATAATAAAAAAGTATTTAGACAATTAGATTTGGATAGATTTTTTTGCACGATCAAAAGCATATGTATTTACCACTACATCTTCACATCCAAACAAGAACACAAAGCAAAAAAGTTGAAAATAAAGTTTGTATTGTCACACTACACCTGTAAATGAAAGTAAAACAGTTTAGAAGTCTATCAAGACGCTCACACTCTATGCAGACAGGTCAGTCCACGACCACGCCCCCCTCTCCCCACCACGCCCCCTTGCTGGACTTCAACCCTCTCTTTCACTGCTCCTCTTCCCCTACCTTTCCCTCTGCCCTGTGCCGCACCGCGAGCAGGCCGCGCTCCCCTCTCACGCTGACTACCACGTCACTGACCACTGGCACGCAGTGCAGAGTACACACTAGGCGAGCTCGTTCGACGCTGGCAAACCAGTCAGCTGAACACACATTGAGGTCACACAGCCCGACACAATAACTGACGAATACGGTTGGCAATTCCATCACTATCATCATCTCACCTTCATGCTCGAGTGAGTCGTTGAATAAAAGATTATTGTCTTTGTCAAAAATCATTAGCAGAGCCTGCTCAGCTGTGTAAATACGTTGATTTGGTCGCTGCGCTTGTCGAAGGTTGCGCCGCCATCTTTGCAAGCGAGACGAAGTGCTGGCTGGTCATCCAGTCAGTGATGAGAATAAATGGGCTTTCCCCTCACGTGTGGTCATTTACATATCATTTTAATACTACAGACATATAAGGCTTACTACGCACACTCTATTTAAGTCCGTTGATAGAAATAGTAACGAATGAAAATTCAAGAAAAATGCATGACGTCAGTGGACGGCCCATAGGCACTGGGAAAGCATTTTTAATGCGGCGTCAGCTGACGGCTTAAAGGCACTCTACGGGTTAAGGAAAAAAAGGAAAGAAGACAACAACAAAAATTTCAGCTCTGCCTTTTTATCATAGATCTACACCAAAATTTAATGGAAGCATCTTTGGGCCATGTTTCATCTTTCCGCTGAGTTCCGTTAAAATCAGTTTGGAAATTTTTGTGTAATCTTGCTGACGGACAGACAAACAAACCAACAGACGCAAGTGAAAACATTCCCTCCCTGGCGGGGGAATGACCAAGTCACCTCACTGGCAGTGGTCAGATGCTTTCAGCTGGCCTGGTTCAGGTCACTGGCAGTGGTCAGATGCTTTCAGCTGGCCTGGTTCAGGTCACTGGCAGTGGTCAGATGCTTTCAGATGGCCTGGTTCAGGTCACTGGCAATGGTCAGATGCTTTCAGATGGCCTGGTTCAGGTCACTGGCAATGGTCAGATGCTTTCAGATGGCCTGGTTCAGGTCACTGGCAGTGGTCAGATGCTTTCAGCTGGCCTGGTTCGCCTCACTGGCAGTGGTCAGATGCTTTCAGCTGGCCTGGTTCAGGTCACTGGCAGTGGTCAGATGCTTTCAGATGGCCTGGTTCACCTCACTGGCAGTGGTCAGATGCTTTCAGATGGCCTGGTTCACCTCACTGGCAGTGGTCAGATGCTTTCAGCTGGCCTGGTTCACCTCACTGGCAGTGGTCAGATGCTTTCAGCTGGCCTGGTTCAGGTCACTGGCAATGGTCAGATACTTTCAGTTGGCCTGGTTCAGGTCACTAGCAGTGGTCAGATGCTTTCAGCTGGCCTGGTTCAGGTCGCTGGCAATGGTCAGATGCTTTCAGCTGGCCTGGTTCAGGTCACTGGCAATGGTCAGATGCTTTCAGCTGGCCTGGTTCAGGTCACTGGCAGTGGTCAGATGCTTTCAGATGGCCTGGTTCACCTCACTGGCAATGGTCAGATGCTTTCAGATGGCCTGGTTCACCTCACTGGCAGTGGTCAGATGCTTTCAGCTGGCCTGGTTCAGGTCACTGGCAGTGGTCAGATGCTTTCAGCTGGCCTGGTTCAGGTCACTGGCAATGGTCAGATACTTTCAGATGGCCTGGTTCAGGTCACTAGCAGTGGTCAGATGCTTTCAGCTGGCCTGGTTCAGGTGGCTGGCAATGGTCAGATGCTTTCAGCTGGCCTGGTTCAGGTCACTGGCAGTGGTCAGATGCTTTCAGCTGGCCTGGTTCAGGTCACTGGCAATGGTCAGATGCTTTCAGCTGGCCTGGTTCAGGTCACTGGCAATGGTCAGATGCTTTCAGATGGCCTGGTTCAGGTCACTGGCAATGGTCAGATGCTTTCAGATGGCCTGGTTCACCTGACTGGCAGTGGTCAGATGCTTTCAGCTGGCCTGGTTCAGGTCGCTGGCAGTGGTCAGATGCTTTCAGCTGGCCTGGTTCAGGTCACTGGCAATGGTCAGATGCTTTCAGCTGGCCTGGTTCAGGTCACTGGCAATGGTCAGATGCTTTCAGCTGGCCTGGTTCACCTGACTGGCAGTGGTCAGATGCTTTCAGCTGGCCTGGTTCACCTGACTGGCAGTGGTCAGATGCTTTCAGATGGCGTGGTTCAGGTCACTGGCAGTGGTCAGATGCTTTCAGCTGGCCTGGTTCAGGTCACTGGCAGTGGTCAGATGCTTTCAGCTGGCCTGGTTCAGGTCACTAGCAGTGGTCAGATGCTTTCAGATGTCCTGGTTCACCTCACTGGCAGTGGTCAGATGTTTCAGCTGGCCTGGTTCAGGTGGCTGGCAGTGGTCAGATGCTTTCAGATGGCCTGGTTCAGGTCACTGGCAGTGGTCAGATGCTTTCAGCTGGCCTGATTCAGGTCACTGGCAGTGGTCAGATGCTTTCAGCTGGCCTGGTTCAGGTCACTGGCAGTGGTCAGATAGTTTCAGCTGGCCTGGTTCAGGTCACTGGCAGTGGTCAGATGCTTTCAGATGGCCTGGTTCACCTGACTGGCAGTGGTCAGATGCTTTCAGCTGGCCTGGTTCAGGTCGCTGGCAATGGTCAGATGCTTTCAGCTGGCCTGGTTCAGGTCACTGGCAATGGTCAGATGCTTTCAGCTGGCCTGGTTCAGGTCACTGGCAATGGTCAGATGCTTTCAGCTGGCCTGGTTCACCTGACTGGCAGTGGTCAGATGCTTTCAACTGGCCTGGTTCACCTCACTGGCAGTGGTCAGATGCTTTCAGCTGGTCTGGTTCAGGTCACTGGCAGTGGTCAGATGCTTTCAGATGGCGTGGTTCAGGTCACTGGCAGTGGTCAGAGGCTTTCAGCTGGCCTGGTTCAGGTCACTGGCAGTGGTCAGATGCTTTCAGCTGGCCTGGTTCAGGTCACTGGAGAGTGGATGACCTAGAGGCAGCTGAAAGAAATCCTGGATGGACGTAGGCCTGTCACATGTCAACTGTTTCAGGTCTTTCCGCCTTCATAACATCATGGTTCAGCATTGTGAAAAATGCTCCTTCGAAAATTATTTCTTGAGTAAAAAGAAAAGGTTCTCTAAATGTTTGCTTTTTACTGTAGAGGATTGGTTTGGTTGAAATTATGTTGTATGTTCCATGAAATGCCAGTTCAGGGCTCGTGAATTGCAAAAAAAATATTCAGTTTCAGGGGTTGTTGCCCCTTGACCTCACACGAGCGCTGCCTCTTGACCCTACGGAGGAGGCTTATGGGTGGCCTGTATTTTCTGGCGCTGTGCCTTTCAGCCTTTCAGGTTCCCACTTCTTTTCAAGTCTGACAGTGTAAAATAGTGGACTGGTTCAAGTCTGACAGTGTGAAATAGTGGACTGGTTCAAGTCTGACAGTGTGAAATAGTGGACTGGTTCAAGTCTGACAGTGTGAAATAGTGGACTGGTTCAAGTCTGACAGTGTGAAATAGTAGACTGGTTCAAGTCTGACAGTGTGAAATAGTGGACTGGTTCAAGTCTGACAGTGTAAAATAGTGGGCTGGTTCAAGTCTGACGGTGTAAAATAGTAGACTGGTTCAAGTCTGACAGTGTAAAATAGTGGACTGGTTCAAGTCTGACAGTGTAAACTAGTGGACTGGTTCAAGTCTGACAGTGTAAACTAGTGGACTGGTTATAATACCTCTGTCTTGTTGTGCAGGACTTAGGATAAAAAGCTGAGGACAGCTTAGGCAGAAGAAGCTTTCATCACAGCAATAGTTATGGGACAATAAATGTTTACATGACGGTGACAATATTGTTTGTGTGTCACTATTCTTTTCCTCTGTTCAGATTTTCAGTGTGATGATTAAGAGAGAGAAAGAGAGAGGGAGAGAGAGAGAATGTACGGAGATATCAAGTAAACAGCTGACCTAGAAATCATAATGCATGATGGATCTTTTAAATCTTGTCTGAACTGTGTAAGTAGATTATGTCTTGAAGACTCTGCTGAGTTCAGAGTTGATTTTTTTCCCTCCATTACTGTAGCATCATGGCTATTAGCAGATAGCATGTTGTTCAGAGTGATTGGCCTTATCCATTAATGTATGCATGCTGGTGCACTTCTGTACTTTTGATGTCTGCAAAATTTTAATAAACTTCTTAGGGTTGAATATCGTGTTTGCATGTCTTAGTATTCTGAAGCCACATCTGAATACTTCATTATGTATGTCATGTTGGTCTGTTCTCCCACCAGATCCCTCCTTGATTTTATCTCAGCTGAAGTAAAAAATATCAATACATTGCATTATTTCAGTACTGTCTGCAGTTATTCATGTAGTGTGTGTTTTCTGACATTGTAAAAAAAAAGTGAACATGGTGTATGTTCATCCCATGCTTTTTCAGGGATTTTCAGAGAGGACGGCGCTCTGGACAATGACCGCAGCATCGCACGGCTGGCAGAGGTGGCGGTGAGCTATGCTAAAGCAGGTACTGCATCCATCATCAGTCAGAGAGATTTTTTTTTCAGAAAAAGGGGAAACATCTAAAGAGAACCTAAGAGGGGAAAGGGTGGTACAAACAATGCATCATGCTGTTATGTTCTTGCACACAAATGAAGATTGCATCCCCCATCTTGAACACAAATGAAGATTGCTTCCCCCATCTTGAACACAAATGAAGATTGCATCCCCCATCTTGAACACAAATGAAGATTGCATCCCCCATCTTGAACACAAATGAAGAGTGCATCCCCCATCTTGAACACAAATGAAGATTGCATCCCCCATCTTGTACACAAATGAAGATTGCTTCCCCCATCTTGTACACAAATGAAGATTGCATCCCCCATCTTGTACACAAATGAAGATTGCATCCCCCATCTTGAACACAAATGAAGATTGCATCCCCCATCTTGTACACAAATGAAGATTGCATCCCCCATCTTGAACACAAATGAAGATTGCATCCCCCATCTTGTACACAAATGAAGACTGCATCCCCATATTGTGCACAAATGAAAGTTGCATTTTGTGCAGTACACAAATGGATGCAATCTTTTGCATATATGTAGATGGTAATCCTATGTCATACACACAGATCATAACTGCATCACTTTAAGTGTGCACAGATGAAGATAGCATCCCCATATTCTTATTGTATACTCATGAAGAATGCATCCACATACTGTATATTCATGAAGAATGCATCCATATCCTGTACACAAATGAACATTGCATCCCTCCCGTCTTGTTCACGAATGGAGATTGCATTCCCATGATTTACACAAATGAAGATTGCATCTCCATCCTGTACATTGTTTTCAGCACCTTGACTTTTGCCAGCTTGCTGCTCTGCATGTAGGGTACAGCCCTTTCATTTTGAATAAGGCACCTCCAGTGTAGAGTACAGTCCTTTCATTTTGAATAAGGCACCTCCAATGTAGAGTACAGTCCTTTCATTTTGAATAAGGCACCTCCAATGTAGAGTACAGTCCTTTCATTTTGAATAAGGCACCTCCAATGTAGGGTACAGTCCTTTCATTTTGAATAAGGCACCTCCAATGTAGGGTACAGTCCTTTCATTTTGAATAAGGCACCTCCAATGTAGGGTACAGCCCTTTCATTTTGAGTAAGGCACCTCCAATGTAGGGTACAGTCCTTTCATTTTGAATAAGGCACCTCCAATGTAGAGTACAGCCCTTTCATTTCGAATAAGGCACCTCCAATGTAGGGTACAGTCCTTTCATTTTGAATAAGGCACCTCCAATGTAGAGTACAGCCCTTTCATTTTGAATAAGGCACCTCCAAATGCAAGAAGCCTGATTTTTTGCTGCTTACTAAACTAAGTTTTATGTCACAGATTTCCACTGATGGCCATCTGACAGGGCCTTTGGTTCTTTATTGTGTTAAAAGTACAGCAAAAAGATGCGGTGAACACTGTTGATGAAAATCAAAAGTTGTGAAATATTTATGTTTTTAAACAAAGTGTAGACCATAAACAATATTGTTGTGACTGATTGGAGGACTTGGACTGGAACAAAGTGAACTGACACAAGCTCTTGCAAACAAGCCACTTCTGTTTCTTCGTTTGACCCAGGCGTCTGCTTTTGCCCTCTGCTCCTGAGAACAGGACAGAACTAAATTTCCAACAATTCTTGCATCTTTTCTTAGTCAAAATGTGCTTCTTCCGATTGCTATAGTTTTTTTGTTTTGTTTTTCAATTCCCTGATTTACGTTTGGTTGTTGGTCTTGAAGGTGAAGGGGCTTTTAAAACTGGATTGTATAAACTTTGTTTTTCATCTGTCTGTTTTGTTTTCTTTTCAAATATTATTACACATGTGGGGCTACATGATTTGCCAAGTTCTGTAAACTGCCTTGTGAGTGATTGTAAAAGCTGTCAATATTTACCTAGTGTAAGAGTGCCCGCACAGGTAGCAGCTTGTGAGATTGGATCCCCTACATCTTGTGCATCAAGCCACTCAAGATGTATATTCTCCCCACAAAATAGTTATTCAATGCATTTAGAAATCATAAGATTTTCGCAAAAAGTTATCAAGAAAGTTTGCAGCTTTTGCAAATTTTGCAGTTTTCTGCCCTCTGTCTGTCGCCAGTGGGGAGATCAAGAGTCACATGATGTTTGTTTCTCAGAGGATTGGAGACCAGTGACACAGGGTCAAATGTCTTCACTTGAAAGGTCATCAGGGGATTGGAGACCAGTGAGACAGGGGTCAAATGTCTTCACTTGAAAGGTCATCAGGGGATTGGAGACCAGTGAGATAGGGCCAAATGTCTTCACTTGAAAGGTCATCAGGGGATTGGAGACCAGTGAGACAGGGTCAAATGTCTTCACTTGAAAGGTCATCAGGGGATTGGAGACCAGTGAGACAGGGTCAAATGTCTTCACTTGAAAGGTCATCAGAGAATTGGAGACCAGTGAGACAGGGTCAAATGTCTTCACTTGAAAGGTCATCAGGGGATTGGAGACCAGTGAGACAGGGGTCAAATGTCTTCACTTGAAAGGTCATCAGGGGATTGGAGACCAGTGAGACAGGGTCAAATGTCTTCACTTGAAAGGTCATCAGGGGATTGGAGACCAGTGACACAGGGTCAAATGTCTTCACTTGAAAGGTCATCAGAGGATTGGAGACCAGTGAGACAGGGTCAAATGTCTTCACTTGATTGGAGACCAGTGACACAGGGGTCAGATGTCTTCACTTGAAAGGTCATCAGATGATTGGAGACCAGTGAGACAGGGTCAAATGTCTTCACTTGAAAGGTCATCAGGGGATTGGAGACCAGTGAGACAGGGGTCAAATGTCTTCACTTGAAAGGTCATCAGGGGATTGGATACCAGTGAGACAGGGGTCAAATGTCTTCACTTGAAAGGTCATCAGGGGATTGGAGACCAGTGAGACAGGGGTCAAATGTCTTCACTTGAAAGGTCATCAGGGGATTGGAGACCAGTGACACAGGGTCAAATGTCTTCACTTGAAAGGTCATCAGGGGATTGGAGACCAGTGAGACAGGGGTCAAATGTCTTCACTTGAAAGGTCATCAGGGGATTGGAGACCAGTGACACAGAGTCAAATGTCTTCACTTGAAAGGTCATCAGGGGATTGGAGACCAGTGAGACAGGGTCAAATGTCTTCACTTGAAAGGTCATCAGGTGATTGGAGATCAGTGACACAGGGTCAAATGTCTTCACTTAAATGGTCATCAAGTGCTAGTTTGAAGGTGAAGACAATTCTTCAATGACTTGTATGACCCCTGTTGGCTTGAATAATAATAATAATAATGAATACTTATATAGCGCCTATTCTCGGCTAGAGACCAAGCTCTAAGCGCTTTACAATCAACACTCGTTTACACAACGGGCTGCCTACCTGGGTAGTGCCGACTGAAGAGCTGCCAGCTGGCGCTTCATTCAGTCGTTTCCCGTGTCATCCGGTCAGTATCGTTCAATATCGATCACTCATTTTCCTTACTTCCTCCATTCTTTCCATTTCTCACGCAGGGTGCATGCTATGTGTAGCGTGTCATCCATACCAACGGCCAAACTGGCCTACTCTTCCGAAAGTTGGTGATGGGATTTTACGTGTGTGCAAGATGTTATGCATGCGATCACACACGGAACCTCGGTTTATAGTCTCATTCGAAGGACTGTATAGGAAATGGAGTCAGAACCAATGTTAACTCCGAGGGAAAATCCCCCTGTACCGAAATGCCCCAGCGGAGGTTCGAACCCGCAACCCCAGGATCACCAAGATAACGAGTCCGGCGCTCTACCAATTGAGCTATTCCGGCTCAATACAGGCCTGGTTTCTTTTTGGTGCTGAAGCAAACAGCGTGCTGAGTTGGTGTTGTAGGATTACCCTCCCCTGAGCCCTGACCATGCTTGCAAGGGCAGGTAAGGTCTGAGGATAGACAGCCATTCATTCCTAGACAGCTCATCCAGGCATGTCCTGTATCTGTTCTATCACAATATGATCCAGGGATCAGGCTGTCTGAGGATGGACAGCCATGCCTCGACAGCTCATCCAGGCATGTCCTGTATCTGTTCTATCACATTATGATCCAGGGATCAGGCTGTCTGAGGATGGACAGCCATGCCTAGACAGCTCATCCAGGCATGTCCTGTATCTGTTCTATCACATTATGATCCAGGGATCAGGCTGTCTGAGGATGGACAGCCTTGCCTAGACAGCTCATCCAGGCATGTCCTGTATCTGTTCTATCACATTATGATCTGGGGATCAGGCTTGCTACCCCAGGTGTGCAGTGTTGTTGGCCTGGAGTCCATTCCTGATGGCAGTTACTGTGATTTGGGTCATTATTCTTTCTTTCTTTCCCCATGCTAGATCTTCAATCAGGTTAGTAAGGCAAAGTTCACAGTTTGCCGCAGAGACCCCGCCAGTCCACTCAGCTTCTGCTGAACCTCAACCAGACTGGGCCACGTCTGGCATCTCAAGGCTTGAAAGGAGAGGCAGGACTGTAAGATGTGGGTGGGAGTTTGGGAGCCTGTACCACAAGGGCACTGGTCAGCATGTGAGAGTTTGAGACGTGAGAGATGGGAGAGGAGCTGGCAGTGTCCTGTTCACAGCCTGAAGATGGTCACTTGAGCTGCTGTGTTGAGTTGGTGGATTCTGTCCTCTTCAGTCCCAATGTCCAGGTGTTGGCGCCACGCTCTTATGAAGTTGGTCCTCGAGATGGTTTTAGCTGGGGCATTATGACTCCGACTTTTTGCTGCCTTGCCCCAGGGATGATGTGAGGTGGGATGACCTGGTTCAAGTAGTGATGGGCTTTCACAGTGCCTCAGTGGTGAGCCACATGGTCCTTGCTACCACTATCTGAGATGTCAGCCCACACCATTAAAAGGCCACCATCATAACAGTCATGTTCAGCAGTAGTGCAGTCTGCAAGTCTTGGTCCACATTGTCCCCATGTCTGCTGATGTCCGTTGTTGAAGTGGAATGATAATCTAGGCACACCTGTGTCAAAATGCAGCGCTGATGGTGCCGGCGTCGACAGTGATGCTGTGTGGCTGAGGTCAGGCATTCTTGGTGCTTGACTTTTTGTGAGGAGTATATCTTTAACCTGTTCACACTTTTGTGAGCAAAGTATTGACAAATTTAGAAAAATTCTTTCAGTTACCCTCTCTTGGGTATATGTCTTTTGTGATTACTTCCCTTCCACTCCTGTAATGATGATAGTCGATATCCTGATTGTTATTCTGGTGTGCACTTCATGTCAAATATTTGACTCTAGAGCTGTTCGTTTGCAGCACAAGCTGAGAAGAGGTCATTTGATTTTCAGTGCAAGGACAGGCATTATCATCCTCAGATTCTTTTCAGGAATAAGTCTATTCCAATCGAATCCAAGATCACAGGATGATTTTTTTCTGTCTGATCTCTGGTTGTCACATACACAATGCATGTAAAACATGTTATGGTTCCGGTGATTCAGTCCATTTCATTTCCTCTGTGCAGGCTGCCAGGTGATCGCCCCCTCTGACATGATGGACGGGAGGATCGGCGCCATCAAGAAGAAACTGCACGCCAGCGGCATGAGCAACACCGTCTCCGTCTTGAGCTACAGCGCTAAATTTGCCTCCAGTTTCTACGGACCTTTCCGGTCGGTTGTATGGATTACTAGATATGTGTACAGTTTCTATGGACCTTTCCGGTGGGTTATATTGATTACTAGATATGTGTACAGTTTCTATGGACCTTTCCGGTGGGTTGTATTGATTACTAGATATGTGTACAGTTTCTACGGACCTTTCCGGTGGGTTGTATGGATTACTAGATATGTGTACAGTTTCTATGGACCTTTCCGGTGGGTTGTATTGATTACTAGATATGTGTACAGTTTCTATGAACCTTTCCGGTGGGTCGCATGGATTACTTGATTTGCGTCCAGTTTCTATGACGTGTCTGAAGGGTTGTAGGAATGGCTGAATTTGCTTCCATCCTTTTGTAAAGTTGTGAGGGTTGTTAAATTTGTGTCCAGTTCTGCCTTTTCAGTTTGTTATGAGGTGGCTAAAATTGCTCCCAGTTTCACCTTTCTTGTGGCCACACTCCACAGTTAGCATTTTGCACCAAATCACTATATCATCCATGTCAGCGTTCTGAGGCCTGTTGCACCAAATCACTATGTCATCCATGTCAGCGTTCTGAGGCCTGTTGCACCAAATCACTATGTCATCCATGTCAGCGTTCTGAGGCCTGTTGCACCAAATCACTATGTCATCCATGTCAGCGTTCTGAGGCCTGTTGCACCAAATCACTATGTCATCCATGTCAGCGTTCTGAGGCCTGTTGCACCAAATCACTATGTCATCCATGTCAGCGTTCTGAGGCCTGTTGCACCAAATCACTATGTCATCCATGTCAGCGTTCTGAGGCCTGTTGCACCAAATCACTATGTCATCCATGTCAGCGTTCTGAGGCCTGTTGCACCAAATCACTATGTCATCCATGTCAGCGTTCTGAGGCCTGTTGCACCAAATCACTATGTCATCCATGTCAGCGTTCTGAGGCCTGTTGCACCAAATCACTATGTCATCCATGTCAGCGTTCTGAGGCCTGTTGCACCAAATCACTATGTCATCCATGTCAGCGTTCTGAGGCCTATTGCACCAAATCACTATGTCATCCATGTCAGTATCCTGAGGCCTATTGCACCAAATCACTATGTCATCCATGTCAGCATTCTGAGGCCTAGCAGAAGTTTGAGCCAGCATTTGATAACAAACTGGTAATTGATCAAAAGAATCCCCCCCCCCCACCACCGCCACCAATTATTTCAGTTGTTTTGGGGATTTCCACTGATGACATCACATACAGTTTTCAAATACATGAACTTTCCCTGAGCTGACGTCACATTTCCCGTAATCCTATCTTGGTGCCATGTGGTATCCCCCAAATAGTCCATTCCTTTGATGTGCATCTGTCTGCTTTCCTGCCTGCTGTATGGTCAAGTGTAGAAGAGCCAAAGGCAAGGCAGGCTGCAGGGCTTTGGACTTACTGAAACTGACTATGGCTTTGGACTTACTGAAACTGACTATGGCTTTGGACTTACTGAAACTGACTATGGCTTTGGACTTACTGAAACTGACTGATGACTTTGGACTTACTGAAACTGACTATGGCTTTGGACTTACTGAAACTGACTATGGCTTTGGACTTACTGAAACTGACCAATGACTTTGGACTTACTGAAACTGACCGATGGCTTTGGACTCACTGAAACTGACCAATGGCTTTGGACTTATTGAAACTGACCGATGGCTTTGGACTGACTGAAACTGACAGATGACTTTGGACTTACTGAAACTGACCAATGACTTTGGACTTACTGAAACTGACCGATGGCTTTGGACTCTCTGAAACTGACCAATGGCTTTGGACTTACTGAAACTGACCGATGGCTTTGGACTCACTGAAACTGACCGATGGCTTTGGACTCTCTGAAACTGACCAATGGCTTTGGACTTACTGAAACTGACCAATGGCTTTGGACTTACTGAAACTGACCAATGGCTTTGGACTCTCTGAAACTGACCAATGGCTTTGGGCTTACTGAAACTGACTGATGACTTTGGACTTATTGAAACTGACCAATGGCTTTGGACTTACTGAAATTGACAGATGACTTTGGACTTACTGAAACTGACCAATGGCTTTGGACTTACTGAAACTGACCATTGGCTTTGGACTTACTGAAACTGACCGATGACTCTGGACTTACTGAAACTGACCAATGGCTTTTGACTTACTGAAACTGACCAATGGCTTTGGACTCACTGAAACTGACTGATGGCTTTGGACTCACTGAAACTGACCAATGGCTTTGGACTTACTGAAACTGACCGATGGCTGTGGACTTACTGAAACTGACCAATGGCTGTGGGCTTATTGAAACTGACTGATGAGACTGATGTGGGAACCAGACTAAACAGTGTTTCAGAAATCCGGATGAGAGAGTAGGAATTTGCAGTTTTGATGGCCGTAATCAGGAGCTGGCAGATAGAAGCAATGCACCAAAGTTGAAGGAGGAAAAAAAAAACACAAAGGAAGTGGTTACATGCAGTTGATGAAGTGTTACCAAGGTTACAAACAGATAATGAGCCAAGAGCTCATATCGATGATAGAGGGAGAGATAATGTTGCTTAGAGCCCAGCCAACTGCAAAGGGCCACATCAGGGCTGTCACCTTGTTAAATCAAACCTCAGAAATGTTCCACTTGCTGATTGTGTGTGGGGAAGAAGAGCAGATCCTACAGTTTGTTTTGCTGGAAACAAACAGGGACCGTTGGATGGATGTAAGTTTTGTGTGAGAGTAGATACATGTCATATGGTGTCAACAGTTGTGGGGTAGCAGTGGAAATGATTGTGATACTAGAGTTCCAAAAGTTGAGATTTTAGGTTCAGGTGACATTTCAGTTTAACCTGTGCATCCATCTCAGGTGGTATGGCCGACAGTGTGATCATTCCAGGGACGGGAGATGTCGGACACTACACTGATAGTCATCATAATCTCCCCACAACATGATGGGCACTCAGAATCCCACCGTTTAGGTTGAGTGCCTGCAGGGTTCAGATCCACAATGTTTTCATGTAAAAATGATGCTATGAACCACTGAGCCAAGGAGACACTGGATGATCTGGCAGTGGCAGGGCAATGGTGAGTTTGACTAGGGTGGAACTGAAACATCGTGAACTTTCAGTTCTTGGCAAGAAAGATTGGTAGAGTAGGTCATGTGTAGTACAGAATGGTCCTTGCATGCCAGTCACAACCAGATGAACACAGCACTGTATAGTTTGTTCATGCCAGTCACAACCAGATGAACACAGCACTGTACAGTTTGTTCAAGCCAGTCACCACCCAGATGAACACAGCACTGTACAGTTTTTTCACGCCAGTCACCACCAAGATGAACACAGCACTGTACAATGTTTGCATCCCAGTCACAACCAGATGAACACAGCAATGCAAAGTTTCTTCATCCCAGTCACAACCAGATGAACACAGCACTGCAAAGTTTCTTCATCCCAGTCACAACCAGATGAACACAGCACTGCAAAGTTTCTTCATCCCAGTCACAACCAGATGAACACAGCAATGCAAAGTTTCTTCATCCAAGTCACCACCAAGATGAACACAGCGGTGTAAAATTTCTTCATCCCAGTCACCACCAAGATGAACACAGCACTGCAAAGTTTTTTCATCCAAGTCACCACCAAGATGAACACAGCGGTGTAAAGTTTGTTCAAGCCAGTCACCACCCAGATGAACACAGCACTGTACAATGTTTATTCCCAGTCACAAGATGAACACAGTGGTGTAAAGTTTGTTCAAGCCAGTCACAACCAGATGAACACAGCAGTGTAAAGTTTGTTCAAGCTAGTCACAACCAGATGAACACAGCGGTGTAAAGTTTGTTCATGCCAGTCACAACCAGATGAACACAGCACTGTACAGTTTGTTCAAGCCAGTCACCACCCAGATGAACACAGCACTGTACAATGTTTATTCCCAGTCACAACCAGATGAACACAGCACTGTAAAGTTTGTTCAAGCCACCAGCCGCCGTGGCGAAGTGGTTAGCGTCGCGGACTCCTGGCTGGGAGGTCGTGGGTTCGAATCCCATCAGAGTCATGTGGGTCTTTCTGCCCTGACCGGCTCCTACCTAGAGTTGAGTTTGCTGCGGACTCAGTTGGGAAGACTGGGACCACACAGTCGAGTTTCATCCACTTAATGGATGCGTTTCTGAGAGTGTTGCTCAAATTTCCTGACCAACACTGCAGGTGTCTGTATCTCTCGGGCCTGGTTGACGCCGGGATATATTATGAAAGGAAGCGTAGAGTACAGCCCTGTCATGTAGTCTCAGACCGAAATGGAAATCCGTAGCATCATCTTAATCATCCTCATTCTCATCGATCAGCATTTAAAAAAAAAATGTCTCAAATTCTGTGGCCCTTCATGCCCTGCTCTCATGGTGACCTCAATTTCGATGTCCTCTCTGCGTCTGTGGCCTTGGTTTGGTTCCGTCGGGGTCACCGGTATTGACGAGTTCATGGGGGCTGTCGTTGGACGGACGTGGTAGCGCCCTCCGGAGGGAGAGCTCACTCACGCCGGCTCCGCGACTAAGCAATTATAGTCGTCAGTAGGGGGCTTAGTAGGTGGTGTCCTGCGTATGTTAGATCAGAACAGGCGCCACTGAACACCATCGAAGTGACTCAGCAGCAGTGCAGTGTCTTCTCCGGTGGGTTGCCTCTTGACGACTTGACATTGACTGCTCCCTGTGGATTGCCGGTGCCGGGGCTGCGGCGGGGCCGACCGGGCTGTGGCTGTGGACGGGGTGTCAGAATGAGCGGCGTGGGTGCACTGCCTCTGAGGTGGCGTAGAGGTTGGGACAGCAAAAAAAAAAAAAAAAAAATGTTTGTTCAAGCCAGTCCTAAGCCAGATGAACACAGCACTGTAAAGTTTGTTCAAGCCAGTCATAAGCCAGGTGAACACAGCACTGTAAAGTTTGTTCATGCCAGTCACAACCAGATGAACACAGCACTGTAAAGTTTGTTCAAGCCAGTCATAAGCCAGATGAACACAGCACTGTAAAGTTTGTTCATGCCAGTCACAACCAGATGAACACAGCACTGTAAAGTTTGTTCATGCCAGTCACAACCAGATGAACACAGCACTGTAAAGTTTGTTCATGCAATGAACACAGCGGTGTAAAGTTTGTTCAAACCAGTCACAACCAGATGAACACAGCGGTGTAAAGTTTGTTCAAACTAGTCATAACCTGATGAACACAGCGGTGTAAAGTTTGTTCAAACCAGTCACAACCAGATGAACGCAGCAGTGTAAAGTTTGTTCAAACCAGTCACAACCAGATGAACACAGCGGTGTACAGTTTTGTTAAAGCCAGTCACAAACCCAGATGAACACAGCGGTGTAAAGTTTGTTCAGACCAGTCATAACCCGATGAACACAGCGGTGTAAAGTTTGTTCAAACCAGTCATAACCTGATGAACACAGTGGTGTAAAGTTTGTTCAAACCAGTCACAACCAGATGAACACAGCGGTGTAAAGTTTGTTCAAACCAGTCACAACCAGATGAACACAGCGGTGTACAGTTTTGTTAAAGCCAGTCACAAACCCAGATGAACACAGCGGTGTAAAGTTTGTTCAGACCAGTCATAACCCGATGAACACAGCGGTGTAAAGTTTGTTCAAACCAGTCATAACCAGATGAACACAGCGGTGTAAAGTTTGTTCAAACCAGTCATAACCCGATGAACACAGCGGTGTAAAGTTTGTTCAAACCAGTCACAACCACATGAACACAGCGGTGTACAGTTTTGTTAAAGCCAGTCACAAACCCAGATGAACACAGCACTACAGAGTGTACAGGTGGCGTGGATGTGAATGGCGCTGACACATACTTTCCTTACAGAGACGCTGCCAAGAGCAGTCCGGCGTTTGGAGACCGGCGCTGCTACCAGCTTCCCCCTGGCTCTGTGGGTCTGGCAGAGAGAGCTGTGGTAGGAATCCTGTTGTCTGTGTGTTTGACATGGTGGTCGCTGAACGTGAATCAGAATCAGAATTAATGTTGATAAAATGTTGATCAACGTCGATCGTCAATAAAACCTCACCAAAGTTTAAAAGACATGAGAATTTGAAAACCAAGTACAACAAATAATCTGCCCTAATGGCAAGGCTTATAATAGAAGCTGTATAGTATTTTCTGAAATTTACGTATGTGTGTCTGTGTGTGCATGTGTGTGTGTATGTAAGTGGTTTGTGATGTATGCAAGGTAGTGTGCATGGACATTTTTGTATGTGCATTTGTGTCAGATTGTGTACACTTGCAATAAGTTTGGCGTGAAATGTGTGTGTGTGTGGTTTGAGAGTATGCAAGGTAGGGTCACTAGTGTGGGTAGACATATGTGTGTGCGTGTGCGCTTGTGCAAGACTGTGTATACTTGTGATTAGTGTGAGGGGAGGTGGGCTAGGGAAAAGGGGAGGAAGAGGGAAGGGAAGGTTTGTTGCAAGCATGTGTGTGTATAGATGGAGGGAAGTCTCTGTGTGTTTGCCTGTGTATATGTACGTTGTGTGTGTGTTTGTGTATGACTGTTTAGTATGTGTTTGTGTGTGTTTTGTATATGTTTGTCTTAAAGTCAATGTGGACAAGTGAAGTTGACTGTTCATGCACTTCGTATTTGCACATGTATGAAAGTGTGTGTGTGTGTGTGTGCGTGTGTGTGTGTGTGTGTGTGTGTGTGTGTGTCCGTGTATGTGTAAGTGTATGCACTCCCATAAGCGCTGTCCAAGCCTCACTTGGTGTCCACTGTGTGTGTGTCTGGGGACAGGATCGAGACGTGGCAGAGGGAGCAGACTTTCTCATGGTGAAGCCGGGCATTGCCTACCTTGACATAGCTCGCATGATCAAACAGAAGGTGAGACACTGACAGTGGTGTTTTCACCTCAGCCATGAAGATCATGTGTTTCACTCACGTCTGTTTGTGTGTCTATCAGCAAGATAACACAAAAGCTGCTGAACCAGTTTCACCAGTTCTGATGGAAAGACGGACAGTGGCCCAGGAAAGGACCTAGGAAATGTAGTGGACGATCACAATCAAAATGGAGTGGATGATCACAATCACAATGTAGTGGACGATCACAACCAAAATGGAGTGGACGATCACAATCAAAACGCAGATCAAAGATCGCGCAGCAAGGTCATCACAAATTTTCCACGGAGCATGAACAACATCCTGTCACTATTTATGAATTGATTACAATTTATGAAGTAACATGTTTTCATGGAATATTAAGTCGTTCAGGTGGTAGAGACATTGAAATTCTGTATATTCCAGATCCTATTACTAAAGAGTACATTGGACGTAACTTTTTCAGTTTGCACCCACTATGATGTCCAAGCGTGGAGAATGAAGACGATGCCAGAAGAGCCACCACATTTTCCGCACTGGCTTGAGCTTGGGACTTCCAGACACACTTTGTTTTTCACACTAGTTGACTCAGTCCATGCAGGAGACTCAGAATGTATGTTCGGTGCTTAACGAAGGGGATGGCAAGGACATTTGGCGAGGACTGCGAACTTTTGATTGGTCACAGACTAGTACATATCTGAAACTTGACAATGCTTGCACCCTGATCTGATCCACCATGCCATCAGTCGATGAAGCAACATAAAGAGCCATTACTGCTATCGAAGTGTGCTGTTTTGTTTAGTGCCATTACTGCTATCAAAGTGTGTTGTTTTGTTTAGAGCCATTACTGCTATCGTAGTGTGCTGTTTTGTTTAGAGCCATTACTGCTATCAAAGTGTGCTGTTTTGTTTAGTGCCATTACTGCTATCGAAGTGTGCTGTTTTGTTTAATGCCATTACTGCTATCGAAGTGTGCTGTTTTGTTTAGTGCCATTACTGCTATCGAAGTGTGCTGTTTTGTTTAGTGCCATTACTGCTATCGTAGTGTGCTGTTTTGTTTAGTGCCATTACTGCTATCGAAGTGTGCTGTTTTGTTTAGAGCCATTACTGCTATCGAAGTGTGTTGTTTTGTTTAGTGCCATTACTGCTATCGAAGTGTGCTGTTTTGTTTAGTGCCATTACTGCTATCAAAGTGTGCTGTTTTGTTTAGAGCCATTATTGCTATCGAAGTGTGCTGTTTTGTTTAGTGCCATTACTGCTATCAAAGTGTGCTGTTTTGTTTAGAGCCATTACTGCTATCGAAGTGTGTTGTTTTGTTTAGAGCCATTACTGCTATCGAAGTGTGCTGTTTTGTTTAGAGCCATTACTGCTATCGAAGTGTGCTGTTTTGTTTAGAGCCATTACTGCTATCGAAGTGTGTTGTTTTGTTTAGAGCCATTACTGCTATCGAAGTGTGCTGTTTTGTTTAGAGCCATTACTGCTATCGAAGTGTGCTGTTTTGTTTAGTGCCATTACTGCTATCAAAGTGTGCTGTTTTGTTTAGAGCCATTGCTGCTATCAAAGTGTGTTGTTTTGTTTAGTGCCATTACTGCTATCAAAGTGTGTTGTTTTGTTTAGTGCCATTACTGCTATCGAAGTGTGCTGTTTTGTTTAGTGCCATTGCTGCTATCGAAGTGTGTTGTTTTGTTTAGAGCCATTGCTGCTATCGAAGTGTGTTGTTTTGTTTAGAGCCTCAAAGTGTGCTGTTTTGTTTAGTGCCATTACTGCTATCGAAGTGTGTTGTTTTATTTAGTGCCATTGCTGCTATCAAAGTGTGTTGTTTTGTTTAGTGCCATTGCTGCTATCGAAGTGTGCTGTTTTGTTTAGAGCCATTACTGCTATCGAAGTGTGTTGTTTTGTTTAGAGCCATTGCTGCTATCGAAGTGTGTTGTTTTGTTTAGTGCCATTGCTGCTATCGAAGTGTGCTGTTTTGTTTAGAGCCATTGCTGCTATCGAAGTGTGTTGTTTTGTTTAGAGCCATTGCTGCTATCAAAGTGTGCTGTTTTGTTTAGAGCCATTGCTGCTATCGAAGTGTGTTGTTTTGTTTAGAGCCATTACTGCTATCGAAGTGTGCTGTTTTGTTTAGTGCCATTACTGCTATCGAAGTGTGCTGTTTTGTTTAGAGCCTCAAAGTGTGCTGTTTTGTTTAGAGCCATTACTGCTATCGAAGTGTGCTGTTTTGTTTAGAGCCATTGCTGCTATCGAAGTGTGTTGTTTTGTTTAGTGCCATTACTGCTATCGAAGTGTGTTGTTTTGTTTAGTGCCATTACTGCTATCGAAGTGTGCTGTTTTGTTTAGAGCCATTGCTGCTATCGAAGTGTGTTGTTTTGTTTAGAGCCATTACTGCTATCGAAGTGTGCTGTTTTGTTTAGAGCCATTACTGCTATCGAAGTGTGCTGTTTTGTTTTGCTCATTAGTAACATTTCCCTGTGTCTGTTCATAGATTAAGTCCTTTCATGGGATATCATCGTGTTTATCATGGCAGCAGTTGAGAGTGAGGTTCAAGCGAGAGTGGGGTCTGGACTTCAGTGGAATGCCACATGAGCCAGAAACGGTTTGACAGTGATGTTTTAAGGGAGCCATGGTATGCCAAATGATGAATTGATTACTGTACGCCAGCATGCGCTTGAGGCTGCCCAAGGGGACAAGTATCAGGTTTTTAGTGAGTTTGAGTAGTTTTTAGTAGTTTAAGCCTCTTCCAGATCTCACTGCAGCTTCAGCTTTCCTGAAGGCTACATTCTTGTTCTAGGTGACTCATCGTGCTAAGGGCCACAACTTGTCAACAGCATGTGTCAAAAACATACAATGGCATGCAAATGTTGTAAAAACGTTGTTCTACAGTACCTTCTCCCACATCATCAGGTCGCTTTTCTTACTTTTTTTTTCTCCTTGTTCTCCAGTATCCGTCCCACGCCCTGGCCATGTACCACGTGTCAGGGGAGTTTGCCATGTTGCATCACGCGGCCAAAGCCGGCGCCTTTGACTTGAAAGCTGGCGTCATGGAGACGCTGCACAGCATGCGGCGGGCAGGTGAGTGGACCAGTCCTTGTAATTACCTGTACTGCTGTCTCCTTTCTTTTTTTTTAAAATTGCAGTGCCATCTTTCTTGCCCTGTGAGTGGCGTCCCTCCTATGCTGCCCATTCCCTTCACACACCCCCCCACCCCCCCCCCCCCCCCCAGCCTTTTCCACGGTCATCCTGTCACAGTCTCATCAGCAAAAGTCCACATGGAGCAATCCATACCAGGCCTTCTGAACCACTAGAGTTTTGGCGTTGTTCATTGGTGCCGGATCTGATCCAACATACACAGGATAAAATCAAGGGGAGCAACTGGCACCCTCAGTGTAGTGTTTGCGGTGCTGCCAGTTTACCACGTACCAACTCGCATTTGAAATGCAAACCACACTCTGGGTGTAACAAGTCCAAAACTTATATTTTACCAACATGACTGGGTGGACACATCACTGGCTGCTCATCATCCAAGCTCTCGCACTGACACTACACTACATCACACACATGCGTGCTCGTCAACACTATACTCAGCACCACCTGGTGTGATTCTCTGTGAGGACATCAGCAGACTGGTCATTGTTTTGCGAATTTTTACTGAATATAATTTGTAAATAGTTGCATTGTGTTTACTGTTGATTTTTGCAGGACAAAATGTTTTTTCACATTGTATTTACTGTGGGTTTTTTGGGGGGACAAAATGTTTATTACATTGATTTTACTGTTGTGTTTTGCTGGACAAAATTCTTTTCACATTGTTTTTACTGTTGTTTGCTGGACAAAATTCTTTTCACATTGTGTTTACTGTTGTTTGCTGGACAAAATTCTTTTCACATTGTTTTTACTGCTGTTTGCTGGACAAAAGGTTTTTTACATTGTTTTTACTGTTGTTTGCTGGACAAAAGGTTTTTTACATTGTTTTTACTGCTGTTTGGTGGACAAAAGGTTTTTCACATTGTTTTTACTGTTGTTTGCTGGACAAAAGGTTTTTTACATTGTTTTTACTGTTGTTTGGTGGACAAAAGTTTTTTCACATTGTTTTTACTGCTGTTTGCTAGACAAAAGGTTTTTTACATTGTTTTTACTGTTGTTTGGTGGACAAAAGGTTTTTTACATTGTTTTTACTGTTGTTTGGTGGACAAAAGGTTTTTTACATTGTTTTTACTGCTGTTTGGTGGACAAAAGTTTTTTTTACATTGTTTTTACTGTTGTTTGGTAGACAAAAAAATTTTACATTGTTTTTACTGCTGTTTGGTGGACAAAAGTTTTTTTTACATTGTTTTTACTGCTGTTTGGTGGACAAAAGGTTTTTTACATTGTTTTTACTGTTGTTAGGTGGACAATTTTTTTTTCACATTGTTTTTACTGTTGTTGTTTGCTGGACAAAAGTTTTTTTACATTGTTTTTACTGGGTTTTTTTTTTTTTTTGGCTGGACAAAAAGTATTTCTGTTTTCTTTTACTGTTGTTTTTTTGCTGGACAGAATGCGTTTTGCTTTTACCGTTGTTGTCTGCCAGACAAAATGTTTTTTTACATTGTTTTTACTGTTGTTTCTTGCTGGACAAAATGATTTTCCCCCGATGTCACCAGCCCTCTGAAGCCCCTGTGTGGTGGGAAGGGCCATAATCATTCAAACCCAGCTAAGCTCCCTCTCACCTTGTGGCTACCTTGCAGGTGTGGACATCCTGATCACCTACTTCACGCCCCAGGTGTTGAACTGGATCAGGGAGGACCAGTGAGGGCTGCCTGCCTCTTCAACAGGATCACATCTCTACATGCAGTCAAAGCCTGTTGAATTATAACTGCTAGAAACTGGGACACGCCAAAAATGAAGGGACAGGGTAGACGATCAAAAAGCAGAGAATTGCCAGACATTGGGAAACGCCTTTGAACCGGAGACAGTGTAGTTGATGAAAAAAATGCCAGATATTGGGAAAACTCTTTGAACCGGTGACAGTGTAGTTGATGAAAAAAATGCCAGATATTGGGAAAACCCTTTGAACCGGTGACAGTGTAGTTGATGAAAAAAATGCCAGATATTGGGAAAACCCTTTGAACCGGTGACAGTGTAGTTGATGAAAAAAATGCCAGATATTGGGAAACACTGCTGAAGCAAGGACAGTGCACTTGACAGAAAGGCTGGTTAACATTGGGGGAAAGACTGCACTTGACAGAAAGGCTGGTTAACATTGGGGGAAAGACTGCACTTGACAGAAAGGCTGGTTAACATTGGGGGAAAGACTGCACTTGACAGAAAGGCTGGTTAACATTGGGGGAAAGACTGCACTTGACAGAAAGGCTGGTTAACATTGGGGGAAAGACTGCACTTGACAGAAAGGCTGGTAAACATTGGGGGAAAGACTGCACTTGACAGAAAGGCTGGTTAACATTGGGGGAAAGACTGCACTTGACAGAAAGGCTGGTTAACATTGGGGGAAAGACTGCACTTGACAGAAAGGCTGGTAAACATTGGGGGAAAGACTGCACTTGACAGAAAGGGTGGTAAACATTGGGGGAAAGACTGCACTTGACAGAAAGGCTGGTTAACATTGGGGGAAAGACTGCACTTGACAGAAAGGCTGGTAAACATTGGGGGAAAGACTGCACTTGACAGAAAGGCTGGTTAACATTGGGGGAAAGACTGCAATTGACAGAAAGGCTGGTTAACATTGGGGGAAAGACTGCACTTGACAGAAAGGCTGGTTAACATTGGGGGAAAGACTGCACTTGACAGAAAGGCTGGTTAACATTGGGGGAAAGACTGCACTTGACAGAAAGGCTGGTTAACATTGGGGGAAAGACTGCACTTGACAGAAAGGCTGGTTAACATTGGGGAAAAGACTGCACTTGACAGAAAGGCTGGTTAACATTGGGGGAAAGACTGCACTTGACAGAAACGGTGGTTAACATTGGGGGAAAGACTGCAGAAAGAGCAACGGTGTAGATGACAGTGCACTTGACAGAAAGGCTGGTTAACATTGGGGAAAAGACTGCACTTGACAGAAAGGCTGGTAAACATTGGGGGAAAGACTGCAGAAAGAGCAATGGTGTAGATGACAGTGCACTTGACAGAAAGGCTGGTAAACATTGGGGGAAAGACTGCACTAGACAGAAAGGCTGGTAAACATTGGGGGAAAGACTGCACTGACAGAAAGGCTGGTAAACATTGAGGAAAGGCTGCACTTGACAGAAAGGCTGGTTAACATTGGGGGAAAGATTGCACTTGACAGAAAGGCTGGTAAACATTGGGGGAAAGACTGCACTTGACAGAAAGGCTGGTTAACATTGGGGGAAAGACTGCAGAAAGAGCAATGGCGTAGATAGATGACAGTGCACTTGACAGAAAGGCTGGTAAACATTGGGGGAAAGACTGCAGAAAGAGCAACGGTGTAGATGACGGTGCACTTGACAGAAAGGCTGGTTAACATTGGGGGAAAGTAAAACATGCAACTTGACAGAAAGGCTGGTTAACATTGGGGGAAAGACTGCACTTGACAGAAAGGCTGGTTAACATTGGGGGAAAGACTGCACTTGACAGAAAGGCTGGTTAAACATTGGGGGAAAGACTGCACTTGACAGAAAGGCTGGTAAACATTGGGGGAAAGACTGCACTTGACAGAAAGGCTGGTTAACATTGGGGGAAAGACTGCAGAAAGAGTAATGGTGTAGATGACGTCACTTGACAGAAAGGCTGGTAAACATTGGGGGAAAGACTGCAGAAAGAGCAAGGCGTATAGATGACGTGCACTTGACAGAAAGGCTGGTTAACATTGGGGAAAACTGCAGAAAGAGCAATGGTGATAGATGACAGTGCACTTGACAGAAAGGCTGGTAAACATTGGGGGAAAGACTGCACTTGAAAGAAAGGCTGGTAACATTGGGGACAGCTGCACTTGACAGAAAGGCTGGTAAACATTGGGGGAAAGACTGCACTTGACAGAAAGGCTGGTAACATTGGGGGAAAGACTGCAGAAAGAGCAACTGGTGTAGATGACGTGCACTTGACAGAAAGGCTGGTAAACATTGGGGAAAGACTGCATGACAGAAAGGCTGGTAGAATGGGGCAACTTGACAGAAAGGCTGGTTAACATTGGGGGAAAGACTGCAGAAAGAGCAATGGTGTAGATAGATGACAGTGCACTTGACAGAAAGGCTGGTAAACATTGGGGGAAAGACTGCAGAAAGAGCAATGGTGTAGATGACGGTGCACTTGACAGAAAGGCTGGTAAACATTGGGGGAAAGACTGCACTTGACAGAAAGGCTGGTAAACATTGGGGGAAAGACTGCATGAAGAAAAGGCTGGTGTAACTGCGGTGTGCACTTGACAGAAAGGCTGGTAACATTGGGGGAAAGACTGCACTTGACAGAAAGGCTGGTAAACATTGGGGGAAAGACTGCACTTGACAGAAAGGCTGGTAAACATTGGGGGAAAGATGACTGCAGAAAGAGGTCAACATTGAGGATGACGGTGCACTTGACAGAAAGGCTGGTAAACATTGGGGGAAAGACTGCAGAAAGAGCAACGGTATAGATGACGGTGCACTTGACAGAAAGGCTGGTTAACATTGGGGGAAAGACTGCAGAAAGAGCAATGGTGTAGATGACAGTGCACTTGACAGAAAGGCTGGTTAACATTGGGGTAAAGACTGCACTTGACAGAAAGGCTGGTTAACATTGGGGGATAGACTGCACTTGACAGAAAGGCTGGTTAACATTGGGGGAAAGACTGCACTTGACAGAAAGGCTGGTTAACATTGGGGGAAAGACTGCAGAAAGAGCAACGGTGTAGATGACAGTGCACTTGACAGAAAGGCTGGTAAACATTGGGGAAAAGACTGCAGAAAGAGCATGGCGTAGATGATGGGTGCACTTGACGGAAAGGCTGGTTAACATTGGGGGAAAGACTGCAGAAAGAGCAATAGTGTAGATAGATGACAGTGCACTTGACAGAAAGGCTGGTAAACATTGGGGGAAATGCGCAGAAAGAGCAATGGTGTAGATGACGGTGCACTTGACAGAAAGGCTGGTAAACATTGGGGGAAAGACTGCACTTGACAGAAAGGCTGGTAAACATTGGGGGAAAGGCTGCAGAAAGAGCATGGTTAGATGGGACTGCACTTGACAGAAAGGCTGGTAAACATTGGGGGAAAGACTGCACTTGACAGAAAGGCTGGTAAACATTGGGGGAAAGACTGCACTTGACAGAAAGGTGGTTAAACATTGGGGGAAAGACTGCATTGACAGGAAAGGCTGGTAATGGGAACGGATGCACTTGACAGAAAGGTGGTAAACATTGGGGGAAAGACTGCAGAAAGAGCAACGGTATAGATGACGGTGCACTTGACAGAAAGGCTGGTTAACATTGGGGAAAGACTGCAGAAAGAGCAATGGTGTAGATGACAGTGCACTTGACAGAAAGGCTGGTTAACATTGGGGTAAAGATGCACTGACAGAAAGGCATGGTGTACATTGGGGAAAGATGCACTTGACAGAAAGGCTGGTTAACATTGGGGGAAAGACTGCACTTGACAGAAAGGCTGGTAAACATTGGGGGAAAGACTGCAGAAAGAGAACGGTGTAGATGACAGTGCACTTGACAGAAAGGCTGGTAAACATTGGGGAAAAGATGACTGCAGAAAGAGCTGGCGTAGATGTGGTGCACTTGACGGAAAAGGCTGGTAAACATTGGGGGAAAGACTGCAGAAAGAGCAATGGCATAGATAGATGACAGTGCACTTGACAGAAAGGCTGGTAAACATTGGGGGAAAGGCTGCAGAAAGAGCAACGGTGTAGATGATCAGAAAGCAAGAAAACAGCTAGATGTTGGGCAACTCCACAGAATGAGAGACAACATAGATGATCAGAAGACTGATGGACATAGCACTGCTAGACATGGGGAAACATGCAGAACAAGAGACAACGTAGGTGATCAGAAAGCACAACACTGCTAGACATGGGAAAACATGCAGAACAAGAGACAACATAGGTGATCAGAAAGCACAACACTGCTAGACATGGGAAAACATGCAGAACAAGAGACAACATAGGTGATCAGAAAGCACAACACTGCTAGACATGGGGAAACATGCAGAACAAGAGACAACATAGATGATCAGAAAGCACAACACTGCTAGACATGGGGAAACATGCAGAACAAGAGACAACATAGGTGATCAGAAAACACAACACTGCTAGACATGGGGAAACATGCAGAACAAGAGACAACATAGATGATCAGAAAACAGGATACTGCTAGACATGGGGAAACATGCAGGACAAGAGACAACATAGGCGATCAGAAAACACAACACTGCTAGACATGGGGAAATATGCAGAACAAGAGACAACATAGGTGATCAGAAAGCACAACACTGCTAGACATGGGGAAACATGCAGAACAAGAGACAACATAGGTGATCAGAAAGCACAACACTGCTAGACATGGGGATACATGCAGAGCAGGATGACTGTGAGCACCGTCACTGACCGTTGCCAGGGGAGACCAGCCTGTGTGCAGGCGGAAGTTGTTTACGCACACCGTGGAATGCAACCCACAAGGAGGACGCAGTGTGTCCATCACAAAGAGATGAATTATTTTTGAGAATCATCTTTACAGTTTCAAGAATGTATGTATGCGTCTTTGCATTAAATATTAATCCTTTTTTTTCTCATCCTTATTTTCTGTTTAACCTCCGAGTTCCTGACATTTATACTGCAGTGGATGTAAACTGCAGTTACCATGTTAAATGCCAAAGCCAGGGAGCGTCTCAATTCTTGTGAATGCCGTCATCTAGAGACATGTACTTAGAGCCTTTTACTGATAGCAACTGTTGTTTCTTCTTCTTCTTTTTTTTTTTTTTGATAGGTAAAATGTTTCTGAAGCTGGATTCACATGTCATATGTATGTTATATTATGCAGTAAATCATTACTTTTTATCAGAGCTCAAAACAGTTTTGAGTGTTATTGACTGTTCCTCAGATCACAAGTACTGTGGAATATTCGTGTGTGTGTGTGTGTGTGTGTGTGTGTGTGTGTGTGTGTGTGTGTGGAGGGTGGGAGGGAGAGAGCAGAGGATGATGGAGTGTGGAAGGGAGAGAGAATTATCACTCTTTGAAAATTAGTGATGTTGAATTCTGTGTGTGTGTGTGTGTGTGTGTGTTTTGTGTGTATGTGCATGTGCACGCGCACGTGTGTGTGTGTGTGTGTGTGTGTGTGTGTGTTTGTGTGGTTGTTTGTGTGTGTGCATGTTTTCCCAACAAAAAACAACAGTAAATGTGCATGCGTGCACATGTTTTTGTGTGTGTCTGTAATACACTTTACCCACAGATTAAGTATACGCAGATAGTTCACTGCCTTCTTTCCCTTACTTTCTTGTTACAAGCCAAAATTTCGATTACTTCCTTTTGCTCTTGGTGGTCAAAGTATTCAGGTTTAGTATTTGCTGATGCATGCAAAGTTGCATATTTCAGGTTTAAAACACACAGACACATTCACATACAACTCATACACATGCATGCATGTACATAAATACGCACACATGCACGCAAACACACGCACGCTCACACGAACGTACACAAATGAACACACATACAAACTGCACTCATTTAACCGCATGCATATGCATCCACACGTGTGCACACACACACTGAAGCTCATGCACACACACACTAACAAAAAACGTTCACACACGTGTGCGCACGCAAATACACATACGCATGCATGTTATACACACATGCATTTGGATGCATACACAAATGCATACACACGAGTGCGCACACAGGTACACTCATGCACACACACACACACGCACACACATACACACACAAACATGCATATGCGCACACACGTGCACATACACATGCATGCACACGGTTACACACGTGCACACACATATGCATGCAAGTACACAAATACACAAAGGTACACCCACACATACACACATGTGCATGCGCAGACATGTATGCACGATTGCAAGCACGGTTTTGGAGCAGGACAGTTCACCCCAAGACAGTTCACCCCAGGCAATTCGCCCATTGTAGACAATTCACTTCTGGACATTTACCCCTGAGAACCCGCCCTGCTGACAATTCACTCCCATTGTGCATGTTGCAGAAGGCCTACTTGCACAAACTCAAAGACGTGTATAATGTGTGTGTGTGTGTGTGTGTGTGCAAATGTGATGTGTGTGATTGCATAACAACCACCACACAATTATGCATGCACACTCACACACACACACACACACACAGAGGCCCACACACAGAGAGGCAGAGGCACACACACACATACACACACACACATCACACATAGGCAGACAAACACATGGACACACAGAGGCAGACACACACACACACACACGCACACACACAGAGGCACACACACACATACATATGGGCACACACACACACACACACACGCATGCACATACATACATTATATGTTGATATGTGCTCAGACGTACGCGTATGTTTATGTCAGTGTCGTTAGACCTAGTCTATTTGTGAACAGATCTATCTATATAGTGCTGCTTTCTCCATCCCAATTCGTTCACCCATTCACCCACCCTCTCACCCATATCCGTGCATACATGCATGCACACATGTAATTGTGTGTGTGCACACTTAAGCATTTTTGCATTTGTGTTACTGTGTGTACACAAAAGCTTATTTCATACATTCAGATCTAAATCAGAAAAGGTCTTTAACGAAACTTTCATTTGCCAAGAAACAGACATGGTCTACTTCTTCTTTTTCTTCTTGATGTAATGCCCACAATCATCAAGTTGATTATTTTGGCATACTAACAACTGGGTCTGCGCAGCGGGAGGGAGGATTGGAGGGTGGGTAGGGGGGGGGGGGGGGGCGTCTAATGGGGGAGGGGAGGGTGGAGGGAGGAGAGGGGATCAGTGAACTCTCGACACAAAAGTGTCAAGAGTGGTGGCTCCAGCCACCTCGTCCGGCAGATTGTTCCAGTCCCTGATGGTGTTGGGGAGGAAGGCGGCCTGACGATAGTCGGTGCGGCACTGCAGCTGGCGGAGTTGGTGTTGATTACCCCTACGCTGTCTGACAGGGGCAGGTTGGATCTTGGCTTTGTCGAAGTGGACTTGGTCATTGAGTATTTTATACAGCATGGCCAGTCTGCTGGATCGGTCTATGCGTGTGTAAATCTACTAATTCCCATGTTGAACATAAATATACCTTGCTTGGTCTTTCGGAAATCTGTAAAATGATTTCTGTCTACAGCCTTTTTTCCCATATCGAATTCGTGCAGTTTATTGCTGCACAATGATGTCCGCCGTTTTTTATTTTCGTAGCCATGCTGTTTGACCACCCAAGTCTAAGGGACACTACTCTGTCGAAATCATCACGATTTGTCTGTACTGACGGGTCTGTGTAACCTCCTTAGTCTGTGCGTTACCGCAGAATTCCCATTTCTCATGAATTTGTGGGTTTCAGAAAAAATGTAAAAAAAAAAAAAAAAAAAAAAAAAGAGAATCTGAAAACAAAACCCTGAAAAACAAAACTACACACACACACACACACACACACACACATATTTATAATAAATATATATATATATATATATATATATATATATATATATATATATACTGGGAGGGGGATGGAGACACACAAGCAGGGGAGAAGAAAACCAGTAGCAGTGGAATTCACAGCGAGTTGCTGGCATTTTTGGTATGCTAGGACATAGAAGATGGCACCCACCTCAGGAAACCTCGCAGACACTTCCTCGCCAGAAAGGGCAGTCATTATTTCATCTAACTGGCTGAAGGCAAAATAGTGTTAGTTGAAGGCAAAATAGTGTTGTTATTTCGGTTAACTGGTTGAAGGCAAAATAGTGTTAGTTGAAGGCAAAATAGTGTTGTTATTTCGGTTAACTAGTTGAAGGCAAAATAGTGTTTTTTCGTCTAACTGGTTGAAGGCAAAAATAGTGTTGTTATTTCTTCTAACTGGTTGAAGGCAAAACAGTGTTGTTATTTCTTCTAACTGGTTGAAGGCAAAATAGTGTTGTTATTTCTTCTAACTAGTTGAAGGCAAAATAGTGTTGTTATTTTGTCTAACTGGTTGAAGGCAAAATAGTGTTGTTATTTCATCTAACTGGTTGAAGGCAAAATAGTGTTGTTGTTTCTTCTAACTGGTTCAAGGCAAAATAGTGTTGTTATTTCTTCTAACTGGTTGAAGGCAAAAATAGTGTTGTTATTTCAGTTAACTGGTTGAAGGCAAAATAGTGTTGTTATTTTGTCTAACTGGTTGAAGGCAAAATATAGTGTTGTTGTTTCTTCTAGCTGGTTAAAGGCAAAAATAGTGTTGTTATTTCATCTGACTGGGTGAAGGTAAAATAGTGTTGTTATTTCTGTTAACTGGTTGAAGGCAAAATAGTGTTGTTATTTCTTCTAACTGGTTGAAGGCTAAATAGTGTTGTTGTTTCAGTTAACTGGTTGAAGGCAAAATAGTGTTGTTTCAGTTAACTGGTTGAAGGCAAAATAGTGTTGTTATTTCATCTGACTGGTTGAAGGCAAAATAGTGTTGTTATTTCATCTGACTGGTTGAAGGCAAAAAAGTGTTGTTATTTCATCTGACTGGTTGAAGGCAAAATAATGTTGTTATTTCGTCTAACTGGTTGAAGGCAAAATAGTGTTGTTATTTCGTCTTACTGGTTGAAGGCAAAATAGTGTTTTTATTTCATCTAACTGATTGAAGGCAAAATAGTGTTGTTATTTCTTCTAACTGGTTGAAGGCAAAATAGTGTTGTTATTTCTGCTAACTGGTTGAAGGCAAAATAGTGTTGTTATTTCGTCCGACTGGTTGAAGGCAAAATAGTGTTGTTATTTCATCTGACTGGTTGAAGGCAAAATAGTGTTGTTATTTCGTCTAACTGGTTGAAGGCAAAATAATGTTGTTATTTCATCTAACTGGTTGAAGGCAAAATAGTGTTGTTATTTCGTCTTACTGGTTGAAGGCAAAATAGTGTTTTTATTTCATCTAACTGGTTGAAGGCAAAATAGTGTTGTTATTTCTTCTAACTGGTTGAAGGCAAAATAGTGTTGTTATTTCTGCTAACTGGTTGAAGGCAAAATAGTGTTGTTATTTCGTCCGACTGGTTGAAGGCAAAATAGTGTTGTTATTTCATCTGACTGGTTGAAGGCAAAATAGTGTTGTTATTTCGTCTAACTGGTTGAAGGCAAAATAGTGTTGTTATTTTGTCTAACTGGTTGAAGGCAAAATAGTGTTGTTATTTTGTCTAACTGGTTGAAGGCAAAATAGTGTTGTTATTTCATTTCATTGGTTGAAGGCAAAATAGTGTTGTTATTTTATCTGTCTGGTTGAAGGCTAAAAAGTGTTAGTTAAAGGCAAAATAGTGTTGGTTGTAGGCAAAATAGGGTTGTTGAAGACAAAATAGTTTTGTTGAAGGCAAAATAGTGTTGGTTGGTTGAAGGCAAAATAGTATTGGTAGAAGGTAAAATAGTGTTGGTTGAAGGCAAAATAGTGTTGTTGAAGGCAAAATAATGTTGTTGAAGGCAAATCAGTGTTGCACTCTGACATTCATCAGCAAGACGCAGCCAAAGTGAACAACATCGACAACAGACATACCAAAAAGTGGTCATGGGTTCTGTGGTCAGAACCAAAAAGCAGATGATACACCATTCTTTACAGTCCTAGTTTAGAGGTCCCCCCCCCCCCCCCCTCCCCTTTTTGTGTAGACATCATTGAATGGCGCCGTCAAGAACGGAATGGATTCTCCCCAGACTATTTGGAAGCAAGTTTCAAAGGAGCCTGCCTGCCAGATATATGTCACACACACACGCCCGCACCCCCCCCCCCCCAACCCCCCTCCTCCCCTGCACACACACACACACACACACACACACGCACACACGCACGCACGCACGCACGCACAGACACGCACACATGCTCAGACACACTGATTGCCGCTGTGGCTCCAGAACATTTGCAGCACTGGTGATAAAGGTGACGTTCAGCAAAATGAACCAGTGGACTGTCAACTCTGCATGGATGAACCAGTAGATTGTCAGCTCTGCATGGATGAACCAGTGGATTTTAAACTCTGCATGGATAAGCCAGTGGATTGTCAACTCTGCATGTGTGGATTGTCAACTCTGCATGGATGAACCAGTGGATTGTCAACTCTGCATGGATGAACCAGTGGACTGTCAACTCTGCATGGATGAACCAGTGGACTGTCAACTCTGCATGGATGAACCAGTGGATTGTCAACTCTGCATGGATGAACCAGTGGACTGTCAACTCTGCATGGATGGACCAGTGGATTGTCAACTCTGCATGGATGAACCAGTGGATTGTCAACTCTGCACGAATGGACCAGTGGATTGTCAACTCTGCATGGATGAACCGGTGGATTGACAACTCTGCATGGATGAACCAGTGGATTGTCAACTCTGCATGGATGAACCGGTAGATTGTCAACTCTGCATGGATGAACCAGTGGATTGTTAACTCTGCATGGATGAGCCAGTGGATTGTCAACTCTGCATGGATGAACCATTGGATTGTCAACTCTGCATGGATGAACCAGTGGATTGTCAACTCTGCATGGATGAACCTGTGGATTGTCAACTCTGCATGGATGAACCGGTGGATTGTCAACTCTGCATGGATGAACCGGTGGATTGTCAACTCTGCATGGATGAACCAGTGGATTATCAACTCTGAATGGATGAACCTGTGGATTGTCAACTCTGCATGGATGAACCAGTGGATTGTCAACTCTGCATGGATGAACCAGTGGGTTGTCAACTCTGCATGGATGAACCAGTGGATTGTCATCTCTTCATGGGTGGATTGTCAACTCTGCATGGATGAACCGGTGGATTGTCAGCTCTGCATGGATGAACCAGTGGATTGTCAACTCTGCATGGATGAACCAGTGGATTGTCAACTCTGCATGGATGAACCAGTGGGTTGTCAACTCTGCATGGATGAACCAGTGGATTGTCATCTCTTCATGGGTGGATTGTCAACTCTGCATGGATGAACCGGTGGATTGTCAGCTCTGCATGGATGAACCAGTGGATTGTCAACTCTGCATGGATGAACCAGTGGATTGTCAACTCTGCATGGATGAACCAGTGGATTGTCAACTCTGCATGGATGAACCGGTGGATTGTCAACTCTGCATGGATGAACCAGTGGAATGTCAACTCTGCATGGATGAACCATTCGATTGTCAACTCTGCATGGATGAACCATTGGATTGTCAACTCTGCATGGATGAACCATTGGATTGTCAACTCTGCATGGATGAAACAGTGGAATGTCAACTCTGCATGGATGAACCAGTGGATTGGCAACTCTGCATGGATGAACTGGTGGATTGTTGACTCTGCATGGATGCACCAGTGGATTGTCAACTCTGCATGGATGAACCAGTGGAATGTCAACTCTGCATGGATGAACCAATGGTGCTGTGCCAGAACAGTCAGCTCTCATCACCAGTGTCATGCGTGACAGCTCAGTGAAGGCTAATTACTGTACATGGGGGGAGTGTTCACACTGGGAACGTTCGACACTGACCTAGGTGGGTTACTAAAGATCACGTGTGCTTACTTGCTGGTTGATGTGTGTAGACGTTTTGATGTGATGTTGGCGTAACATTTTTCATTAAAACACCACTCACATTGATTGAAGTTATATAAAAGATGCTTTTTGTTTTCATTTATTCAGCTATTGCTACAGCTGGCACATTAAGCCGCTATTGTGTAAGGAGAGAGATATATATCATCCACAGCTGTTACCCACACACACACACACACACACACACACACACACACACGCACACACACATGCGTGCATGCATGCGCTTGCACGCACACACCTAGACACATGCACACCAAACCAATTGTGTCTTTTGTCTGTCTCTTTCTGTATCTGTCATATATACATGCACGCACGCACGCTCTCACACACATGCGTGCGCGCGCGCGCACACACACACACACACACACACACACACACACACACACATACATACATACAAACACCCACACACCTCGCTCTCTCTCTCTCTCTCTCTCTCTCTCACACACACACACACACACACACACACACACACACACACACACACACACACCACCACCACCACCACCACCACCAGCATTGAGACTGGCGTCGTTTTCTTATTATGTTTAGAAGTTGTCCGTTCTCACCGCTATCATTGATACTGACACGCAGACTGTCGGCACATACAGCAGCCTTCACCCAGCCAGTCACTTTCTGCTTTGATCATCACTGATGCCGACAGTCAGCAAATTAAGGATAGCATCCACAGCACTAACTGTTTCCCTGCTATCAGTGACTTCCTCGTGCATTAAACAGAAAGCATTGACTGTCCTTCGGAAAAAAAACAACAACAGCAGAATAACCTATTTCCTTTGGTTTTGGCTGTTTCTTTGAAGGAGAAACGAAAACCACAAGTTGCAGTGTCAGTTTCATCAACAAGATTTCACTGCGTGCAGATGTACTCAAACCCTACACCCCATCCACTCAGTGTCGAGATCACACTGCGCATGATTTAAAGCTGATGGATGAATTAATTCATAATTAAGAGGACAGAATTTAAGAAGAGGGACTCGTGGCTACGACTTAGCAGACGAGAAAGAAAGAATAGGAGGGGGGGAGGGTGGGGGGGGGGGGGGGGGGGGGGACAATGAGTTGTTGGCTTCTGGCGCATCCAGTATCCCATCAGGTATGTACGCTTCCATTCGATTCCCCACAACTCTGATCTCTTTGTTCCTGTAGTGTCACGCTCACAGCATGATGGGGGATGATGTATGTTAGCATTCAGTACATCTGTGTCCTGCATTCTTTGTGTTCACACGGCGTCACAGTCAGTTGAACCCCAGTGTCTACAGTGTAACATTCGCGTGCGGCAAATGACAATGACAATGACAATGATTCTTTATTTCATAACGGTAAAAGTATCGGCTTAGTGAGCCAGTTTTTCATACTTGCCGATACTGTTCTACGAAGCTAGTACTACATGATACAACGTATGCATCAAAACATGATTATGCAAACAACAACCAACCAACCAACCAACCAAACAACAACAACAAACACCAAGATGCAAGTACTGACACCATCAGTGAAATGAGCAAATGAAAAAAAAAGGCAATTTCAAACACAACAACAAAATATTGAACGAGAAAATGGCATGTACAGAAACTGTTCACATAGAAATTATATTTCAAAATGTCTCTATGAGACAAACAAGAAAAAGCAAAAAGAAAAGAAAGAAAGAAAGAAGAAGAAAAAAGAGGAAGAAAATAAAAGAAAGAATATAGACCAGCCGCCGTGGCGAAGTGGTCAGCGTCGCGGACTCCCGGCTGGGAGGTCGTGGGTTCGAATCCCATCAGAGTCATGTGGGTTTTTCTGCCTCGACCGGCTCCTACCCAGAGTTGAGTTTGTTGCGGACTCAGTTGGGAAGACTGGGACCACACAGTCGAGTTTCATCCACTTAATGGATGCGTTTCTGAGAGTGTTGCTCAAATTTCCTGACCAACACTGCAGGTGCCTGTATCTCTCGGGCCTGGTTGACGCCGGGATATATTATGAAAGGAAGCGTAGAGTACAGCCCTGTCATGTAGTCTCAGACCGAAATGGAAATCCGTAGCATCATCGTAATCATCCTCATTCTCATAGATCAGCATTAAAAAAAAGTCTCAAATTCTGTGGCCCTTCATGCCCTGCTCTCATGGTGACCTCAATTTCGATGTCCTCTACACGTCTGTGGCCTTGGTTTGGTTCCGTCGGGGTCACCGGTATCGGCGAGTCCATGGGGGCTGTCGTTGGACGGACGTGGTGGCGCCCTCCGGAGGGAGAGCTCACTCACGCAGGCTCCGCGACTAAGCAATTATTGTCGTCAGTAGGGAGCTTAGTAGGTGGTGTCCTGCGTATGTTAGATCAGAACAGGCGCCACTGAACACCACCGAAGTGACTCGGCAGCAGTGCAGTGTCTCCTCCAGTGGGTTGCCTCTTGACGACTTGACATTGACTGCTCCCCTGCGGATTGCCGGTGCCGGGGCTGCGGCGGGGCCGACCGGGCTGTGGCTGTGGACGGGGTGTCGGAATGAGCGGCGTGGGTGCACTGCCTCCGAGGTGGCGCAGAGGTTGGGACAGCACAAAAAAAAAAGAAAAAAAAAGAAAAGAAAAGAAAGAATATAGATACATGGATCACGATCAGGACTTTTACGTTGCTGGAACCTTCCTAGGTTATAAATAGCAACGGAAAGAGAGAGTCAAAAGTCAAAAGTTTAATTGTCAGGCCTCTGGCCCATAACAATGAGAGTGAGCGAGCCAGATACACATTGGATTAATTACAAAATATTAAGACATTGGTTTCTCAAACTCAGCGCCTTATACACAAATAGAGAAATATTCATAATTACATTTTCATTTTCATTGGCAAGAATCAAAGAAAGTTTGAATAATGATGGGTATCTGCAGTACTTATCAGGTATTAATTCATCCCTCAAATCGTTATATTTCGGGCATATGAAAAGAAAATGAACTTCAGTTTCAAGAGCATTTAAACAAAATGGACAATTGTTGTTACGGTTGTTTAGAGATGATTTATATTGCAAGTAGCTGTGTTTTAAGGGAGACATACCAATTCGAAATCTTGCAAGACATTTTCGCAAATACACATTTTTAAGCTTAAACAAATATACTTTTGGAGAAAATGTAGAACCAAAAGTTGAGTATACATCAAAAAAATTATGGGTCTCCAGTGCAGCATGCCAGTCTTGTTTAAATGAGTCAATAAGTCTGAGTTTAAATTCTGAGAGAAATAATTTTACGCTTCCCACACCTTGTGCTTCCCAAACTATTCCATAGCCAAATTTATATAAAACATCTCTAACACGACAAGCCCATGTGACATAATTCTGATTTTGCAATGATAATAACATATTGTAAGCTTTTTTTTGGATATCTAAACTCTTCCATAGCAACAAGTCGTAGCCAGTAACGTATGCATCGTAAATAAGTGTTTACATAAAGAGGATGCCTACCAGTTTCTCCATATATCAGTTGCCTTGGTGACTTTGGGCTAACCCCCATAAACCGTTTTAGGGCACATAGATGGATTCTTTCGATGGGCTCTTGGTCAATTGATAATCCCCAAATTTCTTATCCATATGTCAATATTGGCTGTATTTGGCAATCGAACATCTTGAAAAAAACCTGTGGTGAATGTTCACCTACAGTCCAGAGAACTTTGATTATAGCTAAGATGCCTTTTCTAGCGCGATTTGCAAGGTCATTAAGTGTGTGAGAAAAGGTAAGCCTTGTTGAAAGATATACACCCAGGTATTTATACATATTGACAATAACTAGTTCTTCTCCATCAAAAGACCATTTCTCAGATAAAGACAAGTATCCACCATTTCGGAAAACAACCACATTAGATTTTTCTAAATTAACAGATAAATCGAGTCTTTTTGCTGTCGTACTTAAGATGTTCAGCTGGTTTTGGAGACCAATTACACTATCAGAAAATAATACAACATCATCTGCAAAAAGTAAGATGAGCAATTCAACAAAATCAGGTGACAATTGGATTCCATGTTTTCCATTATTGATGATATCTTTTGTTAGTTCATTTATAAACAGTGAAAACAAAACTGGTGAACACACTTCCCCTTGTTTCAAACCCCGTGGACACAAAAAGGCCTCAGTCAGGTCACCTCCAGTACGCACTTTTGCCATCACAGTATTATACATACTTTTTAATGCTTTTAACAATTTACCATTTAAACCATTCGTATGCAGTATCTTCCATAGCTTATCCCGACACACAGAGTCAAAGGCTTTGCGAAAATCAATGAAGGCTACATATAGTTTTCTATGTCGTAATAATTGCTTCTGAATCATGGCTGAAAGTGTAAATATATGGTCAAGTGTACTATGATCTTTTCTGAAACCAGCTTGTTCTTCCCCAATTATATTATTGTCATCTATCCACTTCGTGATACGCTTATTCAGAACAAAGCTGTAGAGCTTGCTACAGATATTTAATAATGATATTCCTCTGTAGTTGTCAGTGTTATTTATGTCTCCCTTTTTATGCAAAGGCTGTATAATTGAAAAACACCACTGATCCGGAAAAAAACCATGATCAAAAATAAAGTTAAAGAAGGTTGTAAGAAAAGGTAAAGTTTGCTCTATACTATTCTTAAAGAATTCTCCAATTAACCCATCTGGCCCCGAGGCCTTATTGATTTTCAATGCTTTAACTGCATCCCTCACCTCTTCTGTTGAAATTGGCTCGTTTAAAGCTTCAGAATCTCTATCAATAACAGTATCTGAACTATGAAATTCACCATTTTGAATATCCGGTGCATCATTGGAGAGAGAATTAAACACATCTTTGAAATGGTTATACCATTCTTCTAGACTAATTGTAGTTTGTATTCCACATTTTGGACGTACTGAACGGATTGTATTCCAAAATTTCTTTGGGTTGTTCAGGTTATTTTGCAAATCATTGACTATTTTCTCTCTATGCGATTTTTTCTTTAGTCTAATAAGTTCTTTATATTCTCTTCTTTTACGTGCATATAATTCTCTGTCTCTGTCAAGATCTGCTTTCTTTTGAGTATACGTAAGATCGTCTTTATAAATATGTACATTGCATATTTTTCTCAAATTTTGTCGAACAATTTTCCTTTCATGTCTACATTCCTGATCAAACCAAACATGATGTTTTTTGTCTTGAACAACAGATGTTTTCTTCATACATTCGCCAGCAAAATACAAGCATTCATTAAACTTACTAAGCGCTTCATTTACACTTCTTTGAATCAAAGATATGGCTTGGTGTAGTAAGTTCTTAGCATAGTCACATTGTATTTTATTTGTAAACTCGATTTTCTTTAGTTCGTCCCATTTATATCTTGTGAGTGTATAAGGTTTGGGTGCTTCTTTTTCTGAGATAGCATCAGACATGGATTCAATATACAAATCAACAGCTAAATGTTTTGATTCAATCATAGGTAAAATGTTCATGACCTTGCATTTGTGTAACAGACTTTTAGAAACAATAAAATAGTCTACAACACTGCATCCCATTTGTGAAATATATGTAAAACCGCATGGGAAATTTGCTGATTGCAGACCATTCAATATCAACAGATTAAATTCCTGACAAATGTTAATATGAAACTTTCCATAAGCATTAACCACAGAGTCATTAGAACATCTTTTGTTATCGTCATCTTTCTCATGTCCTTCATCTTCACTTCTCATTTCATATATCTCTTCAACATGATCATTATTTTGAGCATTTGAACAGCCTGTTCTAGAATTTAGGTCACCACAAATAATTAAAGGAATGTCTCCATAATCTCTGACTAAGTCAAGCAACAAATCTTCAAGTAACATAACACCATTATAAATTTCAGTTTCCTCATAGTAAGGTGAATTCTCTGGAGGAATATACATTCCAACCAACAAGCAGTCTGTAGACGTACTAAACAGCTTGTGTGAAAGTTTTAATACAATTACATTATCAGATTCTACTTCAACACGTTGTACATATTCAGTGAGTTCTTTACGAACAAAACATATGACCCCACCTGAGAGACGACCATGAACATTATCAGACACCTTCACACCCGGTGACACAAACGACAAATGAGATTTTACACATGAACTAGAAAATGTCTGAAGAAAAGTTTCAACAAGAACAACAAAATCATACTGACATACAAATGATGATAAATCAAGTTCATTCATGATAGAATGTAAACCTTCAACATTGTAAGTAACAAATGACAAAAACGATTCTGTACATTTTTCATTGACTCTATTAGAGTTAAGAACACATTCATGACCGTTTTCTTCATGTAATGTAATATCCACTTGATCTGGGCCATGGCCTAACCGCTATTTATTCTGACAGGTTTTCTCCCTATTGATTCGTTCAGAATCCTTGTTCTGAGCAGATCTGGCATGACCCAAGTTCCAGTCATAGGGCAGAGTACTCTGCTGTGAAGCAGAGCGATTGCGGGTTAGTATGGGTGAATTCTGTACACAAGTGTTACCAGTTCTATTCGCCCTCCCCCTTCCCCTCCCCCCATTTCCGCCCCTCCCCCCACCACAAGGTATGGAGTGCTGTTGACTAGGAAGTGGAGATCCTCTTCCAAAACCTCTCGTTCCTGAGGAGAGTGCTTGCTGACTAAGTGGAATGTGTGAAACTGCATGATGACAATAAGCATTGAAGCCTATCGCTGTGCAGTGGGACAGTTTGCACACATTTTTCCAGCTTTGCTGCATAAGAAAATGATCAAAAGGAGAAAGAGTCAATGTGAAAATGAGATGTCAGTGGGTGACGTGTGTAGTGGTCTGGACATTGCAGTGTTTTGTGTCTGCATTATGCTGTCAGCTCTCATCCTGTTCGCTGCCCCTTTCTGTGTGTTCATGACCCTCTGTGTGGATGGATACGGACAGGTACGTGCAAATCATCATGAGTATGATGTCTTGCCTCTGATTACCCCAACAAATATGTATTGTGCTATTGAACAGAAAGATATCCAACACTCACCCCATGTCCTTACATTGTCCACAATGTCTTTTCTGCAAACTACATCCCTGACCTCTCTCCCCGGACCCAACCTGCGATTTCTGTTGCTGCTTTGTGGCGACATTGAATCCCAGCCTGGCCCCTCTGTTGAGGACTCTGTGAAAAGTCTGGAAGACAAACTGGATAGGCACACTTCAGGTCTGGAAAGAAAACTGAACAAACTGATTGAAACTCTGGAAGCTGTCAATTTTCGAAGCAAGGAGCTTGAGGAAAAGTTCCAAGCACTTGAAGATTCAGTAAATACAAACTGCTCAGATATAAAAAGAAAAGTATCTTCACTAGAAGTGGCTATCAGGCAAAATAATGAAAGTGTGAAAAGAATTGAAGAAGAACAAAAGGATATTGATTCTAGAGTGAAAAAGCTTGAGGGTGAAATTGAAAGACAAGAGCGTTACTCCAGAAGGTCAAACCTCCTGCTGTATGGAATGGCAGAAGAAGCAGGTGAAACTTTTGACAGATGTGTTTCAAAGGTTGTAGACGCTTTTAGACGGCATTTTCCACAAAAAGACTGGATAGAGACAGATTTTGAACGGGCACACCGATTAGGTCTAACATCACCCAGAAAGGATAGACCACGACCAATGATTATAAAGTTTCAGAGATGGAGAGATGCAATGCTGGTCATAAAGGATAGGGAAGGGAAAAATCAGATGCGTTTGAACGGTTTGCGAATTAGGGCAGATCTGACAAAACAGCAAAGAGATACTGTGGCACACTACAAAGAACAAGGAAAATATGCATTTTACACCAAATGGAAGTTGGTGGTCCAAGATTTCCGTACACGCCCCAGTCATGATCATGGAATACATCAAGAATCCCACGTATCCCCCTCTGTCACTTCCTATGCGCAGATGGCAGAAAGAGTACCAGAAGCCCAGGACAGTGCTCTCATGACTGTATGTGACCAGATTGTGGATGAGGGTCCAGTTGAAATGTCTACCAACGGAAAGAGAGAGAGAGAGAGAGAGAGAGAGAGAGAGAGAGAGAGAGAGAGAGAGAGAGAGAGAGAGAGAGAGCAGCCCTCTCCGGGTAAATAAAAGCTTATTTTAAAATTTGGTTTATTTCCTTTTTAAAAACATTCTGACCCAATGACACTGACGCCCCAACGGCCATCCCCGAGTTCAGCTCAATGGGACCCTGTTGCGGCTCTGCATCCACCTAGGCTATCAGGATCAGGATCAGGATCTTATTCTAAGATTGACCTGTATGGTTTACAAACATTTTTGTTGCAGTTTAGTGCAAGGATGGCAACATAGTGACTCTGCTGATTGCTGCAGAGAACGCTGCCACAGAGCCTGCCTGGACGACTTGCTCGTTCAGTTCATTCCAGTCCATGACGGTCTGCACAAGGAAGGAGCGCTGGTACTGCTCGGTGCCTGACTCTGGTACTACATATCCGCGGCTGTTGATTGATGTGAATTTTGTGACAATGGTGTTTGTCGTGAGGCCATATAACATTTTGGGCGGATTTTTCTCTTTTCTGTTTTTATTGGTGTTAGAAATTTCTCTGGGGGACAGTGCTAGAAGAAGTCCTTCAATGATCTTGTGGAAGGTGACTAGCCTTTGTTGCTTCCTGCGCATTTGGAGGGGTGGTAACTGGGGTTCAGTCACCGTTCGCGTGACACAACCCGGGTCTCTGGACCTGTAGAATCGCTGGATGAATCTTGCTGCTTTTCTTTGGATGCTCTCAAGCTTTGCCTGGTCAAGTACAGGTCCCACACAGTAGCTCCGTAATCCAGGGCTGCGCAGATCAGGGAGAGGTATGCCAAGCGACGACATTCTGGGGTGCAGCTGCCCAGATTACGACGTAGGAAACCAAGTGTGGAGCTCGCCTTTTTGCAAATCTTTGCCACACGCTTTGACCATTTCAAATCTGTGGATAGTTCAACACCGAGGCATGGGTATTGTTCCACATGTTTGAGGATCTCATCAGTCAATCTGTAGAAAAAAGAAGACTGGTTCTTGGACTCTGTGGAGAGGATGTAACACTTTGATGCATTAAATCTCATTCCCCAGTCTTTGACCCACCTTTCGAGTTTGTTGAGGTCATCTGCAGGGAGATGTGATCTTGCAGTGAGTGAATTTCCCGCTATAAGAGGCAGTCATCTGCGAATAGGCGCACTGTTGAGTTCACGGAATCAGGGAGGTCATTTATATGGCATGGCACAAGGAGAGCAATGGGCCTAATACCGTGCCTTGTTGGACGCCTGACTTCACCGTTTTCTTATCTGAACTTTCCCCTTCCAGGACGACTTTCATAGTTCTCTTAGTGAGGAAGCTGCTAATCCACTGCAGAACAGGGCCTTTAATCCCGTAGTGTTCTAGCTTGTGTAAGAGCTTAGCATGGGGCACAGTATCGAATGCCTTGCTGGAGTCGAGAATGATGACATCTGACTGAATTCTGGAGTTCTGTGTCTTGAGGAGGTCGTCCATGGTGTTAAGTAACTGGGTATCGCAGGAGAATCCAGATCTTAAACCGTGGTTTCTGTCGGTCAGGATGTCATACTTTTCCAAGTGCTCTCGTATGTGACGGCAGACGATGTGTTCCACAGTTTGCAGGCTACGGATGTCAGTGACACGGCCTGTGGTTTTTCGCTCTATGTCTATCTCCCTTATTAAAGTCGCTGGTAATAGTTGCCGTGAGCCAGTCAGCTGGGAGTGATCCAGTTTGTAGGGAATGGTTAAAGATGCATGTCAGAGGTGCCGCCAGGATTTTCGCGCAGTTCTGTAATACTCTGCTGGGTATCCCATCTGGACCACAGGCTTTGGATGCATTGAGGTTCTGCAGAAGTTTTTCTACACCATCTTCTCTGATGATAAGATCATTTATTTGAGGGTGCGGTAGATCTTTCATCGGCGGCGGTGGAGAGCCATCATCTTGGGTGAATACTGAACAGAACTGCTTCAGGAGGATTTTGGCCTTTGACGGGCTGTCACTAACAAGACTGGAACCATCCTTGAGAGGTGCTACGCCAGTGTTGTCTTGTCTCCTGGCTCGCACATACCTCCAAAAGGGCTTGCTGTTGTTTTCTTCCATTCCTTTTTCGATCGTATCATTAACGTACTGCTGTTCAGCTTTACACATGGCCCGTCGACACTCCTGGCAAAACCTATAGTTGGTCCAATTTTTGTTTTTCTGCGCTTTTCTGTGCAGTCTGTTTTTCCGCTCGATCAGTTTCCGGATATTTCCGTTCTTCCATGGGAGGTCGTTTCTACTACGTCTCCGAACTGACGGTACATACTTCTCAGCAGCAGACATAATTGCTTCTTTGAACGACTCCCACATGCTATTTACATCTGCTCCGTCTTTCCTCATGGTGGCAATTTTCCCTCTAGTGGACTGAGATCTTTATTGATTTCTTCCCAGTTGGCTTTCGAGAAGAGGTATCCTTTCCTTGACTTTTCTTTCATTCTATGGGGTCCGGTGTCAAAGTCGGCTACCACTGCGTCATGATCAGAACACCCTGGATTGTAGTTGAGTGCTTGGCTAATGACGGGTTTGAAACGGAGACGAGGTCGAGCGTGTTCTTCATTCTTGTTGGCTGATCGTGGATCTGAGTAAGGTGAGCATCTGTCGTTATGTCCACAAGCCTCTCCTGAACTTCTCTGTCAGATGCACCTGGTCTAACTGTGTTGTGTTCCCAATCAATATCAGGGCAGTTGAAGTCTCCAGCCATTATCACCTGTTTCTGTCCGTTCTTATGTTCTATCTGACTCAGTGTCTTCTCAAGCTCCGTGAGATCTTCCTGTGAACGCTTTGGCATATAAAAACAGCCTAACAGCAAATCTTTCTTAGCTTGCAGTCTCAGTTTCGCCCAAACCATTTCACATTCTCCCTCTAGCTCTGGTGCGTCTGTGTAGATTATGGATTTGTGAACCAGAATGAAGGCCCCACCACCCAGTGAGCTATGCTGCTTTCTGTATGGTTCGAAACTTGGAGGAAAAACTTCACTAGATGCGTATCCCTCTTGTAGCCACGACTCTGTCCCAAAGACAACATCTGGTTTGACGTAATCCAGAAGTGCTGCAAGTTCAGCTCTCTTATGGACTACGCTTTGGCAATTGATGTTTAAGATCCGAAGGTTCTGCTTCTTTGGCAGGTTGTAGACACTACTATTTCTGCTGTTGTTTGTTGGTTGATGATGTTTCTTCCCATGATGATCCTTTGAGTCTGTGACGCAGCTTGGGCTGGGCTGGTATCAGGTGACTGGCTGCCAGATGATCTGGAGCTCTGTTGGTGTCTGTGCTTGGGGCTGCTTCTAACTGGAGGGCTGAAGGTCTGACCAGAATGGAGAGAGTCAATACTATTGTTTGGATCAATACTATTGTTTGGATCAATACTATCGTTTGGATCAATACTATTGTTTGGATCAATACTATTGTTTGGATCAATACTATTGTTTGGATCAATACTATTGTTTGGATCAATACTATCGTTTGGATCAATACTATTGTTTGGATCAATCAGTGGGAAATAAAAGTTGGACGTATGACTAGTGTCCAGTCTGTAGCTGCGAAATGTGAAAGAATCACAGTAGACGCTATCACACTTGAAGCAAATCCAAGAGACATTTGACTTTTCCAACAGGCAAAAATCAGCAGTACACAACTCGAGGCAGGACTTGTGATACTAGACATCACAGCCATCACATGCAACAGCGGTACTCTCAACGTTAATGTCGCAGTATCCATATCTGTACTCATTTAAGGCTCTTGGTCCTGGATTTACTTGGGTGTCATCTGACAGCAGAATGGTCAAAAGAACTAAGGCACTGACCTGCCTTTCGTGGACACTCCCCCTCAAAGCCTTCCTGATGTTACCTCTCGTTCCAGCTATCAGTGGTCCTGGGATCCTCTATTCAGTGTGCTCCCTGCTTGGAGTGTTGATTGCCCCACAAAACACAAACATCAGGAGGACGGCGATGGTCAAAAACTTAGAAGCGACGATGAACTGCTTCCCACACACTGAAACTTATTCCTCCATGTTGATGTTGATCTTGCTGCCTTGATCAGTTGATGACGACGGAATGAAGGCAGAAGAGTTTTAAAAGTTAACTTGTCCAGTGTATGAGGAGTTGGTATTCACTCTAAGTTGACACAACAGACGATTCTCACATCTTCAAGAAACTTAAATGTCAGGAAGATCAACGTCCATGGCAGCTCTGGTTTCTCAAAAATCTATTTAAACCATTTTAGAAATATTGGAGCCTACACTGTGACTACTTCAGATCAAAGGAAGTAAAAATTTTTGAAGTTTGAAACTCACAATAGATCGCCAGGAATAAAAGTGGATTTCCTATTAAAAAATAAAAAAAAATAAAAAATCACACAAAAAGTTTAATTTTTGCACACAGTTTTGATACCTGACCAAAAGGGAAGAGGGCTGCTCCAGTATTTTACGTTTTTGAATGCTTGAAACACAAGTAATTCGCTAAATTAGTCTGTAATCAAGCACTGAATTTTCAGATCACAACTTCCTCCAAGGGCCGCTTCTCTCATGAAAAAGTCTCTCTGTCTCGCATTCACACAAATAGATACAAACATACATTCATACATACCTACAAACACACACACACACACACACCACACACACACACACACACACACACAACACAACACAACACAACACACACACACACACACACACACACACACGCATGCACGCACACACGCACGCACGCACGCACGCACATGTGCGCGGACAAAAGCACGAATGCATGCAATCACACACACACACACAATGTGTCTAATATCACAATGTGTATAGACGTTAAATTGAAGACCTAACACACACACACACACACACACACACACACACACACACACACACACACACACACACACGCATGCACGCACGCACGCACGCACGCACGCACGCACATGTGCGCGGACGAAAGCACGAATGCATGCAAGGACAAAACTAGACATATGCTAGTTGAGTTTAGGTTACAGAAGTGGATAAAACCAAGTATCTGAAAAGACTGTCCTCGAATAAGGAGAGCGTGGCCATTATAACGACATTCACAGGGAGTGAGTTCCACAGATATGCTCCTAAGAAAGACAAAAATTGTTTTAAATATATCAGTTCTAGGTCTTGGTAACAATAACCTCTGCTTCGAGCTAGACTTCTTCAGGACTGAATTTGTGAGCAATTAAGACAGATATGATGGCAGTTTACCGTTCAAAACTTTGTACATCAATGTATCTTTGTTAAAGCGGATATGATCCAAAAGAGGTAGGATGTGTAACTGTTTCATCTTTTGTTGTGTCGATAGGTGTGGGCGGATCAGGCAACATAAGTCTGGCTGCTCTCCAGTACAGGGAGCCTGATTTTTTTTTGCAGATGCACACCAGCACGTTCATCTCATTCACTGGAAGCATAATCAATATGAGATCTCATGTGGGCATTGTAGAATATTTTATGGGAAATAGTCTCAGCGAAATGTTTTAGTTTCTCTCACGCGCCCCGGGAGAAAAAAAAAAGAAAGGAAAATACGTCTTTTTTGGTGCACTTTGCGCATTGAAACTTCACCTTTGCATGGTGCTTGCTCCTCATTGGTCAGTTTTCTTTCAATAGTGATTTGTGCTCTTGGGAAAAAAGCATTGCCTACCACTTCAACGGAAGCAGCGGACTAGAAAGGACAGAGACTTGTAAGAAAAAGATTACTTAGGAGGAGAAGAAGAGGATGAAGAAGTGTAATAGAGTAGACAGACAGAGTTGAACTCTCAACTATTTGTATCGTTATGTATTGTTGATTCTAGGGTGCGTATTGGACGTGTGAACATATCTTATACCTTTCGATACAAGGTTTTGTCGCAAACTCAAACTTCGATCGTTTGTTTTCGTTTTGATCGTGATCGGAACTATTTCTAGATTCTACCCTGTTCAAAAAAGAAGTTTGAGCAACGAAGTCTTTGATTCAACTCTTTCTGTCATATATTCAAACAAATGACATGTTGTCTTGATGGGCGAGAGGTCAGAGTGCAAATCTGCTCTAATCAATCATCTAATGCCATTATCACCTGTCAGGCATCGGTTGTCTGCCCTTTTCGGAACATTTTTCTATTTTTATTTTAGTTCCTACCTTTGGTCGTGCCGATTGGGCTGTGGTCCCATTTGACTCGTGTGAAGGGTTCACTGGTCACAGACCCCGATTGTTGATTCTCAAGCTACTACACAAGTAGGTTACTTCAGGGCTCACTATCCGTCCTCGCATGAACTGGCGTCAGCAAACAACAGAGACCACAGTCTAGGAGTGGAACACTGCCCGTGTCAAAGTGTTGTTGTTCTGGTGATGCCAGAGCAGTGTAACACCGGCTCCACACGCCCACTCTCTCAGGATGATTGTCCTCGTCCGCCTCGTCAGCACCTTTGGATATTAACTTTAAACCTGAATGGGACAAACAACGCAAACCAGGCTAAACGTTCTGTTCCTGTATACCTCGCTCAATAATCTTCCCCGCTACCTATACGCCGCACCAATGACTCACTGCCATTGTGTGTAACAGCTGAACACACACACACACACACACACACACACACACACACACACACACACACACAAACAAAAAAACAAAACAAAAAAAAAGGAAAAAAGAAAAAAGAAAAAAAAAAAAGAAAGGCAGAAACTAACAAAAACAAGGACTGAAATGGAGTGCCAGTGCGATTCACCCTTTTGGTGGTACGTTGCTGTTGTTGAGAGCGTGGCGGCGGGACTGGCAGTGTCTGTGGCGTGTGGTCTGGCGCGGTACTGGAAGACTCAAGCCGAGGTGGACGCTCTCACTGGACTGCTCAACAGACGTGCCTTCTGGGACAAAGTGGAGAAAGACTTGGCGAAGAAGGACGAACCCTGCTGTTTGCTGTTTGTTGACCTTGACGATTTCAAGGCCGTCAACGACCGGTATGGGCACGCCGTCGGGGACGAGGTGTTGAAGACCACGGCTGACATATGCTCCAGAATCGTCAGACGACAGGATTCCATTTGCCGCTTTGGCGGCGAAGAGTTCGTCGTCTACTTGCCCCAAACCCAGCTCTCCCAGGCCCGGCAGATCGCGGAACGCATCAGGAGAGGCATCGAGAGCTCGTCGGCTGTCGTCGGCGTCACGAGCAGCATCGGCATATCCGTCTGTGACGTCACTGACCGCTTGGCCGACCTCCTGGACCAGGCGGATTGCGCGCTGTATAAGGCCAAAAAGAAGGGCAAGAACTGCGTTGTTCATGTTGGCTCTAACAAGCACAGCTAGTGTCTGTTGTGTCGGTGAAGAACATTGAAAGCATACTGAAAAGAAAAAAAAAAAAAAAAAAAGAAAAAAAAGAAAAAGGGGAAACAAAACAGGGCGGGGGCTGTATGCGGCATTTCTGACCAGCTCACCTCTAAAATCGTTGTAATCATATTTGCTGAAGAATTACTGGATGAAACTGATAATTGTTGAAAACGATAAATTTCCTCTGAAGTTGATTAGACATCATCTTTATGTGACTGTATGTGTGCTGTTTTCATCGCGAGTGACAGCCGGACGGACCAGTCATCGACATTCTACAAACCTGTCAGCACAGCTGTCAGCAGACGACACGCGGTAGGTGGGGTTGACAGCTTCACGGTGCCAGAGTTGTCTCCCATTGAACATCACTGGTTGTCCATGAACTGGGTTTATTCTGACAGATGAAACAGTCTCCTGATTTCTCTTGATCAACGCAAAATCTGTACGCGCCTTCCTACTGCGTCTAAGACAACAGACCCGCTAATTCTTCTTCTTTTCTTTTTCTTCTTTTTTTTTTTCACGACAAGAATATGCTGCTTTCAACTATTATGATTCTTATTTTTCGGTAAGAAGACAGAATTCTTGTTAGCAGACACCAGATCTTCCGAATCGCCTTTGAACTTTACTATAATCATACCTCCGGGGGCCTGTCTTGTGCTTGATCCTGTGCTGTTCGTATTGTGTGCAACTTTTCTGACACGTCACACTGACATACACTCTGTCCACCATGAAATGTGTATAGACAACACCCAGTTCAAATGAATTCTGATTGTTTTTTGAAATTACCGTGATGAGGTGGAGGAGGAGAAGGAGGACGAGGAGGAGGAGGAGGAGGATTTACATAGCGCCTATCCTCGGTTAGAGACCAAGCTCAAAACGCTTTACAATACACGCTCTCCATTACACAACGGGCTGCCTAACTGGGTAGAGCCGACTGAAGAGCTGCCTGCTGACGCTTCGTCTAGTCGTTTCCTGCGTCATTCAGTTTGTCAGTCACTCAGGTTTTCATTCATATGTTCATTCTTTCGATGCATGTAATGTGTATAAATGTCATCCATACCAATGTCAAACTGACCATCTCTTCTGATAGTTGGTGATGGGATTTTACTTCTGTGCAAGATGAAATGCGGGCATTCACACCTTGAACTTCGATTTATAGTCTCATTCGCAGAACTTTTGGGGAAGACGAGTCAGGACCAATATCAACTCCGTGGGGGACACACGCACGCACGCACGCATGCATGCACGCGCGTGCGTGTGCCCCACACACACACACACACACACACACACACACACACACACACACACACACACACACACACACACACACACACACTGTGCTGAAACGGCCTGGCGGAGATTCGAACCCCCAATCTCTAGGATCACCAGGACCAAAAGTCCGCCACTCTACCAACTGAGCTGTTCTGGGCAAGTCGTCAAAAGAAGAACAGGACTGAAGAAGAGGGGCTGGCATCTGTAGACCATTGCTGCATGGGCACTCCTCATTGTAAGACATCCTCAGCTGAAGACATGGGACAGGAGCTGACAGTGTCCTGTTGTCAGTGTGAAGATGACAGTATCCTGTTGTCAGTCTGAAGATGACACTGTCCTGTTGTCAGTCTGAATATGGCACTGTCCTGTTGTCAGTGTGAATACGACAGTGTCCTGTTGTCAATGTGAAGATGACACTGTCCTGTTGTCAGTCTGGAGATGACAGTGTCCTGTTGTCAGTCTGAAGATGACAGTGTCCTGTTGTCAGTGTGAAGATGACAGTGTCCTGTTGTCAGTCTGAAGATGACACTGTCCTGTTGTCAGTGTGAAGCTGGCACTGTCCTGTTGTCAGTGTGAAGATGACACTGTCCTGTTGTCAGTGTGAAGATGACACTGTCCTGTTGTCAGTCTGAAGATGACACTGTCCTGTTGTCAGTGTATAGATGACACTGTCCTGTTGTCAGTGTGAAGATGACACTGCCCTGTTGTCAGTGTGAAGATGACACTGTCCTGTTGTCAGTGTATAGATGACACTGTCCTGTTGTCAGTGTGAAGATGACACTGTCTTCTTATCAGTCTGAAGATGGCACTGTCCTGTTGTCAGTGTGAAGATGGCACTGTCCTTTGTCAGGGTGAAGATGGCACTGTCCTGTTGTCAGTGTGAAGATGACACTGTCTTCTTCTCGGTCTGAAGATGGCACTGTCCTGTTGTCAGTGTGAAGCTGGCACTGTCCTGTTGTCAGTCTGAAGATGGCACTGTCCTGTTGTCAGTGTGAAGATGACAGTGTCCTGTTGTCAGTGTGAAGATGACACTGTCCTGTTGTCAGTGTGAAGATGACACTGTCCTGTTGTCAGTGTGAAGATGACAGTGTCCTGTTGTCAGTCTGAAGATGACACTGTCCTGTTGTCAGTGTGAAGATGACAGTGTCCTGTTGTCAGTCTGAATATGACACTGTCCTGTTGTCAGTGTGAAGATGGTACTGTCCTGTTGTCAGTCTGAAGATGACACTGTCCTGTTGTCAGTGTGAAGATGACACTGTCCTGTTGTCAGTGTGAAGATGACACTGTCCTGTTGTCAGTCTGAAGATGACACTGTCCTGTTGTCAGTGTGAAGATGACACTGCCCTGTTGTCAGTGTGAAGATGACACTGTCCTGTTGTCAGTGTATAGATGACACTGCCCTGTTGTCAGTGTGAAGATGACACTGTCTTCTTGTCAGTCTGAAGATGGCACTGTCCTGTTGTCAGTGTGAAGATGGCACTGTCCTGTTGTCAGGGTGAAGATGGCACTGTCCTGTTGTCAGTGTGAAGATGACACTGTCTTCTTCTCGGTCTGAAGATGGCACTGTCCTGTTGTCAGTGTGAAGCTGGCACTGTCCTGTTGTCAGTCTGAAGATGGCACTGTCCTGTTGTCAGTGTGAAGATGACAGTGTCCTGTTGTCAGTCTGAAGATGACAGTGTCCTGTTGTCAGTCTGAAGATGACAGTGTCCTGTTGTCAGTGTGAAGATGACACTGTCCTGTTGTCAGTCCGAAGATGACACTGTCCTGTTGTCAGTGTGAAGATGACACTGTACTGTTGTCAGTGTGAAGATGACAGTGTCCTGTTTTCAGTCTGAAGATGACACTGTCCTGTTGTCAGTGTGAAGATGACAGTGTCCTGTTGTCAGTCTGAAGATGACACTGTCCTGTTGTCAGTGTGAAGATGGCACTGTCCTGTTGTCAGTGTGAAGATGGCACTGTCCTGTTGTCAGTGTGAAGATGACACTGCCCTGTTGTCAGTCTGAAGATGACACTGTCCTGTTGTCAGTCTGAAGATGATGACCTGTTGTGCCCTTCCCAGCCCGAGCTGGTAGATGCCATCCTCCTGAGGTCCTTTGTACAGATGTTGTCTCCACGTGGTTTGGAAGTGGCTTTTAAAGAGGGTCAGGAGTTATCCTTCAAAACCGATTCGACGATATATGTCTTTACACTGTCTTTAGTATATTGTGCCCCATTCTGCACCTCTACTTCTTATTGTTTTTCAGAGCTGCTTTTGGTTGTTGTTTTTTTGTTTTTTTTGGTCTCGCCTTGTGTGTGTGTGTGTGTGTGTGTGTGTGTGTGTGTGTGTGTGTGTGTGTGTGTGTGTGCGTGCGTGCGTGCGTGCGTGTGTGTGTGTGTGTGTGTGTGTGTGTGTGTGTGTGTGTACGTGCGTGCGTCCGTGCGTGCGTGCAAGCGTGTGTTTAAATGTAGAGTGAATAGGTGTTATGGACAGGAGCGTATGGACATTTCAGATTGTCTGTGATACCAATACCCTTAGCGTGTCAGACGTAATGAGAAAAACAATTATAATAATTGATTTCCATATGTTCGCTGTTTTCCCGGGGACGATGACTGATTTCCTTGGGGAAACAAAGAAAATATCTGTTACCCTTTCGCGGAATTATTGGTGACCAGTGCGTCTCCTGTTCTAAGTGTTCTTGAAGAATAATAATCTGTTTTAGTTGGGAAAACTGGATAAAAAAATAAAGACATGATGTCAGCTTTTGATGCTAGTATGTTTTCATAGCTTTGGGATGATGGCACGCACTTCAGACGTGTCATATTATCGTTATTATAAGCTTAAACGTTTGATGTGTTGGACTGTTTTTGTTTGTTGGTTATTTGTATGTTTATTTAAATATAGAGTGACTGCAGGCATGATGTTAGGCATAGAATAAAGGCGAAAGAAATAAATGACAAGCTGCAACAGATTCTTCTCGTTTCGACTTCGGATATCCTGCACGCAGGAGAAATCAAGTCGATAAACAATAAAGCTGAGAAGAAACGTGTGGACCGAAAAGGGAGGTAAACGACTGAAGTGTTACGAATAGATCGACTTATCAGTCATTGTTTGTAGATTCAGATCTATGGCCTATATATATTTGATTTTTGCTTTGGATGTGTTCAGTATCGCATGACCTTAGTTGACCTGATGACGTTCATGTAAACGTAATAATCCCAGAAGTTTCTCTACAGTTCCAAAAGGTGCGAAAAGCTTTCAGAGGGGTCCAGAAATTTTTACAGTGTTGTAAGCATTTTGACTGGTGGTTCTACGTCAGTGTTCTCTCTCTTTCTTGAATGTTTCGAGCATTTTGATTGGTTATGTCACACTGAGCACAAATGCATACACGCACTCAGCTCAGCATTCACTCCGTGCACATGCAGTCTCTCCAAACAACCAGAAGGCGCACTACAATAACTCTTCTTCTCCCCCTCCTCTCCGGGGAATAATTTACTAAACGATAATCACTTTTTCCACATACACAACAGATTTGTTTTCTAATATTTATCTTCTATTCCTCCTCTCCAGTGGAGGTACAATCATTCCACAGATCCACTAGCTGGGACCAAATTTCATCACATTATACATAGTAAATCACAAGAACTTCTTTTACAGGTTTCTCCTCCTCAATGGAGAAACAATTTATACACTTTCCAAAGAAGAATTAGAGATGGCTTAAAATACAGGAACAATATCAAAGTTCCGACCCAGGGGAACAATCACAAATCATAGTGGGTCAACATGACAAACGTTTTCAAAATTCTCTCACGACTGCCGCAGTCGTTCTCCTCTTCAGCTAGGTTCTCCAACTCTGGAGACAATTAGGTGCTGCCACAGCACTGGAGCCCAAATACTTGTGCGACTGCCACAGTTGCCTATCCTGTTACTGGTGCTGCCACAGCACCGGGAAGGGCTGAAACACGAATGAAGTCTGTGTAAGTAATCTATTTCAAAATCTGAATAATGATAAATTCTTTTCCCTTTTTCCCTTTTCTTAACTGTCTCTCTTTTCTCTCCCCATCTGTCTATACCTCACCTGGTAATGGTAGATTACAGGTGAATCTCTTTCTGCAGTTCCAAACAACCTGTCTGGTCAGTGTCCCCAAGCCATCTCCTTCCTATACCTTATTTTTCCTTCCTGCGCTCTTCCTGAGTACATATTCAGTGAGTACTCATCTAACTCTACACATTACCAGCACTTGGTTACTTGACTAATGGACAACGTCCGTCCATTTTCCTGATCAATTCAACCAATCATCACCCTACGTCTATAGCCACCAGCGACACCGATCACACTGGTCACGCCACGTAAATTGTCCTTTCTTTTACCTTTCCTTTTCGCTACCTAGGGAAATGCTTTATAGCAAATAAGGGCGTACGCGACGGAACGTCACATGTCGCCATGTGAGGCTACGTCACATGACAGGTTATAAGACGTCATGGTTCCTGAGGCTTGTTGAAAGTCCCATGT
>CM065735.1:60991155-61016155 GCA_033310375.1 Conus canariensis | reverse complement strand
AATGCGTGTTTGTTTATGTGTTTTTCCAAAGGTTTGGAAATAGTGGAAAGGATTGAGATTGGTCTGTAGTTTGCAGGGTCTGAGCTGTCACCTGCTTTGTGGATAGCAATGACTTTCGCTTTTTTTAAACTATCGGGAAAATGATTTTTGCCGATGCATAAATTGAAGACGTATGTTAATGTATCTTTTATGCTGGAGCTGATAGTTTGAGGATTTTGCCGTCTAGGCCATCCATCCTGCAGGTACCTGACTGTTTTAGGTGCGTTAGGTAGTGATAAACTTCAAAGACTGTTATTGGTGGAATATAATGTTCAGACTTGATGTTTTTATCTTGGCAATATTGTTTCAGTATTTGAAGGTCATTTGATCTGGAAGAATCAGTCGTGACAACTTTGTTGGCTATACTGCAAAAGTGGGTGTTTAGCTGTTCGACAGAGTTGTCTTTAATTACAGTTGATTTTGAAGAAGACTGATTGTTTGTAAGCTCGTTTATAGCTCTCCATATCAATTTTGGGTTCTGGTTTGATGATATTAGTTCTCGATAATATTTCGTTTTTTTCTCTGCGCTTCTGTGAATTTATTGCATTTATCAGGTTTCTAGATTCCTCTTCATAGCCATGTTGTTTAAGCATATCTCTAAGGTAACCTGCCTCCTGTAACTCTTTAGTGTACCAATCCGGTTTAGGATCATGTCGTACTCTAATCGTTTTTAGAGGGGCATGTTTATCATACATTTCAGTAAATGTTTTGATCCAAACTTCAACAGCAAGATCTGGATCAGTTATGTTGAAAACTGAAGAGAGATTTGAGTTAAGCAAGTCATGCAGAAAGTCTTGGTTGTTAAAGTTTGTAAAGCAACGGTAGGTCATTGTCTTGTGTCCCATTTTGGGAATTTTTACTCCTTTTTTGGGACCATGTGACACAAACTGGGTAATGATCACTACAGTTTAGGAAAGGGACGCAGGCTTCTGCTATGTTAGTTTTATCTGAAATATAAATATGGTCGATAAGTGTCTTCGAGTTTGGTGTGACTCTCGATGGAGATTCGATGAGTTGATGCAGATTAAATAGATTGAATGCTTGTGTCCATTGGTTCTGCATTTTTAGAAGGTCTATGTTAAAGTCCCCAAGTGAAATTATTTCCTTGGATTCTAGCGAGACTGCATCCATCATTGTAATAAATTTGTCGACCCAGTTTATTCTTTCAGATGGGTTCCTGTAGCAGAATCCAACCAAAATGGAAGGGTTTCTTTTCAGCTTAACTTCTATCCAAACACATTCTACATCGTTACTTTCTAGGTGTAGAAGTCGTTTGAAGCTAAGGGTTTCGTTGATGTAGATAAGAAGACCCGTCTCTTTCAGTTGCGTAGGATCTTTCCGGATTGTGTTGTATCCTGGAATAGTTACATCATTGTCGCTAATGTGTGCAGCTTATCTGGATTCAGAGAGTCCTAAAATATGAAAGGGTTGACCATGATTCCAAATCAGTGTTGATATATCTGATGTCTTGTTAACTGCATGTTGGATATTAAGGTGACAGATTCGAAGTCCTTCTTTGCATGGCCATGCAGACTGGTTCTTGCTCATTGCTAGTTGTGTTCTGATGTGATGATAACTGACGTTAAGATTTGTATAATGAAGAAAACAAGAAAATCACATAAAAGAGAGAGAAAATGGGGCTGGTTTACACACCGTAACAACTTTTAGGAAACCAGAAGCGTATGAGAAGAAAAGAAAATCTTCACAGTATATGTCCGTGAGCTCGGCCAAATGGTATACTTATGGATACACTTTTCTTAAATGAAAATATACACTTCCTCACAAAGGAAGCACTTCTAAAGCAAAATTACACTTAAGGGAACAGAAGAAGAGGACAAAAAAAAAGGAAAATGAAACTTAAGACAAAAAGAAAAAGAAACACCCGAAGGTGCTGGGGAGGACCCAGAGAAGCACTGTCTTCACCCGCCTTTAGAGCAGTCCTGTACCACCCTTGGAGGCCTGCGCTGTGTTGACGATGGGTACAGGCACGCGCAGGACACTCCATTAAGATATCAAGGGACATAACTGCTCCTGAACAGAGGTAAATCAGACAACAGGATGCAACTCATAACAGCCTTAAAGTAGCATCCCCATGGGTGTACCAGCCCGTATTTCATGACTGCAGAGCCCACCGGCGAAAAACACCACCCTCCAGCTGCCGAGCACACCCCACAGACCCAACCACCCCTGCCCACGGACAGATGAAGACAGTGCCACTCCAGACACAGCCAAGCTTTCGCCATACGGTCTTATGTACCCTCACAAGGGGAGTATTCACAAGGGGAGTATTGTGCATGTTTATGTCTGTATTTTTTTGTCGCTGAGGGAGGCATATTGCCGAAAATTTCTTGTCCTGTTTTGTGTCGTGCATTAAAACTGCGTTACTTCACACTTTGTTTTGTGTGCTCTTCTGCTTTTTTGTCGTGTTCCAGTAACGCTGCAGTTTTTTCTGTTGCCATATGCAGAGACGGTGATGAAGCAATGATATACGAACATAAGGATGCATACAGGTGGCATATTAATTCAATTAAGTGAAGACATGGGGAGAGGAGCTGGTTGGTGTTGCTGTGACAGGAACTGAGCAGTCATTGTGTTCAGCAACTGAACAGCAAATGGATGTAGTGGGCTGGCGGGTTGTGCTGACTGCAGTGGGATGTGTGTGATGGTGGGGGGTCCGAAGTGTAATAATGAGGACAATTTCTATAGCGCCCATCCTAACAACGTAGGCTACAGGGCGCTTTACAAGTCTCAATAATTCAGCATCTAAAAAGTATATAAGTAGAACACACACACACACACACACACACACACACACACACACACACACACACACACACACACACACACAATTCTGCATTCACGAGTCATAAACATACACACATGCACGCATGCACGCACACAGCACACTCGCACGCGCGCGCGCGCGCGCCACACACACACACACACACACACACACACACACACACACACACACACCACACACACACACACGAACATAATGTTGCATACATAAACTCACTATATGACACGGTGAACAGCTCATTTGTACACGAGCAAAGTGTGCAAGAGACGTGTAGTAATTAAGTAATATTTCAGGTGGTATCCTGCAACTGGCGTTTGAACAGATACGTTTTTAAGTGCAGACTTGAAAGTCGGGAAGGAAGGGCATGACGTAGAGGGAAAGGTAGTGAATTCCAGAGTATTGCCACAGAAAATGAGAATGTTCTAGAACCGTGCTACTTTCGGTTATATGAGGGAATTCGACAAATTCGGTCATCAGAGGAAGAACGGAGGGGACGTGTAGGAATATATATTTCGAAGCGATCAGAGAGATAGGTAGGCGCTTCACCTGTGATAACCTTATAACATAGACACGCCGACTTATACTGAATTCTGTGCTCGATTTTGAGCCAGTGTAATTTCTTCAAAAGATCTTTAACGTGTTGGGTGGTGGCAGGAGTGTTGTATTGTGAAGTGTAATGTGTTGGGTGGTGGCAGGAGTGTTGTATTGTGAAGTGTAATGTGTTGGGTGGTGGCAGGAGTGTTGTATTGTGAAGTGTAATGTGTTGGGTGGTGGCAGGAGTGTTGTATTGTGAAGTGTAATGTGTTGGATGGTGGCAGGAGTGTTGTATTGTGAAGTGTAATGTGTTGGGTGGTGGCAGGAGTGTTGTATTGTGAAGTGTAAGGTGGGCATTGTCTGAAGTTGGTGGGTTGTATGGGGTATTAATAATAATAATAATAATGATGAAATTGTATATGCGCCCCATCTCTGATGAGCTCAAAGCGCTTACAAAGTGTGAATAAAAGCATAAACTACAATAAACAGCTGTATTCATGCCAAAGATAGAAAGAAAATAGAGGCAAACTTCATAAATATTAAGCAAGAAATAAACAAGTCACAAATATCTCACATAATTAAAATCACTCAATGACATGACGAATATCTAATATACAAAATGCAAGCGTATGCGCGCGCGCGCACGCGCGCGCACACACACACACACACACACACACACACACACACACACACACACACACACACACACACACACACACACAAGATCACATTTCATGAATAGCATGTCAAAAGATATTTTGAAAAAGAATGGACACAGAAATGCAAGGGGAAAAAATAAACATCGCACCATTTTAACATAGGCCTAATAACAAAACATCGCACCATTTTAACATAGGCCTAATAACAAAACATCGCACCATTTTAACATAGGCCTAATAACAATTTCTGTTGGAAACAAACAAAATCTTGTAAAGTATTAAACAAGAAGACAGAAGAGAAGTAAGCAACGCACACACACGCACAAAGGCTGCGTACGCGCCCGCGCCCGCACACACAAACACACGCGCGCGCGCGCGCACACACACACACCGACACACTCAGACAGACCTGCACAGACACACGAACAGACAGACACCACTACATGTAACTGAACATTTGACAACTCTGCGAAATGGGAAGAATCTGAACTGGACAATAACTGACAGTGCTATAGTTTTCATGACACGGAATGGGGAAAGTACTTTTGGAATAAATGTGTTTTTAGCCTTGATTTAAATGTGGAGAGGGATGGAGCATGGCGGACAGGAAAAGGGAGATCATTCCACATGGACAGACCAAGGTAGAAGAAACCCCGTTCTCCTAAAGTTTTTTTTAAAAAGGTATTTGGGGTTTGGTTTGTTGAACAGGCGATTGTCGTCAGAGGAACGTAAAGACCTAGGAGGAGCGTAAAACTGCAAACGTTCAGACAAATAAGTGGGTGATGTGTCAACAAACACGTTATAACAAAGAGTGCAGATCTTATACTCTATTCTGGCAGAAACAGGAAGCCAATGTAACTCAAACAGAAGAGTTATGTTCTCTCTTGGGAGCCTTGAAAATTAGACGAGCAGCACAGTTCATCACTCTTTGCAATCTGTCTGTAAGATTTTGGGGCAGACCAGCTAGTAAGGCATTACAGTAATCTAATCGGGAGAGTACCAGCGATGTGATCAGAGTTTTAGCAGCATCTGTGGTCAGTAAGTGTCTGATGGAGCCGATCTTCCGAATTTCAAAGTATGCTGATTGACACACTCTACTGATCTGATCTTTTGTTGACAATGTTTCGTCAAAGACAACACCAAGATTTCTGGCTGATTTGGTGAATGGAATTGTGCAGCGGCCAATAGTGAGAGAGCCTGGAAGATCAGATCCACCAGTACACTTTGTGAGGATGGTTTCTGTTTTTTCTTCATTGAGTTGAAGTTTGTTTTGTGTTGTCCAAAGTTTAACATCTGCTATACAGCTTTGCATTATTTGCAACACGTTCTGAATTTGTGGATAATAAGCTGACTTGTACAATTCAGTATCATCAGCAAACATGTGATGAGAAACAGCATGCTGCTCGATGATATCAGAAAGAGGCTGCATATACATGATGAACAGAATGGGACCAAGGACTGACCCTTGGGGGACACCAAAGGGCAGGGCACTTGGTTTAGAGGTTAAATCATGGACAGAGACAAACTGTGTTCTATTTGACAAATATGACCTGAAAAAGGAAAGAGCTTTACCGTGAATACCAAAAACAGATTGAAGACGGGTCAAAAGAATTTCATGATCGATTGTATCGAACGCGGCACTTAGGTCAAGAAGTGTAATGATTGAAATCTGGTTGTCATCATTTGCCTTCAAAAGATCATTGAACACTCTTAGCAAGGCTGTCTCTGTACTGTGACCAGCTCTGTAGCCTGACTGGAATTTGTTCCACAAGTGATGAGTGTTAAGATGATCTAAAAGCTGGGACAAAACCACTTTTTCCAGGAGTTTTGAGACAAACGAGAGATTTGAAACAGGGCGGTAGTTTTTTTTAGAACGTTAGGATCTAGAGTTGGCTTTTTAAGCAATGGCTTTACAATAGCATTTTTCAGACAACTGGGAACAACTCCATGAGACATGCAATCATTGATGATGTGGGTAAGTAGTGGAACAATTTCATCACAACAATCAAACAAAAGAGATGTTGGAATGGGATCAAGAGAACAGGTTTTGGGGGACATTTGTAACATAGTTTTTCGGACATCAGATTCAGATACACATGAAAAAGAGGTAAGATGTTTGCCAACAAATTTGTCGCCATCAAACATGTCTGAGGGTAAATGAGCAGACTGCTGGTCGATGTTATCACGGATGCTTTTGATTTTGTCAGAAAAATAATTTGAAAAAATGTCTGGTAGTTCTTGTTGAGAATAAATGTTTGGGAGGACAAGGTCACTGGTTTTACCTATCAGATTGTTTGTGATTTGAAATAACTCTTTGCACGAGTTGGAAGCTGCAACTTTTGAGCTGTAAAATGCAGATTTTGCACTGTCAACAAGTTCGGTGATCTTGTGCTTGAAGGAGATCATAATTTCCCGGAAAACAGTCAACCCTGTGGAAAGCCAGCGTCGCTCCATACAGCGTCTTTCTTGCTTTAATTCACGCAGCTCGGAGGACACAGAGCTGTACCATGGCGACGACTTTCGTTGTGGAATTTGGCGCAATGACTCAGGAGCATGGACGTCAATGAGGGACCTCATCTGGGCGTTGAACTGGTCAGCAGTGGTAATGGACTAGCTGGCCACGAGGGCTGAGACATCAGCCTTGAAGCTTGCTGTGTTGATCCCTTGCAGGTTCCTTACCGACTTGTAGACCTGTTGCGGCGGCGGCTTGGTGATGTCCAGATAGCACAACACTGGAACATGGTCAGATGACATACTGTGGGCTATGGCAAAGGATCGGAAAATATCATCTTCCTGCCTGTAGATGATAGCATCAATTGTGTGACCACATCTGTGGGTTGGGACATCTACTGCTTGATATAATTTCAATGACTCAAGGGGGTGGTAGTTGTGTTGTGCTGGGAAACTGTAGCCAAGATGTGTTGTGAGGTTGCAGCTGAGATGTGTTTGGAGGTGGGGTGTGTTGGTTGCTGCTAGTGTGTGGTTTGGACATGGAAGGGGGTGATGTGCTATGTGGGTGGAGGGTGCAGGTCACGTTTCTGTACTCTTTACATTGCTGTTTGTCATTTCTATTCACTGGGGAAGAAAAGGAATACATGTGGGTGGGGGATTGTAGAAGGGGTTGCTTTGTAGGGCGTTGATGCCGACCTAGTATATTATACACACTGCGAGAGTTGGGATTTTGGGGAGTGTTCGCTGGGAAATCAGTTTCAAAGTCATAACTAGGGGGGCTGTTAGTGGTCACTGGGGCGTCTTGTGTTGCAAGACGGTCCCTTCTTGCTGTTTGTGAGGTGGGCTTGATGTAGTTGGAGGCTTGGGTCTTGTGGTTATTAGTGGGACAGATGTTGGAGGCAAGGACTTTGTAGCCATATGAACTGGGATGTAGTCTGTCTCGGTACATGGCTTTCTTTGGCGCCCCAGATCTGGCGAGGAAGGAGGGGGTGTTATCTAGGTAACTGATCCCCTCTTGACGGCAGGAGAGGCGAAGACTGGCCGTGGATCGTGACGCCATGTCCTTAAGGGGGTGTTGACCAAGGGGAGGAAGAATGGAGGAGGCCTGTAGTGAAGCACTGGGGAACGCTTGCCTGAGTAGGTGGATTAACTTGACCCAGTCTGCTACAGGCACTGGCCTTTCGTCACAGCTGTTGATCCCCACATGGAAAGTGACCTGTTGGATGTGGGGTGATGGGGGCCGTGACGACAGCCATTGACACAGGTGATGGACTGTCAGGCCAGGCACAGAGAGATTTTTCACCCTGTAGCGTTCTGTGGACCTCATCTCTCTCATCTACCCCCTTTAACACAGAGTCTCCTAATACCAGCATGTTACAATTTTCTGGGATTGTCTTTTGTCGTAGGATAGCTAGAGGAGGTGGGGTGTGTGGATTCTGTTTGTTGATGGCAGTGGGGATTTCTGTCATTGTGTTTATGTCTGGTTTGTTCTTGTTGTGTAGAGATTTTGTTGATGGAACTGAACCTGTGTTTTGCTCTGTAGAACTGTCTGACAGCACACTATATGCATTTGATGTTTCCACAGCATATTCTATCTGTGTTGATGATGTAGATGAAGTGTCACTGTGTATCTGGACTGCTTGGTTGTCTGATTGTTGTGTTTGATTAATTGGTTTGAGGGCATGTACTTGTTTCCTAATGTCAGTATTGATGCTGTTTTGACTGTCTTTGAATGATTGCAGTCTGCTTGTGGTATCTTTCACCTGGCGTTGTAGATGTGTGTGTTCATCCTGTACCTGTTTGAGTTGTTGTGAAAGATCTTGATTTAATGACTTTATTTAATTTTTTTTGCCCTAATCTCACTATCACCCTTGTTCTGAGTGTTCCGTTCAACTTGTTGGGATGTGTGTTCAAGCTTATCTTTTAATGTCTGTATGTCTTGCTGCATGTTGGAGATAGTGCGTGTGGCTGAGATAAGCTGTTTTTGAAGGTGTGTGATAACGGCCATGCTTGCTAGCTGAGAGAGTGTGGGGGAATCAGATGCTGGGAGCTGGCACTCTGGGGGGGGGGGGGGGGGGGGGGGTCAGTGTGTTGATAGAATGAGTAGCAGACAGAGGGTCAGTACTGGTGGGGGAGGGTGACAATACACGCTGTTCTAAAACACACGGGGTGGGCGTGGGAGGATCAGATTGGGGGGGGGGGGGGGGGTGTCAGTATTTTGCTGGGTGGAGGAAGGGACTGAGGAGTGAGAAACGTCAACAGAGGATGAAGGGCTGTTGATGGCTGGAGACTGGAGGGATGCAGGTGGCGATTCCATGCTGTCTGGGGTGGATGAAGGAGAGAGTGTGGCATGGGACGTGTTGGTGCTGACAGACAATCGGGACTCCTGAGTTAGTGAGGGGTGAGTTAGTGAGGGGTGAGTTAGTGAGGGGTGAGTTAGTGAGGGGTGAGTTAGTGAGGGGTGGAGGGATGGAATCACTTGACTTGGGCGATGCTTCCACAGCTTCATTTGTCTGTGCGTCACAGATGGCCAATGGAGTTGGAGGAAAGGAGTCTGTGACATTGTCAAGGGCATCCGCAATGGACAATGTCGAAACATCTGGTGCAGACAAATGGGACACGATTTCTTTTAGTTTATCAAACTCCTGCTGAACTCACTCTTGACACACATGTCCTTGTACTAAGATTTTGCCCGTTGTGTACTAGATGTGAATTGTTAAAAGTTTGTGTTCACTGTGAAGAACAGTTTGGAAGGATGAGTGCCATAACTCACTGGGCAGTGGGGTCACAAGGCTCGGCGCCAAATCCAAAAGAGTTTTGTTATTTTTGTTGTGTTCTTTCAATACACTAGAGGTAGATGATGGCCTGTATTTACCACAGTACCTTTCACATAATGCAAATCTCCATACAGGCAGGTTGGTGTGGGGAGAATCAAACGTCACTTGGCAGGGGTCTTTGGTGAGTTTAATTGTCTCGTTGGTGAAATATTTGGCGCTCATAGAGCGCGTGGTGAGAGGCATTTTTGATCTGTGTTATGTGCTTTATTTGTGGTATTTGTCCAACAAAGAAAAAAAAAAGCAGAAACTCACATTTACAGATGTACATAAACGACACACATAATGCTGGCCGCTGCAGTGTGTGCCATGGCGGTTAGCCGTCACAGCACAGCCGCCACATCTTGCCTTGGACGAGAACCTTTTCCGGACACTGCAGCGCAACAGGATTAGCACCACACACACTTCACTTCACTCTGTTCCAACAGCCAGGGGATCGTTTCCTCCGTGGAAACCAACTGGCGTCACAAATGGGGCCACTTATCTGGCCACACCATGGGGAAGAGGAGGTCGGAGGATTAGCCTTTCAACATCATGACACTGGGCCAGCTTGGTCGGTGGCCTAGCACAGCACTGGAGAGGGGTTCTGATATATGATTTTACACATACAACCCCTAAAAACAACCAACACCACCGTCCAACACCACCGTCCAACACATGAATCCTTTTTACACACACATCGTGTAAGCAATCACACACCTCTTTGTAAAATTACATTTTCTATTACAGAGCGAAGTGAACACGTCCGAACAGGTCGGCGGCAGAGAGATGATGATGATGATGATGATGATAATCTTTATTTCCAAGGGTAACAGATAAGCAAACACATGTTGTTGTTTTTTCATCTGGCCCTTGCCCCGTTAAGGGACTAAGTATGACTAGCGACTAAGACTTACAAAACTTTTAACAAACACACATATCTTCACAACATTAAAAAGTTCATCCATTAACATTTAAGGCGTAGATGACTTTAAAGGGAAAAAAACGATTGAAACAACAAAGAGAGAGAGAGAAAAGAGAGAGAGGAGAGAGAGAGAGAGAGAGAGAGAGAGAGAGAGACCCCCCCACTCCCATACCCAAGCCTACACTTTTTGAACACTGGCGCAAGCAGAACCATCCTCTACTCATCTGCCCTGTCTTCACTGACTCGGAACAACTGGACTGTTGATCTTGCCAGAAGTACAGGCAAGTTTCCCACCTACTACAGAGATGAAACCTGCGTACTGCTCTATGTCGCTCAGACCCTAAACGTACTGTTCTGTGTCGCTCAGACCTTAAACGTACTGCTCTGTGTCGCTCAGACCCTAAACGTACTGCTCTGTGTCGCTCAGACCCTAAACATACTGCTCTGTGTCGCTCAGACCCTAAACGTACTGCTTTATGTCGCTCAGACCCTAAACGTACTGCTCTATCTCGCTCAGGCCCTAAACGTACTGCTCTGTGTCGCTCAGACCCTAAACGTACAGCTGTATGTCGCTCAGACCCTAAACGTACTGCTCTGTGTCGCTCAGACCCTAAACGTACCGCTTTATGTCGCTCAGACCCTAAACGTACTGCTTTATGTCGCTCAGACCCTAAACGTACCGCTTTATGTCGCTCAGACCCTAAACGTACTGCTTTATGTCGCTCAGACCCTAAACGTACTGCTGTATGTCGCTCAGACCCTAAACGTACTGCTTTGTGTCGCTTAGACTCTAGACGTACTGCTTTATGTCACTCAGACCCTAAACGTACTGCTTTGTGTCGCTCAGACCCTAAACGTACTGCTTTGTGTCGCTCAGACCCTAAACGTACTGCTTTGTGTCGCTCAGACCCTAAACGTACTGCTTTATGTCGCTCAGACCCTAAACGCAAGAAACAGCCCTCACACGGTCTTTGTTGCGCTGCTCCTTCTCCGGAGTTTTCAGTCCTACCGGACAGACCTATTCCAGGACACCAGGAGGGGGCTTCAGATGCCGGCCTCCAGAACAAATCTGGCGTGGATCCCGTTCCTCTGTGGTGTTATGGACAACGAGGAAGCTGCAAACATTTTTTTTCATACTCGATGGGTTTTTATATAGTTTGGGTGGTAGAAGGTGGAAAAAAGGACTTTGCCGTAACTGATCCTGTGACAGCCATATTGTGTGTATTGTGTAGTGATTCTTCATGTCTGTTGCACGCCAGTTGTCTGTTTTGTGTTTTGTTTCTAACAATAGTTACATCACACCCTGTTTCGTGTGTTTATTTTGATTCTCGTCCGGAGTTACTTTCGCTTTTTTGTGTAGCTGATAGAGCGTTGCCTCCCTTTGACTTCCTACAACGCGGGCACAGCGGAAACGCATTCCATGGCGGCGGATTTGGTAGCCGTTGGAACATGTTTTTCTGACCAGTGACAACCTACTAGTGCTGCGCCGATTACGTTCATACCACGACTGCACGGTGACTGCCAACGGAATTTGGAAATTTGCCATGGGAAGAAAGGATGTTTACTGTAAGAAGCCAGTAGTCGCTTATGAAATGTTTGAGAAACACACTAGCTGTGACAGTCACAGTGTATACATGTGCATGAAATGACCTCGTTATCTTGCAGAGTGATAATGAATAGAGATTAACAATAGATAATTCATCTTGTGACAAACACACTAATTTATAGCTTGATGAATGACCAGTCTTAGTCAATTCTTCATTGAAATATGACTTGTATGATGCTTCTGAATTGCGTTTCCAGTTCTCGTTTAATTTGTTTTGATGATTATAACCGTATGACAAAATGATGCACTTTTAACCGGTGACATCCACCTTCATCGTTTTGCAGAAAAAGACGTAATGAAACATTTCTTGAATCTAATTACTAAGAATCATCTGCTTGAATGAATGAAATCAGCTTATGATAGGCTGGCATGATTTGAGAATAGCTAAGAATTCTCAAGTGATTTTACCAAATAGCACATTCTCATTCTGTAATCTAGATAACTCCCAAGTTCAAAAGACATCTTAAGCTAGTTGTAGAGCATATTACTGGATAGTGCTTTCTGTGGTCCAAGTTCAGTAGACTTAAATATCTTAAACTTGCAGTGCTCCTAATCCTATGAATACCTGTGTATCAATTGTAAAGAAGTTTGATATAATCACAGAAATATTTTTCACAGAAATATTTGGCTGTAGCAGTAGTTTTTCAAAATTACTTTTTAAAATTAGGAATTAAGTCAAGCCATTGTTTCCCATGACATTTTGATTTTGACTGGACAGAAAAATGTGTCAGTATCATGTTTTACTAACCAGGCAATTTCTACATGTTCTAGTTATGAATCCTTGAATATGGTGAATAACTAAGTTTCAAAAGATTAAACACATTGTGTTTCTCTGAAGTGGTGTTCAAAGAGGTATTAATATAATAACTGTTCAGTGCTGTAAAAGAAATATAATTGGTGATATTGTGATCAACATTTTTTATAACAATGTTTTGATAACAAAGCTATCAGATGGCTTGGTCATGATTTTTTTTAATGCAGCCCAACAGGTCCGTGAGGTAGCATTTTTTAAAACTGATGATCCAGAGCCCTTTGAACCTTATCAGTTGTAGTTTATGAGGCTTCTGTTTGTGGACTTTTTTGTTGTTGTTGTTGAGTGTTTGAAAGTGAGATTAAATTAATGTAAAATTGTTCAGAGAAGGGATAACAAACTGTGAGGAGAGTGGGGTGGGAGTGAGAGGTGGTGGGAGACGAGGGGTGAAGGTGGGGTTGCAACAAAAAGAATCACTGTGTCAAATGTTATGATATTATCATTATCTGAAATTGTGATTGTACAAATAGATGAGAGGTGAAGGAGGGGTTGCAACGAAAAGAATCGCTGTGTCAAATGATCATTATCTAAAATTGTGATTGTACACACTTAGTTTTCCATGGTTCTTTTTTAAATGAATAACATTTCATGAAGGTGGGGTTTCAACGAAAAGAATCACTGTCATGATATTATTATTTTCTAAAATTGTGATTATACTGACTTAGTTTTCCATGGTTCTTAAATGAACAACATTTCATTAAGGTGGAGTTGCAACGAAAAGAATCACTGTCATGATATTATCTAAAACTGTGGTTGTACACCCGTGGTTTTCCATGGTTGTTAAATGAATAACATTTTGTTAAGTGCAACAGGTTCATAGGTTTATTCAGTTACCAAAATTAGCTTGATTAATGATCTAATCAGTATATGATCCCTGGGCTATATTACGTGTATTTTAATATCTTTTTGTAAAACTTGATAATTGGATGATATAGCAGTGTATTGTCTGGGAATGAGATTGTCTCAAATTTGTATTGAAAAGATTCTGTCAACCAATTTCCATCGTCAGAAGTGGCTTACTCCAGTTCAAATTGTCAGTCATTGCTATTATGATGTAGTTGACTGGAATGGATAGAATTCATGATCACATTAGGATGCAACTAATGCATTGAAATCCTTGGGATCCTAAGTAAACAAAAATGATACATAGATGAATTAGACCTATTCAATGAATGTTTGATACCAGTAACACTCACTGGTGCACATTGCAGATTGCGGACTTATCCGTGGCAGTATACAGTCAGTCATGAGTAAGCATGAGAACCTCCCATGGCTGTTAAAACGCTGTTTTTAAAAAAACCATAAAGGAATGATACTCAATAGAACTAAAAACAAACAAGCAAAAAACCCCAAGCTGTCAGTAAAGAATACTTAACAGTTCCATGTGAAATCCAACTGATTGTACCAATCAACAGTCACTGAGTCAGATGCTGACAGGACTGTCTGCTGTGGAAGTGTGGCTGCTGGCCCCTCTTCCTCACTGCCCCTCCTCCCACCCAGCGGGGATGAGATGGAGCTCTGGCATCAACATGATTATCAACTGGTTATTGGCCAGTTTCCCTGCCTCTCATGATTATCGACTGGTTAGTGGCCAGTTTCCCTGCCTCTCATGATTATCAATTGGTTATTGGCCAGTTTCCCTGCCTCTCATGATGATGAATTGGTCATTGGCCAGTTTCCTTGCCTCTCATGATGATGATTGGTCATTGGCCAGTTTCCCTGCCTCTCATGATTATCGACTGGTTATTGGCCAGTTTCCCTGCCTCTCATGATTATGAATTGGTCATTGGCCGGTGTCCCTGCCTCATGATTATCAATTGGTCATTGGCCAGTTTCCCTGCCTCTCATGATTATGGATTGGTCATTGGCCAGTTTCCCCCCTCTCATGATTATGAATTGGTCATTGGCCAGTGTCCCTGCCTCGTGATTATAAATTGGTCATTGGCCAGTTTCCCTGCCTCTCATGATTATCCATTGGTCATTGGCCGGTGTCCCTGCCTCATGATTATCAATTGTTTATTGGCCAGTTTCCCTGCCTCTCATGATTATGGATTGGTCATTGGCCAGTTTCCCAGCCTCTCTCCACTTCTTTCTCTGCCTCCAGCAGCCTCCTTTGTTTGAATGTGTGTGAACTTGTCATGAAAGTTATGCCTGAACTGAACATTTGTTAGTGACAATGCTTATTGTTTCAGTAACCCTGTCTGTGTCAATATAATAGGCTTACCCATTTGGGAACATGGATATTGTGATCTGTGTCATTGCCGGTAGACACCATAATCATGCCCATGGATAAAGCAAGGTCATGGTGCTGTGGTTGACTGTCTCCCAGAGACATGCACTTGCCAGTCAGATGTTTGTCTGTGGCTGCTGGGCTTTACGACAAAATGATGGAAAGGAGTAGAGGTTAGCTCCCAAACCATTGACACATTTTTCATGTGTAATAGCTGTTGACTTTGACGTTCTCACTTGCTACACAGGTGATACAGATAGAATAATCCCACTGGCTCCACAGACAAGTGATGGTGTCTGGTCATACTCTATATCACTATCAGTGGCTATAATCCCACTGGCTCCATAGACACAGTGATGGTATCTGGTCATGCTCTACATCAGTGGCTATAATCTCACTGGCTCCACACAGTGATGGTGTCTGGTCATGCTCTATATCAGTGGCTATAATCTCACTGGCTGCACACAGTGATGGTGTCTGGTCATGCTCTATATTAGTGGCTATAATCTCACTGGCTGCACAGACACAGTGATGGTGTCTGGTCATGCTCTATATCAGTGGCTATAATCTCAATGGCTGCACAGACACAGTGGTGGTGTCTGGTCATGCTCTGTATCAGTGGCTATAATCTCACTGGCTGCACAGACACAGTGATGGTGTCTGGTCATGCTCTATATCAGTGGCTATAATCTCACTGGCTGCACAGACACAGTGATGGTGCCTGGTCATGCTCTGTATCAGTGGCTATAATCTCACTGGCTGCACAGACACAGTGATGGTGTCTGGTCATGCTCTGCATATCAGTGGCTATAAGTATAATCTCACTGGCTCCACACAGTGAATGCGTCTGGTCATGCTCTATATCTGTGACTGACATTCACCTGAGCTCAGTTGCTAGACCTACAAAGTCACCATATTCATCACTTTGATTTTGAAGTCTTTACTCCAGTGATATAGGAAAACATGCCTCTTTCAAAACAGTAAGCAAAGGAGGGAAAGGGGAGGAATGGAAGGGAGGGAAGTTGAGGGGGTGGTGGTGGTTAAATGGCAAGAAACGGACCTTTATCCATTGTTATCTGCTTTGAAGGAAATGGAAATTAGTCCATTATCATTCAACCAATTGGGTTGTTTCGCTTTCCATTGTATTCTGCTTGTTGAGGAACAAAAAAATGGTGGTATATTTCAGATCTTGGGCTGGTGAAAAACTTTGATGTGCTGATGAAATTTTTTTATCCACCAGCTTGGCTGGCTGGTAAAAAGAATTAAAACGTCTCCAGCCTTGATGAACCAACTGACACTCATGCATACTCGGACAATGTACACTTATGTACACACACATGCTACAAGATATGGACAGCATTCAACTGTTTTTTAACTTGCCAGCGGAGTGGTGATGTTTCACGCTAGTCACAATGCCAGAAAACTAACTGTCGAAGCAAGCGCTGGACCTGTGTGAAGGGCATACAGAAAGGTTGGTTGTTTCAGCATGAATTATGTGTGTTCAGGTTGACTGGTCGGGTTGTTGTAGTCTGCATTGTGTGTGTCCAGGTTGACTGGACAGGTTGTTGTAGCCTGCATTTTGTGTGTCCAGGTTGACTGGCCAGGTTGTTGTAGCCTGCATTGTGTGTGTCCAGGTTGACTGGCCAGAGCCTGCATTGTGTGTGTCCAGGTTGTTTCAGCCTGCATTGTGTGTGTCCAGGTTGACTGGCCAGGTTGTTGTAGCCTGCATTGTGTGTGTCCAGGTTGACTGGCCAGGTTGTTTCAGTCTGCATTGTGTGTATCCAGGTTGACTGGCCAGGTTGTTTCAGCCTGCATTGTGTGTGTTCAGGTTGTTTTAGCCTGCATTGTGTGTGTCCAGGTTGACAGGCCAGGTTGTTTCAGTCTGCATTGTGTGTGTCCAGGTTGACTGGCCAGGTTGTTTCAGCCTGCATTGTGTGTGTCCAGGTTGACTGGCCAGGTTGTTTTAGCCTGCATTGTGTGTGTGTCCAGGTTGACTGGCCAGGTTGTTTCAGCCTGCATTGTGTGTGTTCAGGTTGACTGGCCAAGTTGTTTTAGCCTACATTGTGTGTGTGTCCAGGTTGACTGGCCAGGTTGTTTTAGCCTGCATTGTGTGTGTCCAGGTTGTTTCAGCCTGCATTGTGTGTATCCAGGTTGACTGGCCAGTTTGTTTCAGCCTGCATTGTGTGTGTCCAGGTTGACTGGCCAGAGCCTGCATTGTGTGTGTCCAGGTTAACTGGCCAGGTTGTTTCAGCCTGCATTGTGTGTGTCCAGGTTGACTGGCCAGCTTGTTTTAGCATGCATTGTGTGTGTCCAGGTTAACTGGCCAGCTTGTTTTAGCGTGCATTGTATGTGTCCAGGTTGACTGGCCAGGTTGTTTTAGCCTGCATTGTATGTGTCCAGGTTGACTGGCCAGGTTGTTTTAGCCTGCATTGTATGTGTCCAGGTTGACTGGCCAGGTTGTTTTAGCCTGCATTGTGTGTGTCCAGGTTGACTGGCCAGGTTGTTTTAGCCTGCATTGTGTGTGTCCAGGTTGACTGGCCAGGTTGTTTTAGCCTGCGTTGTGTGTGTCCAGGTTAACTGGCCAGGTTGTTTTACTAGTTTTAGCCTGCATTGTGTGTGTCCAGTTGACTGGCCAGGTTGTTTCAGCCTGCATTGTGTGTGTCCAGGTTGTTTCAGCCTGCATTGTGTGTCCAGGTTGTTTTAGCCTGCATTGTGTGTGTCCAGGTTGACTGGCCAGGTTGTTTCAGCCTGCATTGTCAGTGTGTGTCCAGGTTGACTGGCCAGGTTGTTGTAGCCTGCATTGTGTGTGTCCAGGTTAACTGGCCAGGTTGTTTTAGCCTGCATTGTGTGTGTCCAGGTTAACTGGCCAGGTTGTTTCAGCCTGCATTGTGTGTGTCCAGGTTGACTGGCCAGGTTGTTGTAGCCTGCATTGTGTGTGTCCAGGTTGACTGGCCAGGTTGTTTTAGCCTGCATTGTGTGTGTCCCGGTTAACTGGCCAGGTTGTTTACTTTCAGGCTGCATTGTGTGTGTCCAGGTTGACTGGCCAGGTTGTTGTAGCCTGCATTGTGTGTGTTCAGGTTGACTGGCCAGGTTGTTGTAGCCTGCATTGTGTGTGTCCAGGTTGACTGGTTGACTGGCCAGGTTGTTTCAGCCTGCATTGTGTGTCCAGGTTGACTGGCCAGGTTGTTGTACTTGTAGCCTGCTTTGTGTGTCCAGGTTGACTGGCCAGGTTGGAGAGACAGCGAAGGAAACAAGGGCTGTAGTTGCTGAAGTGACCCAGCAGCCTCGGTGCCTGCACCCCTCCCCCCTCCCTCCCTGCCCCGACGCCAACGACCATGCAGTCGGGCAGGTCCAGATCCCGTGACCCCTTTCTGACCACTGGGGACCAGCAGATGAAAGGTCAGACTTGCTTGGTGTTGGGGGTGTGTACTTGTGTCTGCGCGCGCGCGCGCGCGTGTGTGTGTGTGTGTGTGTGTGTGTGTGTGTGTGTGTGTGTGTGTGTGTGTGTTTCTCTTTTTTCTTTTTTTCTTTTTTTGTTGTTGTCCCATCTTGTGAGCCACCACAGTGGCATTGCACGCACGGCACCCGTTTCGAGCCCCCCATCCACAGCCACAGCCCTGCCCGTCCGACCACAACCCCGGCACTGGCAGTCCACAGGGAGCAGTCAGTGTCAAGTTGTCGAGAGGCAACCCACATACACAGGACGCTGCCTACTAGGCCCCTTACTGACGACAATAATTGCTTAGCTGCGGAGCCAGCGTGAGCTAGCTCTCCCTTCGGAGGGCCCCACTACGTCTGTCCAATGACAGCCCCTATGAATTTGCCGATACTGGTGATCCCGACAGAATCAAACCAAATCCATAAATGTGGAGAGTACATCAAAACCGAGGTCACCATGAGAGCAGGGCATGAAGGGCCACAGAATTTGAGACTTGTTTTTTAGATGCTGAGGGATGAGAATGATGCGATGGTGAAGATGATGCTTATTCCGGGATGAGACTGCATGACAGGACTGTACTCGGTGCTTACTTTCATTATATATCTTGGCGTCAACCAGGCCTTAGAGATACAGACACCTGCAGTGTTGGTCAGGAAATTTGAGCAACACTGTCAGAGACGCGTCCATTTAGCGGATGAAACTTGACTGTGTGGTCCCAGTCTTCCCAGCTGAGCCTGTAGCAAACTCAACTCTGGGTAGGAGCTGGTCGGGGTAGGAAAAAAATACCACATGACACTGATGGGAATCAAACACACTACCTTCCAGCCGGGAGTCCGCGATGCTAACCACTTTGCCATGGTGGCTGGTGTGTGTATTTGTGTGTGTGTGTCACTGTGTGTGTATATATGTGTGTGTGTGTGTGGGAGGGGGGGTGGGGGGGGGCATGTGTGCATACAAATGTACACATGATTCTGTTTGTCCTTGGACTATTTTAAGAAAGAAATGTTTCATTCTCCATACTCAAGTCATGTTCTTAACATTGTCTGTCTGGTCTCATTTTCTCTGTTTTCAGTCACTCTTCTCTTTTAGAAACTGAAAAACAGTAAACAAGTTGGGTATTTTTTGCTCCCATAAGAAAATCTAACACAGAGTAACTTTTATTCAAGACTGACACAGCCTTTTAAACTTGAATAAAGTCAGACAAATACATAGACAAACAATCTAATAGTGGGGGAAAAAAACAAGCGCAGGCCAACAACTGAACTATCTTCATAGTAATGACTTGGCAAAGATGGTTTTCTTTTCTTGTTTTGGGCTTCTGTCAGTCATTCTTGCTCTGTCCCATAAAGAACAAAACTGTTACATTATTAGTTAGCATGCTGTATCTTGTGCATGTTTAAAACCTCTTCTGACAGAATGGCTGAGACTCAGAGGGTTTAACTCTTTCATTCCTACTTTTCTATGAACCATTACTTCCTCTTGTTCCTAGATTCTTGTAACACGAGTATTCCCTTCATTCCTGGATTTAGAGAAGAAAAAAAAAGGTGTAAAGTGAGAACTGCCACGTATGCAGTAGCAAACGGGCCAGAATAGAGCGGCCGTCTGGCATCCATTCCATTCATAAACACTGCCCCGCAAGCGACCGGGTCATGACGTGTACCGATGACGCAACTTGCGCGAAATTCAAAGCGCTTACCGCGAGAACCGATTTTCCGGGCTGCAGGAAGGAAAGGAGGGATTTTGTGCTGCCCGGTTTTCCGGGCTGCAGGAAGGAAGACTAGGATTTCTGCAAACCGGAAAACCAGGTTGTAGGGATGAATTTGTGCATGCTTGTAACTACTGGAACTGCCCAACTTTTTTGCTTGTGCAAGTGGGAAAAGTAGTTGAGCATTTTGGACGGACAGTAGAGAAAGGTTCACTTAATTAACAGATATTTAACCGTGGCTTGTAAGTGAGTGTGATAAGCAGCGGTTATTGGTTATCCTGTCCCACAGCAAACACTGGTCTGTCACAGCGTAACAAGAGAACGAAGACTGGCGGAACTAGCAGGACTTAATGGAGGAGGCATTGCGCATGCTTCGACAGTTTCTCACTGTTGACAACCATTTTCCCTGGCCCTCACACTAACGTCCTAGCTTCTTTTTCTTTCTTCTTCTTTTCACTTTTTTCTGAAGCCTGATCAAGCTTTGGTTGCTTTTAATGCATGTTTACGTTTTCATTCGAGGGAAAGGCTTACTTTCAGCATTTGGGCGATCAAGCGGGAGTCAAGATCTTGTCAGTTTCTTCCATGCCTCAGTCTCTTTCAGAGACAAAGAGCCCTCTTTTTTTTTTCTCTCCCAAGCCCTTGCTCTGCCTGAGTCTTTGTCCTTTGACCTTTTTCTCCCTGTCACAAAGTCTGTCACACGTCTCCCTGTTTGGTTCAAACTGGCTTATTAAAAAAATTTTGTTTAAGAGGATCAACTGCAATTTGACCTCAGAAAACATGTCTTAATTGATAAGACCATTGAGCCCAGTGTGGTCTGGGGATCAGGGAAACCTTGGAGCAAAGGTCGGAACCCTCTCTTGATGTAGAGGTCCAGATACAGCCGTCCACTACACAGGCTGTCTCTGGGGCACAAGGGTCGGGCAAAGGGAGACAACTGCGGCTGCACCGACTCTCTTCTTCAAGCTTCCAGTATGACACATGCTACTCCAACCTATGCAGGCTCAGTTTCTGTGGCCGGTGGTTTAACTGCTGTGCCTGTTCGAGGGTTGATCCTCTTATAGGGTGCTTCCCTTCACCCCCAGGCGTTTCATAATGCTACTCCCTCCCTCTCCTCCCCTGCCCTGGGTCAGGGGTCACCTGGCATGACCTCTTGGTGGCACAAACTGCCCTTACCACCTCCCATGGCTGCTTGCTGTGGGCCGACCTCATCTCTTCACTATGGGGCTGCCCAGTGGTGGGGACCCCTGGAAAGGCAGCCCATTTCCTTCCAAGGACTCCAGCCCTGGGGCCAGTCTCCAGCCTTGGCTGCTCTTCTGGTCCATCCTCCCAGCACCACCCTCACACACAGCTTGATTTGCCTGATGCATCGCCGGCCCTGCCCTCTTCCCCCAGGGTTGACACCCCCAGGTCCTCAGGGACAGAGGACTGGGGCAAGTCCTCTGAGGAGGATGTTGAGGAAGGTCCATTCTTGGACCATCAGATCGTTTCCTTTTCTTTGGGGTGAGTCCTTTGATGAGTATGTTGAGGAAGGTCTATTCTTGGACCATCAGATTGGGTCTTTTTCTGTCTTGGTCACCGACCCGGCTGCCTGCTTTGCCGCTTCTGTTGTGTGAGAAGGTGGTATGCCACGCTCCATGCGGCGCAGCAGCAAAGCTTGTGCTGGGGCTCCCTTCTGCAGCCCTCTGTGTCTCTCCCAGTACTGCATGAGTCACAGATGGTAGTGGGTGCTTCATGCAGGGCTCAGAATCAGGAGAGAGGGCCTCAGCTGGAGGTCATGCCAGGTTAAGTGCTAGACTTTCAGGGACAAATTTCTTAGCTGTAGAGGCTAGTTAACTACCATTTTTAGAGGCTCCCCCCCTTTCAGCTGGAGAGAGTGTTTTGAAGGTTACTCACAGGACAGGGTATACGCACATTCCTATCTTTTAAAAGATGAAGATAGCTCATGGTCTTTGGTGCTTGCTGTGTGGTGAGCCTCTCAACATGAACCACCTTCTTACTGAGAGCTAGGCTTGTTCAGCATCAGACATAAAACTCCTCAGACTCCTTCACCCCTTTTTGACAAGTGCTTTGATTTGCACTGCCCTGCAAGACAAAGTGTGTTCTGTTGTTACTATCATTAGAAATTAGATCAATACATTTCATCAAATATAACACATATACTACTAAAAACAATTGAAGTACCACCCCTAATTTTTGTATGCAATTTTTAAAAAGCTCTGATAAACCAATTAATATTGATAATTGAATAAACTCTGCTGGATAAGCTTACCCGGTTCTCAAATACTACTCCTCGTGCATTTTTGTTATGTTAAAGTCGGTCAGCAGTTATCTACCGCGTCGCATCTGAGGCAAAAAAATCCCGAGAAATTATCGAACTTGTGTCGCTCCCAGATTTTGACACAGATACAGCAAGAAAAAAAAATGTGATGCACGTGAAAGCAAGGTCTTTTCTGAGCAGAATTGCAATCAGTTAGCACATTTGACGGGTATAAAAAGTCGCGAAATTTAGGAAGATTTAACCATGCCTGCGAGACAACGACCAAGCAACACCGACAGAGGAAGAGCGATAGCATGGTACCAAGAAGGTATTGGCTTGAGGGAGATTGGTCGACGGCTTGGAGTGAGTCACCCAGTCATTCTGAGGCTCAGAGACCGTTGGCTTAACACTGGAAGTGTTGAAGAACAGCAGGGACGTGGACGGACGAGAAGCACCTCCAGACAGCAGGATCGGTTCATTGTTATCGCTTGTCTGAGAGACCATTCAGCCAGTGCCACAGTACTCCGAGACCAGCTACGACAAGCCAGCAACGTCAACGTCAGTACCCAGACAGTTCGGAACCGGCTCCACGACGCCAACTTGAGGTCAAGGTCCCCAGCAGTGAGATCAATACTGACCCCAGCGCATCGAGCTCATCGTCGGGCCTGGGCAGCATGTCATAGAAGGTGGACAAGAGCTGAATGGGCAACAGTACTCTTCACAGACGAGTCAAGGTTCACCCTCAGGTTCAACGACGGGCGGGTTCGCGTCTGGCGACGTCCTGGAGAACGCTACGTTGACGCTGCCGTCAGGGAGCATGACCGCTATGGAGGTGGGTCCGTGATGGTGTGGGGTGGGTTCAGCCTACGTCACAGGACCCCCCTACACCGTGTTGAAGGCCGCCTGACCGGTGCCACCTACCGCGACACGATCATCCGCCCCCTTGTGATGCCCGCCCTGAGGGCAGTTGGCCAGGGCGCCCAGTTCCAGGACGACAACGCGCTGTGCCACCGCGCCGCCATCGTGAATCAGTTCCTACAAGGGCAGCAGGTGACAAGAATGGACTGGCCTGCCAGGTCACCAGATTTGAACCCCATAGAGCATCTGTGGGACGTGCTGGGGAGGCGAGTGCGGGCCCACAACCCTCCAGCAGACACCGTGGACCAGCTGTTTCAGTTGCTGGAGCAGGAGTGGCAGGCGATCCCCCAGGACACTCTCCGCCGCCTGGTGCACTCCATGAGACGTCGATGTGACGTTTGTTTGAACGCGAACGGTGGTCATACCCGTTATTAACATCATGACATCTACCATAGACTCTTGTTACTTTTCATTTTGGGGGTATGCCTCTTTAATCAAGTGTAAAACAAAGATAATTTTTTGTCACGGTGTTTGAATAAATTTGAATGGATTGAGGAATAATAAAAATAAAATATTCAATCATTAAATTATGTTCAGCTTTGTTTTCTTTCGAATGACAGCAGTTTTCCTAAGTGGTACTTCAATTGTTTTGAGTAGTGTATATATATATATATTTTGAGAATGAATATGTTGATTTTTAACATATTGTTTTTCACTTGAAGGTGAACTTTTGTCTTTAAGTGTATTCTTGTTTTCCCATTTTTGAAAAAAAACTGGATTTACATCCTTAAACATGGCCTGTGTGCTCAGGTGGGCTGCGAACAATATATAAACTGAATCTACGGACACCCAGAGCTGAAACGTCAAAGAAAGATGATGCAGTTTGAGTTGGACACAGGGAACACACTGACACAGACAGTAGCCTCCTCCCGAAACCCACATACACTGCAGTGCAAAAGGAGTGCTGTAGTGGTTGGCGATGGCAACAAATGAAGTGACCTTAAAGGTCAGCATGTATTGTCAGAGTGGTGTACTTGCTTTCCCAGGCTTCCCCTGGCTGTTAGAATGCAAAGCAAGCACTACTGAGAAGTGTGAGACATGGAAGGGCGGTGAGCTGATGCTGTGACTTGATATTTGCTAGGAGTGTCCATTTTATGGATGGTTCCCCATCAGTCTGTCTTCAGTTTAACCCCAAATCTCCCCTTCACAGTAACAGTTTTTTGTTTTTTTTTGCTTTTTATTTTCTTCATATCCCTTTGATCACTGTTTTTTTTTAATCTGATCAAATTCTAAGCTGTCAGTTGAACAGCTTACCTTGTCTTGTTACCTCAAGTTTAGATTCACTGGACCAGTGTAAAGATTTTTCACGTTTAGTGTTTTGGCATACAGATGTGCATTTGTACAGTGGGACCTGTCTGCAAAACCATGAAAATGTCACCAAAATTCAGTCTTTGTAGAGAGGAGTCTTTACAGAGAGACAGAGAGAGCTGGTAGCTCATAAAATGTGAAAAATGCCAGAACTGATCATAATGTCACAGTTGGGTTGATGTTTGGAAGAATGACACAATTTCACTCACCCTCCACCTGAGAGTCAAAATCATGTCGCATACAGTTCAGTTCAGTTCAAGCCATCAGCTCCCACTGGAGCAAAGGCCATCAACAACAGTCCGCCAGCGTGCCCTGTCCTGGGCTGCCCTTTCCATTTCTCTCTTCAGGTGTATCCCGCTCTCTTCCTCTCTGCATCCAAGTCTCTCCTCCATGAGTTCCTAGGTCTTTCCCTTCTCCTCTGTCCCTGTGCGTTCCAAATTCAGAGAAACGTGTGCAGAATATTTGTGAGATCATGTTCAGTGGAAAAACTAAACCAGTGGCT
>CM065735.1:60933655-60986155 GCA_033310375.1 Conus canariensis | reverse complement strand
GTGATTACGCTGCAGACTGGGTCAGCTAGTTTCCCCCCTCCCCCCTGCCCCGTCCCCACCCCCACCGTGACTGAGTGTCAAGGAATGAAGAAAAGACAACCCTTATGGCTTTCATTGAAAAAAAAAAAAAGGAAAAAAGTTTTTGGCCTTTGGTTTTTGCAGTTTGAAAACCTGATGCAAAAAAAAAAAAAAAAAAAAAAAATCACTGCACTTTAATGTGAAGAGAGAAAACTAACTGGGGCATATCAAGGCTTTGCTGCTGAAAAGCTTTTGAGGTGGCACCTACGTCCCTTTCCCTATCCCTTTCCCCACATGTTTCCACACAGACTCAGGAACGAGAGAGAGAGAGGGAGGGAAGGAGGGGGGAGAGAGAGAGAGAGAGAGAGAGAGAGAGAGAGAGATTTTAAAGTCATTTAGTCATATTTGGGCCACAGGCCTGTATGCAACAAAATGATAATAATGATAGCAACGATGATCATGGTAATTGGAAAAGGAAGAAGGGGGGGGGGGGGGGGGGACTGAAGGGATGAGGGTTTAATGGAGTGGCTACTGACTGGAACTTTAGGCTGAAAGGAGAGACCGGTGAAAAATATAACTGCGTGAAATACTGAAACATCTCAACACACAAAAAAACTATCACATGAGAATATGGAGAATGAGTAAGCTGTTACGTGTTTTTCAAATATTCAGCCACATAGACACAAGCAGATGAGGGTTTTGTTTTTTTTTACATCCAATAGGGGAAAAAAAATTAATGCTATAATTCATTAAAAAAAAATTCAGGCATTCGCTTTCTGTCTCTTCATTGCATGGAAAGTAAACTTTGACATAGTGTGATATGTGTTATCTGTCCAAGTGAGTAGAGCAGTAAGGAGAGAGAGAGGAGAGAGAGAGAGAGAGAGAGGTTCAAGAAGGGATTAGCAAAACGTAGTTTGTGTTTGAGCAACAAACTCACATCCAGGGCAGGGGAAAAAAGGAAGAAGCCTTATATCACTATTATCAGCCACTCCTGTGCAATAGGTCCAGCTTGTGATCTGTGATGGCGGCTGAAATTCTATCCGGTGTACGTGTTGTGAAATGGTATGTTCACAGGCTTGGTCAGCTTCAGCCAATGATGGCATTGAATACTGAGTCGATTGAAACGCACTCTGGTGGAAGATGTGATGCAGACAGTTTGAATCTGTGTTTGGCGGTTTCTGTCCATCATGAAAGGTTGTGGATGCTTCATGTGGAACAGGATGAAGTGTCGCTTGATTCCAGATGGGCTGCTGCTGTATTTATTGAAAAATCATTGAGGTTAAACTGGGGTAGGGACATTTGGAAGTCTTGGAACAGTTGTTTTGCCTTTTAATTGTCCATGGATACCTAATGTTTTTTTTCCCTGTCATTTGTTGGTGCATGTCCTCCCCCTTTCCACTCCTCCCCCCTCCCCCCCTCCCCCCCCTCCCCCCCCCGCACAAAGCTGTTATTTATGAAACAAGTATTGTTGAGATGTGTGGAGCCAGTGTGAAATAAACTTGAGGAGAGTATGATTAATCCTCACAGATTGGTGATTGAAAGCTGGGTTGTTTTAGTCTTTCAGTGCTGTAATTACCTGCACTTGACCCAGAGGACAGTGTGTAACTGTGTTGACCCACACATGGAGGAGGTGGGTGGGACAGACAGTGTCATGAATTCCTCCACGGTTTTGCTTTATCATATCCTTTCATGTCCTGAATTCCTGCTCTCATGTTGGCAGTCTCTCTCAGACCTAGTTGGAAGGGTGACAAAGTACCCATAAATTTGTTGTCGGCCCTCTTGGCTTTGAAGGGTTGAGGTCTGCTGAAGAGGTGGAGGGAGAGTTCTCCCTGTACAGTGTTCCTGGACATCTTTTCTCCTTTAGTCTGTCTGATCTTCTGTGCCATCTCCTTGGCATTGCATCCACACCACTCATTCCATCTCCTTGGCATTGCATCCACACCACTCATTCCATCTCCTTGGCATTGCATCCACACCACTCATTCCATCTCCTTGGCATTGCATCCACACCACTCATTCCATCTCCATGGCATTGCATCCACACCACTCATTCCATCTCCATGGCATTGCATCCACTCTACTCATCCCATCTCCATGGCATTGCATCCACACCACTTATTCCATCTCCATGGCATTGCATCCACTCTACTCATCCCATCTCCATGGCATTGCATCCACACCACTTATTCCATCTCCATGGCATTGCATCCACTCTACTCATCCCATCTCCATGGCATTGCATCCACACCACTTATTCCATCTCCATGGCATTGCATCCACACCACTCATTCCATCTCCATGGCATTGCATCCACACCACTCATCCCATCTCCATGGCATTGCATCCACGCCACTCATTCCATCTCCATGGCATTGCATCCACACCACTTATTCCATCTCCATGGCATTGCATCCACTCTACTCATCCCATCTCCATGGCATTGCACCCACGCCACTCATTCCATCTCCATGGCATTGCATCCACGCCACTCAATCCATCTCCATGGCATTGCATCCACACCACTCATTCCATCTCCATGGCATTGCATCCACACACTCATTCCATCTCCATGGCATTGCATCCACACCACTCATTCCATCCCCTTGGATCCATGCCACTCATTCCATCTCCATAGCATTGCATCCACACCACTCATTCCATCTCCATGGCATTGCATCCACACCACTCATTCCATCTCCATGGCATTGCATCCACACCACTCATTTCATCTCCTTGGATCCATGCCACTCATTCCATCTCCATGGCATTGCATCCACACAACTCATTCCATCTCCTTGGCATTGCATCCACACAACTCATTCCATCTCCTTGGTATTGCATCCACACCACTCATCCCATCTCCATGGCATTGCATCCACGCCACTCATTCCATCTCCATGGCATTGCATCCACCCCACTCATTCCATCTCCATGGCATTGCATCCACACCACTCATTCCATCTCCATGGCATCGCATCCACACCACTCATTCCATCTCCATGGCATTGCATCCACACCACTTATTCCATCTCCATGGTATTGCATCCACACCACTTATTCCATCTCCATGGCATTGCATCCACGCCACTCAATCCATCTCCATGGCATTGCATCCACGCCACTCAATCCATCTCCATGGCATTGCATCCACGCCACTCAATCCATCTCCATGGCATTGCATCCACGCCACTCAATCCATCTCCTTGTTCACAGCCACCCCTTTGCCTGGCTTGCTGCACTGGCAGTTCCCAGGGAGCAGTCAGGTTCAAGTGGTCATGAGGCCCCCCAGCAGAGGAGACACTGCACTGCAGCTGAGTCACTTTGCTGGTGTTCAGCAGCGCTGTTCTGATTCAACATACATAGGGTGACACCTATGAAGCCCCCTGCAGGTGGTAGTCATTGCTTTATGGCAGAGCCAGTGTCATTGGGTGTCCACCACCAGAAGGTGCTGCCATCACCCCCCCAGCTGTGGTCCCCATGAACCCACAAAGACCAACAGCCTGAAGACCAGCTCACCACTGGCATGAAAACGTGGAGAGGAAATTGAAACCGAGTGTCGTCATCAGAGCAGGGCATGAAGGGCCACAGAATCTGAGACCTCTTAATGCTGATTGATGAGGTGGAGGATGATGAATTGTGATGCTAAGGAGTTCCATTCTGATCAGAGACTGCATGACGGGGCAGTAATCTGAGACCTCTTAATGCTGATTGATGAGGTGGAGGGTGATGAATTGTGATGCTAAGGAGTTCCATTCTGATCAGAGACTACATGACAGGGCAGTTCTTCATGAATTCAGGAATCAACCAGGCCCCAGAGATACAGTCACCTGCAGTGTTGGTCGAGGAAATGTGAGCAAAACTCTCAGAGACACATCCGATCAGAGGATGACTCTTTGACTATGGTTTCAGTCTTCCCATCTGAGCCTGAATAGCAAAGCGGGTCGGGGGTCAAACATTTCAGAAAAGAATGTCTCTGATGAGAACTGAACCACGGCCTCCCAGCCTGCAGTCAGGGAGACTAATCATACCACCCCATAGCAGCTGTTTTTTCAGGTCTTTGAAGGTATTTTTTTTGTGGGAGTGGTTGTTGCTGTCTCATCCCCACCCCCCTGCCCTCACGCCCCTCCCCATAGTGGCATTTCTCCCATGGCTGTTGTCTTCATCACTCGATGTCCAGCCAGGGCCGCCATGTTGTTTAGTTCCACTCAGGACAGTGACTAGACAGTGAAGAACCCTGCGTGTCCTCTGTGCTGGGTGGACACCATTGTTGGTTAGTTCCACCCAGGACAGTGACAGACAGTGAAGAACCCTGTGTGTCCTCTGTGCTGGATGGACACCATTGTTGGTTAGTTCCGCCCAGGACAGTGACTAGACAGTGAAGAACCCTGTGCGTCCTCTGTGCCGGCTGGACACCATTGTTGGTTAGTTCCACCCAGGACAGTGAATAGATGCTGATGAGAAGAACCCTGTGTGTCCTCTGTGCCGGATGGACACCATTGTTGTTTAGTTCCACCCAGGACAGTGAATAGACACTGATAAGAAGAACCCTGCGTGTCCTCTGTGCCGGATGGACACCATTGTTGTTTAGTTCCACCCAGGACAGTGAATAGACACTGATAAGAAGAACCCTGCGTGTCTTCTGTGCCGGATGGACACCATTGTTGGTTTTGTTCCACCCAGGACAGTGAATAGACACTGATAAGAAGAACCCTGCGTGTCTTCTGTGCCGGATGGACACCATTGTTGTTTAGTTCCACCCAGGACAGTGAATAGACAGTGAAGAACCCTCTCTCAGTGTCTGTCCTTGTGCCAGCTGGACATGATTGTGCTGTGCTGGTGTTGACACTGTTCCATGCTGTGCAGTGCTACACTGTGCTAGGCACTGCTGTGGTGTACCCGCCACTGGTCCACAATGACTGTTCAATGTAATGCGCACTGTCATGTTTTTTAACACTGTGGCTCTGTTGGCGACCAGACCTCATTATGCCCCCAGTGATCCACATGCTAAAAAATGACTGCAGCCGTTACTCATTCTCTCTCTCTCTCTCTTTTTCTCAAAAAATAACGTGTATTCATACCATCTAGGGGGAGGGAGGGGGAGAGAGAGGGAGGGTGGTATGGGATCACAATGAAGCATGGTCTGTGACTTAGGACTGGATTGTAAGGGCGGTCTGGAGCGACAAGAAAGCAAATCCTTGTATCTGAAGAATGGCCTCCTTTGTTAGGTTGAGCAGATGAAGAACGGCAGTCTGCTGGGCCATCCCTTCATTGTCATCATGAGACGCTCTGGGGGCAGTGGGCAAAAGAAAATGTTTGTTCTCACACACCTCCTGGTGATCAACCCTGCACCTCTCTGAGAAAAGAGAAAAGAAAGGAAGAACACTCAATGATGTTCATACCTCTTTGCGGAAATTTCTGTCTGTGGTTTTTATAAACCGGTAAGAGGTATTACTAATCCCGGTTTGTCATGATGTCAGTAGTTTTTATAAACCAGTAACAGGTATTACTAATCCCGGTTTGACACGATGTGTGTGGTTTTTATAGACCAGTAAGATGTACTACTAATCCCAGTTTGAGATGACGTCTGTGGTTTTTATAAACCACTAAGAGGTACTACTTATTCCGGTTTGACATGATGTGGAACGCGGACATCCAGAATGTTTTGCTGGGGCATTTCCCCTGTGGGGATACCGGGGGTCTTTTGTACAAATAGTTCCTCCTCCTTCTGGACATTCTGTGCTAGTAACGTCCCCTTTTCCTTTCGCCCTCAGTAACTCTGTCTCCTCCTTTGCTGTACTGTCGTCTACTGTCCTTTCTGTCTACCATATCTTTTATCTATCTTTTTACACAACCTCTTCCCACAAATTTCTGCACTCAACAAAGTTAGTGTGAACTGACTATACTCTCAAGTATAGTATGAGTATCCCAACAGGGTGAAAAGAGTTCACATGCTACCAGATACTGGAACACTGAAGAAAAAGAAGAAGAAGCTGGAGCATTTCTCCACCAGGACCAGTCTTTTTACCAGACAAACCATGTATGTTTGAAACTGCTTGGCTTTCTGGTTCCTGTGGCAACGTTTCTTGGTTGAAGGCTGAAGATGTCATGCATGTGAGCGTGATGACAGTAGTTACAGGGGCACTGGCAGGACAGGGCAGTTTTTCAGCTGAGGTGTTGATTGTGTAAGCCATGGCATAGGGACAGATAAACAGAGAGAGAACCTGACTTGCACAGGAACTGTGAAGATTTTTCATACCATTTGTGCATGTGTGTTGTGTGTGTGTGTGTGTGTGTGTGTGTGTGTGTGTGTGTGTGTGTAGGTGGGAGGGGTGTGGTGTGTTGTGTAAAGTGTACATTTCATAACATAATGTACAACAGGCACCCTAAGTGCATGGTAATGCACATGTTTGGTTACGTTGCATTATACTGTACCGTACGGTTATGCACTACTCAACAGCAAATAGTTGTGTCTTGCGGTGCACTCTATGTACTGCACTGCATAGGTTCAAGACTCTGCAGTTAGTGATACAGCTGACACCCATGAATGCAAGCCTGTAGGGGCACAGTACACACACCCCTCCCACCCCAGCCCCCTGTCCACCTTCTCCTGTCTTCTGTCTATATACCAGTGGTATATCTTTTCATCAGATTCACTGGTCCCACCCCACCCCCCCTCTCCACCTTCTCCAGTTCTTCTGTCTATACTATACCGCTGGCATATCTTTTTATCAGATTCACTGGTCCCACCCCACCCCACCCTCTTCCACCTTCTCCGGTTCTTCTGTCTATACTATACCGCTGGCATATCTTTTTATCAGATTCACTGGTCCCACCCCACCCCACCCTCTTCCACCTTCTCCGGTTCTTCTGTCTATACTATACCGCTGGCATATCTTTTTATCAGATTCACTGGTCCCACCCCACCCCACCCTCTTCCACCTTCTCCGGTTCTTCTGTCTATACTATACCGCTGGCATATCTTTTTATCAGATTCACTGGTCCCACCCCACCCCACCCTCTTCCACCTTCTCCAGTTCTTCTGTCTATACTATACCGCTGGCATATCTTTTTATCAGATTCACTGGTCCCACCCCACCCCACCCTCTTCCACCTCCCGTTCTTCCATCTATACTATACCGCTGGCATATCTTCTTATCAGATTCAAAGGACCCACCCTACCCCACCCTCTTCCACCTTCTCCCGTTCTTCAATCTATACTATACTGCTGGTATATTTTTTCATCAGATTCACTCGTCCTACCCCACCCCCCACACTCCTCCACCTCCTCCTTCCCCTCCTCTTCCTCACCATAAAGGTTCTCTTTTTTTTGCGACACCAAGGACTCTTTTTTTACATCTAGTAAAACAAACAAAGAAAAAACAAACTTCTTTTGCTGATGTGACAGATAACCATGGAATATTAATACACATCAAATAAACACAAGCATTGACGTGGTAATTTAAACTGGCAAGGAGAGACAGATGTTTTTTTTTTCTTTCTTTTTTTTTTGTGGACGCATTGTATTAGTTGTGGAACTGTTTCATGTATTCCAGGGGTAAACTGGAGTCAACCCTTAGTCTTCTTAAACCTTCTTGTCCCTGTGGAGTTCCTCCCCCCCCCCCCCCCCCCCCCACACACACACACACACACACATCCCCTCACTGTGTGTAGAGAATGGGGCACAGTGTGGTGAACCTGGTGAAAGGTGGCAACAGGATCCAGACCATAAAGAACTGTGAAAGACAGGGAAGGCCTGAAGAGGGCAGCAGAGCAGAGGGGGTGGGGGTGGGGGAGGAGGAGAGGGGCAGAGGGAGAGGGGAAGGAATTTGTGTGTTAGTGTGTGTGTGTGTGTTGTGTGTGTGTGTGTACGTCTAACTCCACAACACAACATGCTCATACCCTGTAAAGATTTGTCAAGGCAAAAAGGTATGAATCTCCCTCTCTTTCTGTTTTTTTTTGTTTGTTTGTTTATTTATTCATTTCTAGTAAAAAAAAAAAAAAAAATGCCAAGGCATGGCTTTCAGGTCAAACATGGACCTACCTCCGCCCCCCCGAAACAACAACAACAACAGCAAAACAAACAAACACACACAAAACCCCCCCCCAGCAAAACCCAACACAGCCAGCAGCACTGTTTTCCATCTTTCTTTTTTTTTTTTCTCTCTCCTCTAATTTGTCTAAACCTATCATCTGTAGTGTTAAAAGGAGAAAGAATTACAGACAGGCCGGATTCCCTGACTATTCAACTTTTCACTGCAGATGCATTTATTCTGATCACATCTTCTGAAGCTGAACAGTCACTGCTGGTAAGCAGGCCAGCTTCCACTTGTGTTCAACATGTTGAATACTCTTTTTCAGGGTTCATGTAAACTGGTAATCAACAGCACTTTGCTGATTCAGACAATGAAATATAGAAATATCTTATCTACTGTTTACTGTGCCTGGCCTCATGTAAGATTTTTTTCCCACACCAATCAAACTGAGGTTACGTGTATTTGTTACTGTTCGTCCGTGTGAATGTTTGACGATATTCAAGATTGAAAAGGCTGTGCCAGTCTTGAATACTATACATGTTGATTTCTATTTGTTCATTTCTCCAGATGTTGCTGTGTAAATATGTCAGGTGTAGGGTATATGGGCAAGCTTGGAACATCCTGTTTTAGGGATGTCTCCATGTTTGTTCTGTGTGCTCTGTCTTTGTCATATCTGCTAGGGGATTTGGTGTCGAAGACAACATTCATTTGGAGTTATGGGCATGTAATCATCATGGGAGCAAGAGTTACCATGTTGTTTCTTATTTAAAAATTTGGGCCAGTGGTATTTCGTACTTGTTAGATTTTGATTGATGGGATAGTGGACCACTGCGTTTGTGTACTTGACCTTTACCGGTTGCCCTGACCTGGCAAAAAAAGTATGCACAAGAACGAAAATCTTGTTGAAGATTGAACTTGAGCCAGAGACTTATCTGGTGTGATAGGAGAGTAAGGTGTTTTGAACCTAGCCAGCTTGAAGTGTTTCGGAAGTTGAACACTGATGACAAGAACGACGTTTTGGAGAGTGCTGATGTGAGTCATGTTCAAACAAGTCTTGGGTCCATCCTTTTGGACAGTTAAAAATTTGTGAAAACAATTTTTTTTCCTGCCAGGGGAAGTAATAGTTGGTATGGGCTGAAAGAGTTATTTCCCATGGGTTGAAGAAGACTTGGAAAATGGGCAAAGTTGTCATTTGTATAACAAGACATTTTTAGACATTCCTCACACATTCCCTCTGTGTGTGTGTGTGTGTGTGTGTGTGTGTGTGTGTGTGTGTGTGTGTGTGTGTGTGTATTGAGCAGTATGATCATTTACTTTGTGGTGCATGTGTGTGTGTGTGTGTGTGTGTGTGTGTGTGTGTGTGTGTTTTGAGCAGTATGATCATTTATTCTGTGGTGCATGTGTGTGTGTGTGTGTGTGTGTGTGTGTGTGTGTGTAGCAGTATGACAATTTATTCTGTGGTGTGTGTGTGTGTATGTGTGTGTGTTGTATGTGTGTGTGTGTGTGTGGTGTTGAACAGGAAGACCATTTACTCTGTTGGGCATTTATGTGTGTGTCAAGTCAAGTCAAGTCAAGTCAAAATTTTATTTCCAGATGGAACATTGAATAAGCAGAGAAACTGCTTTTTTACATCAAGCCATCATAACAAAACAAAGAAACTTGAATGATAAAATAATGAAAACGAAGAAATACAAAGAGGGAAAATCAGCGGAAAAGGGCGAGGGAGGTGGTGGGGGTGAAATCTGAGGGGGATGAGGAGGGGAGAGGAAATAGGAGGAGGGAGGGGGTAGGATGGAGGCGTGGGGGTGGAGGGAGAGGGAGTACAAAAAAGAATTCAAGCCTATTATAGTTATCATATCAAGGAAGTAACAAGAGAGAGAGAGAGAGAGAGAGTTACGTTATGTACAATATCAATACATTGTCTACAAAGCATACACACGCATAAACGGACATGTACATAGGCATAGACATATACACAAGGATACATCATGTAAAATCACTGAAGAGTTATTTCAAGGGAATTTGAGAAGAAATTGATTGCTAAATATCCATAAGATGCTTTTTCAGATTTTTCTTAAACTGATTTTTGTTCTTTATGTTTTTCAAAGTGATTGGTAGCTTGTTCCATACATTTCCACCGGAGTACAAAAGACTAGATTTATAAAGATTATTTCTTGGTCTAGGAAAGGATAATAAATGACTATGTCTATAAGTGTTAGTTGTAAATGAATCTCTTATCTTTTTAGGAGCATATCCGTTTGTAACATTATGCATGCATACTGCCTTATTGAACAAAAGTCTGTTGTAGAAGGTTAACATATTAAGTTGTTTATAGTCTTCTTTTGTTAGGGTGCTTGATTTTAGTAATACTAATTTTAATGCTCTTTTATACATTCGATGAATAATTTTCAAGTTGGTTTCACTGCAGTTATCCCATAGGTTTGATGCATAATCAATAATCAATAGAATATGAGCACAGAAAAAGAGTTTTCGAGAATGGGTGTCCAGGAAGTTCTTAATCTTCGCTAATTGAAGTAATTTTTTTGAGAGACGTTTCCCCATTGATGTTATGTGGTCGGTCCATGTTAAATCTTTATCTATTATTACTCCTAGTATTTTATGTGAGTCGACTTCTTCTATTTTTTGGTCATATATAAACAATGGTGGAAATTTTAACTTCATCTTTTGTCTTTTTTGTCGGGCACATACAAACATGCACTTGGTTTTGCTTGCATTTAAGGACATATGGTTCAACTGAGTCCATTCGATAAGTTTTTTAACATCATTTTGGAGTTTACTAGCTAGTCTATATGGATCTGAATCACTGGAATGAAGAGATGTATCATCAGCAAACATTTCGCATTTACTTTCAAGAAAATAAGGTAAATCATTGACGTAGACAGTAAACAGTAGGGGCCCGGGGGCCCAATACAGAGCCTTGTGGTACTCCATATTTGATAGACATGAAATTTGACGTTTTATTGTTGACTGTTACTGATTGTTTCCTATTACATAGGAATGAGGACATGAGATTTATTAATTCTGGAGTTAATTTGTAGAGTTCCAGTTTACGCAACAGGAGAGAATGATTTATTACATCAAAAGCTTTCTCAGAGTCTATAAAAAGAATACCAGTAAATTTATTTTCATTTATACTACATAAGAGGCTATCAATAAGCTGTACAAGGGTTGTATGGCAGGAATGATTTTTACGGAAACCAGACTGATCGTCGTGGAGTAAATTGTTTTTAGTAAGGTAAGAATATAGTAAATTTTGCAAGTGTTTTTCAATAGGTTTAGATAAAGCAGATAAAATAGAAATTGGTCTATAGTTTGATGGAATTGACATATCGCCAGATTTATAAAGTGGAATTACTTTAGCTTCCTTAAATTTCAAGGGAAAGGTTTGTTTCTCTATGCATAAATTGTACAAATACGTTAGAGTATCAGTAATTATTGGACACGAAATCTTTAGTATTTTTGCATCTAAACCATCTAAATCGCGTGTACCTGATTGTTTTAAGGATGAAATACTTTTACTAACGTCCATAACAGTCATTGGTTGGAGGGTACAGGAAAAACTAATATCTTTTAAATCAAGGTAGTGTTTTAAATGCTCAAGGTCATTTTCACTGGACCTATCATATGATATAATTTTTTCTTTGATACTGGCAAAATGGTTGTTTAATTGATCTGCAGTTACATCTGTGATAATTTCCTGATTTCTTGAGACTTGTTTATTATTCAACATGTTAATGGCTTTCCAAATCTGACGTGAATCCTTTGTAGAAATTAACATCTTTTGAAAGTAATTACGCTTAGATTTACGTTTCATTGAGTTTACCTTATTTCTTTGTTTACGGAATTCTTTATTTGTTCCGGAATTGCTTAACTGATTTCTTATGTTAATTTCGATATCTATTTCTTTTGTTATCCACGGTGGTTTTGCTTCTTGTCTGACTCTTTTTTTTGATGAATGGAGCATGTTTGTTATACACAGAAATAAATGTGTTAATCCAAAATTCAGTTGTTTCATCAGGATCTCTTATTTGGTATATATATTCCAATTGTGCTGTGGCAAGGTCTGAAAGGAAATCTTCTTCCTTGAAGTTTCTAAAGCTCCTATAATATATAATCTTGTGCCCTACTTTTGGAATTTTTATACGGTTTTTGAACCACGTCAGACAAACGGGATTATGATCGCTGCATCCACATGGCGGAGAGCATACTTCAATGATGGACTGTTTTGTGTTTGTATAAAATGTGATCTATTAAGGTACTTGACTGTTCAGTTATACGGGTTGGTATGTCAATAAGTTGTTCAAGACCGTGTAAGGTGTAGTTTTGATGCCACTTGGGTTTAGGTTTCATTAAATCTATATTAAAGTCTCCAAAAATAATAGTTTCAAAGCTTGTGTGCGTGTGTGTGTGTGTGTGTGTGTGTGTGTGTGTGTGTGTGTGTGTGTGTGTGTGTGTGTGTGTGGTCGCGTGCACGTATGCATGTATGGGCGTTGAACCAGAAGATCATACACTCTGTAGTGCTTTTATGTGTGTGTGTGTGTTTTTAAAGGATTGAGATCCTTGACAGTCTACGGTGGATATTGTGGGTTGTGGCTCTATGCACGCGGATGTGAGCGCATACACACCCACATGAGCATTTAAGTACCATGTTCAAGAGATACATGCTAAGGAGATTCTCCCTGCCTGCCTTGAAGAAAAAAAAATCACATTATGTGAAATGAAGGAGAGCAAAGAGAGGCAGAAAGGGACAGGGAAGAAAGGCTGGAGAGGGAGATGCTGTGGGAGGTGGGGGTGAAGGGGGAGGAGGAGTGAAGACCAAAGCCTGTTGATGAAGTGGGGGAAGAGGATTGGTCACCATGAATTCTGCCTTTTCATGCCTTGGAATGTGAGAGGAGGTAGACGAAGCCGCAGTGGCACCAACTGAGATAGCAAAGGGTCTCCTTGTGGATGACAGTGCTGGAACAGTGGAACTGCACACCTGCTCTGGTGCTGTAGCAGGCTCTGGTGCTGTAGGACGCTGTGAAGTCTGGAATGCTTCAGAATGAGGGCAGCGCCATTGACTGATCTGTCATGTACACCCCCTGTCAACAAAGGACTGTGTCAGAGAGGGAGAGGGGGTGTGTGTGTGTGTGTGTGGGGGGGGGGGGGGGGAAGAAGGAGAAGGAGGGAGTGAGAAGAAGGGGATAGGGATGTGGTGGTGTGGGGTTGGTGCAGTTGTGTTGTGTGCAGTTGGACTTGATCTTCAGACAATGGACGTCAGAAATAAAGAGGAAGCGGGTGAAGAGAAAGGGGGAGTGTGTGTGTGTGCAGGTAGATTTGATCTCCAGACAGTGAACAAGAGAAATAAAGAGGTTGGAGGTTGAGAGAAATGGGGAGTGTGTATACAGGTGGATTTGATCTTCAGACAGTGAACAAGAGAAATAAAGAGGTTGGAGGCTGATAAAATGGGGAGTGTGTATACAGGTGGATTTGATCTCCAGACAATGAACAAGAGAAATAAAGAGGTAGGTTGAGAGAAAGGGGGAGTGTGTATACAGGTGGATTTGATCTCCAGACAATGAACAAGAGAAATAAAGAGGTTGGAGGTTGAGAGAAAGGGGGAGTGTGTATACAGGTGGATTTGATCTCCAGACAATGAACAAGAGAAATAAAGAGGTAGGTTGAGAGAAAGGGGGAGTGTGTGTGCGTAGGTAGATTTGATCTCCAGACAATGAACAAGAGAAATAAAGAGGTAGGTTGAGAGAAAGGGGGAGTGTGTGTGCGCAGGTTGATTTGATCTGCAGACAGTGAGCAAAGAAATAAAGAGATTGGAGTTAAAGAGAATGGAGGAAGGGGTGTGTTTGCAGGTGTATTTGATCTTCAGACAGTGAACAACAGCAAGAGCAGGTAGAGAGAAAGGGGTGGTTGCAGGTGATTGTCATCAGCAGTGAACAGACACAGTGCTGCGGGTAGAGAGAAAGAGGAGGGTGTGTTTGTGTACAGGTGGATTTGATCATCAGACAGTGAACAACAGACACAAAGATGCTGCAGGTAGAGAGAAAGGGGAGGGTGTGTGCAGGAGATGCCAGAGGGGGAGTCAGGAATGGATTCTTTGAGATGTGTCAAAAGAGGAGACATCAAGAAGGGAGTCCTTGTGGGTGGATCATGGCAACAGGACACGCTGCAGATGTCAGCAGGTTGGGGGGTGCCTTTGGTAGCTGGTTATACATGGTGAGTGTTTGTATTGTCTCCCCTGAAGTTGTCGGATGCCTTTGGTAGCTGGTTATACATGGGAGTTTGTATGTCTCCTGAGTTGTGTGCTTGAGTGTTTAAGGTTAGTGTTTGTATTGTCTCCCCTGAAGTTGGCGGGTCCCTTTGGTGGCAGTTTACACAACCAGGCAGTGACTGTTTATTATCTCCCCTACCTGATTGTGCCAGTGCCAGTTGTTCATGGAGATTCACTCGCATTCCCATCGGTTGAAAACATCCAGCAAAACACTCTCCCCCCCCCCCCCCCCATCTGAGTCTCTGTTTATTTCCTCCTTTTAGAAGATAGAATATCTGTGCTGTGTTGTGTTGTGACCTATGTTCTGTTTTGCCTTGGCCGCTGTATATGCACTGTTTTCCCCAGGTTTTGCTTGGTTTGGGTCTGTGGCACTTTACCTGCCTCTTATTTCGCTCTCTCTCTCTCTCTCTCTCTCTCTCTCTCTCTCTGTTTGTTTGTTGTTGCTATTGTTTTACTGTCACATCTTTAGTAACTCCCCAGTGTCATTATTTCCAAACTGCTCATGCTGTCCACCGTACACACATGCACAGCCACTCCCAGCCTGGAGACTGTACTGTTGCAATGCCAGCCACCACAGTCTGCTGTGAGCAGTCAGTGTCTGGTTGTTGGGAGGCAACCCACCAGAGGAGACACTGCGGCTCTGCCGAATCACAGCCCGTCACACCACACAGTCTAATGATATTTCTCTACACAAACTCCTGCCCCAGCACCCATCTTTCCTCAGACCCCCCTACTTCCTTACGCCCTTCCCCTCTCTCTGTGTTGTGTGTGTGTGTGTGTGTGTTGTGTGCGCGTAAGTATATGCATAAGTGTGTGCGTGTACTGAAGAGGGGACCGAGGAAAACAGAATGAAAACGATTGTACTCCTGCATCAGCGCGTGTTCCCCTGTTTCTCTATATTTCTCAGTCTCATTTTATCAGTGTAATCCTTGTGCCCTTAGTCATGAAGTAACACGCTTGCCTTTTCTTTTAATCTTTTTTCTTTCTCTTTGTTATGGGTTTGAATGTGACACCACCGACAGGAGAATAAAGTGTTCAACAAAGTGACGTGCTGGTCAAAATGAACACTGCTGTTGTGGAGGGTTTAAGTGCTCCAGGCTGTAAACAGCTGCACTTTTATTTCTGTCTTTGCTTGCACCCCCCCCTCCCCCCCAGCCTTCTCCACTCTCCCTTCCCTCCACTGACTCTCTGCCACCCCCTTTCTCCTCCACTTCCACACCTCCACCCCAGTTCCCCCCTCCCCCTTCCTCCCCTTACTTTCTGTCTGACGCTTGAAAAAATAGCGTTTGTGTCAACAATAGAAAGCATGTACATGTATACATAATGTACATGCGCTCATTAAATGTGAATATTATTTTAAAATCAGCCAGAGATTATTGAGCTGATATGTGGGTGCGTATGTATGTCATTTGTGTGTGTGCGCATAGCGTCGACTATACACTGTGTGTGTGTGTGTGTGTGTGTGTGTGTGTTCAGTTGTGTGTGTGTGTGTGTGTGTGTGTGTGTGTGTGTTAGTGCTCAGAGTTCACATCCACACAAGAACATTCTTTTATTGATATCTGTACTATAATTATTATCGTCGTCATCATTATAGATAAATATAGATCATGTGAAAACTGTGTAGAGGTAAACATGAGACTGAGAAGGATAACAGCGGATTTATCCCATGTCTTGGTTTTCTTCTTGCTTGTGCAACAAAATCATCAACAGAAACAGGAGCAGGTACACATACACTCATGTGCTTGTGCAGGCTTCAGTTTCAGTGTCAGTTTCATCAAGGAGGCGTCACTGCGTGCGGACTAGTCCATATACGCTACACCACATCCGCTAAGTTTTGAGACCACACTATGCATGATTTGAAGTTGATGGATACACACACACACACACACACATGCTCACCAACAACACACACAACACACACACACACACACACACACACACACACACACACACACACACACACACACGCACATACATGCACACACAAACACACACAAACACACACACACACACACACACACACACACACACACACACACACACACACACACACACACACACACACTGGATTCACTGAATTCACTGGCTCCGTTACAGAAGGATATGTTCTGCAGAACCCAAGAACAAAATGAAAAATCAGTTGGTGCACCTCAACGGCAGAAGGGGGAATCTGTCTTGATGGCAAGCAGTCATTTTACAGTGTGATATTTCAGCCATTTGTAACTGTGAAACACAGGATGCCCATTGTTCCTTAACGGCAAGAAGGGACCCTGCCCTGTGGTCTTCAGAGAAGATAGTTTCAAAGCGAAGTGACTGCAGGCGGAAATTAAAACACGTTTAAAAACAACAACAATTAGGACAGTCAGGACAATGAAAACGAAGAACGAGCAATCACTTATCTTCTCGAATTCGGCGCAAGATGATATTGTCCTGAATGTTGTTTATCTTCTGCCTGAAGAAGACCTAAGAGGTCGAACAGTGTCGTGTTTTGTCTTGTAATTCGCTTGTTCCCTTTGTCTGGCGGGTTAACTATAACATTTCTTTAAAAAATTCAACGAAGATGTTTTTAGCACTACCAGGAGGTGAGATTGGACACTGCCGTGTGGACGTCACCACGACAACAGTTAATGTCTGGAAGAGAGGCCCCCATTCCTCTTCACTCACAGCCTACACAACAGCTGATAAATAAACAGGACTTTACGCCTTCACAAAGCAAGTTCACAAACAAATAAGACTTTACCCTTCACAAAGCAAGTTGACAAACAAACAAGACTTTACACCTTCACAAAGCAAGTTGACAAACAAGACTTTACGCCTTCACAAAGCAAGTTGACAAACAAGACTGTACACCTTCACAAAACAAGTTGACAAACAAACAAGACTTTACACCTTCACAAAGCAAGTTGACAAACAAGACTTTACACCTTCACAAAGCAAGTTGACAAACAAACAAGACTTTACACCTTCACAAAGCAAGTTGACAAACAAGACTGTACACCTTCACAAAGCAAGTTGACAAACAAACAAGACTGTACACCTTCACAAAGCAAGTTGACAAACAAGACTGTACACCTTCACAAAGCAAGTTGACAAACAAACAAGACTTTACGCCTTCACAAAGCAAGTTGACAAACAAGACTTTACGCCTTCACAAAGCAAGTTGACAAACAAGACTTTACGCCTTCACAAAGCAAATTGACAAACAAACAAGACTTTATGTCTTCACAAAGCAAGTTGACAAACAAACAAGACTTTACGTCTTCACAAAGCAAGTTGAGAAGCAAACAAGACTTTACACCTTCACAAAGCAAGCTGACAGACAAGACTTTACACCTTCACAAAGCAAGTTGACAAACAAGACTTTACGCCTTCACAAAGCAAGTTGACAAACAAACAAGACTTTACGCCTTCACAAAGCACGCTTACAATCAAACAAGACTTGACTCCTTCACAAAGCTAGTTGACAAACATACAAGACTTTACACCTTCATAAGGCAAGTTGAGAAACAAACAAGACTTTACGCCTTCAGAAGGCAAGTTGACAAGACTTTACCCGTCATAAGAACAATTTGACAAACAAGACTTTACGCCTTCAGAAGGCAAGTTGACAAACAAGACTTAACGCCTTCATAAGACCAAGTTGACAAACAAGACTTTATGCCTTCATAAGACCAAGTTGACAAACAAGACTTTATGCCTTCATAAGACCAAGTTGACAAACAAGACTTAACGCCTTCATAAGACCAAGTTGACAAACAAGACTTTACGCCTTCATAAGACCAAGTTGACAAACAAGACTTTACGCCTTCATAAGACCAAGTTGACAAACAAGACTTTACGCCTTCATAAGACCAAGTTGACAAACAAGACTTTACACCTTCAGAAGGCAAGTTGACAAACAAGGCTTTACGCCTTCAGAAGGCAAGTTGACAAACAAGGCTTTATGCCTTCATGGGACCAAGTTGACAAACAAGACTTTACGCCTTCAGAAGGCAAGTTGACAAACAAACAAGGCTTTACGCCTTCATAAGGCAAGTTGACAGACAAGACTTTACGCCTTCATAAGGCAAGTTGACAAACAAACAAGACTTTACGCCTTCAGAAGGCAAGTTGACAAACAAACAAGACTTTACAAGCCTCTGTTGCTATGTTTGTTTGTTTGTCTCTTTGTTACTTTGAATTCAACAGTTTTAATGTTTTCTTTCTCGTTTAAAACGATATGTATAAGTAGCAGATTGACTGGTGGTATCACAATGGCCTAGTTTTCAGGACAGCAGTCAGATTTGCTTTCATATTCTGCGTTTATTGCATACACACATATTCATACATTGTGTGTTAACTTCGTAGATGGTTTGGGGTTGATTGTTTGTTTTGTCCTATTTTCCCTCTGTGGTCACCTGGGCCATGAATCAATTGAAATGAACACTTGCACAAATGCATCCATGCACGCACGCTGAGAGACTCTTAGTTTGAGAGCCATCAGTGGAAGTTTGGTGATCGATATCAACAGAAAATGTGAAAGGTGATCCTTTCCGTGGAGAAGCTAATAACTTTGTCGTTGCTTGGGCTTCTGGGTGTGCACAGCAAAGTGAGAATGGTGTTGGCAGTGGCCTTTCCATGTCCTGTGTGACCGGGGGGACAGAAAGACAGGGCCTGTTCTCATGGTGACCTCCGTTTCCATTTCCTGTCCATGGTGATTTCACGTCACAGACTTCCGTGTTGGCGGTTTCCCAGGGATCATTGTTCAGTCGACATCAATATGATTATGGTGCTTTCCGCTCCGGCTGGGTTCCTCCATTACGTTGCTGTTGTCGGCAGCAGGGATTCTCCCCCTCCCACCCCCGTTTCATCATTGATGTCCCCAACCCCTCCCTTGGCGTTAGTCCTTTGCTCTTCATTCTGGTTCTCCCGTTCTAAGCCTCACTATGAACTCACCTTTTTCAGTGTACTCAGATAAATCTTCGTCAGTCAGCAGTTTCACATTCACATTGGCTTCTTCTTCTTCTTCTTCTTGTAACTTGGCAGTCAGCGTCAATGTACTGCTGAAACGGCTGCACTGACATGAAGGAGCTTCGATGTGATCAAACAGACGACAGACAGACAGACAGACAAGGAGACCAGTGACACTGTTACTAACCTAGACAGGAAAGTGCCGAGATGTAATATGCAGCTGCTGACAGGTGCAATGCTTTTCAACCCCCAGCACTGGGGTGGGGGATAGTACAGCCCCAGTCACAGCTTAGGGCAGTGCTCTGATGCACAAGCTGCCATACTTGACCTTAAAAAAAAAGAAAAAAGTCAGGTCCCTCATCCCTACCTCTTACTGCTGAAGGCTGTTGGTAGAGGGACTGGAAGGCTGCGAGGGATGGCTCAGATGCTGGGCATGTGGGTAGGCTGTTCCATTCCGGAGTCGTCTAGGGGAAGAAGTTGTTTTGCCTGTAAGTGGCCTATGACGATGAGTTACCACAGGACAACGCAGTAGACTGGCGGATGCTGCATCTCTGGTGTGGGGAAGAAACTGTTTTGCCTGTGTGTGGTCTTGACGATGGGTTACCACAGGACAATGCAATAGACTGGCGGATGCTGCATCTCTGGTGTTGGAAGAAGCTGTTTTGCCTGTATGTGGTCTTGACAATGGGTTATCATAGGACAACGTATGGGACTGGCGGATGCTATATCTTTGATGACAGGAAGTGGGGAGGTGCTTTGAACTGATGGAAGTCAGCCCATGGTGGAATTTGTTGAAGGCAATCAGCCTTGCCCTTTTTCTTCAACCCATGATGGAATTTGTTGAAGGCAATTAGCCTTGCCTTTTTCTTCTCGTAGGCAGGGTCGGCCAGTTCAGAATCTGCAGCATCTCCTCGATGCTGGATGTCTGACGAAATCGGTGGGACACTCGGCAAGCTGTTCAGTGCTGCACGTTTTGAAGGGCGTTGATGTCATCCACCTGGTAAGGATCCCACACTGGACTTGCATAGTCTGTAACAGGGCACACCAGGACCTTAGAGGTCCAAGGAACATATTGGGACACTTAATGTTCTTCTTGAGAAAAAACCCACAGGGTTCAGCTTGGAGCTGGGGGCGATGTACTGAGTAGGTGTGCTGGGTTGGAAGACGCCATGTCTGGTGGACAACTGAGCGTTTCTGGGGAAGGAATGACATTTTCCACTGCTGCACCCTGGTGGCAAGTGTGTCCAGATTTCCCTGTAGGTTCTCCTGGTCTCTGTGGCAGACAGTGTGTCTATGGCATGCTGTATCATCAGCAAAAAGGTTGGCTGTAGGTGACAGAGCTGTTGGCAAGGCATTGACGTGGGGCAAGTCAAAAAACAGGTCCCAGGACAGAGCCCTGACTCGACTGGAGGAAACTCTGATCTTGCTCTATTTTCAGCAGAATGCTTTCAGGAACTTTCCAGTGCAGGTGCTGAGCTTGTCCCAGTGCCATGATGGCGGGGCCTGGGGACCACTAGGCTCTAGCTAACTTTATTGAAAGCCTGGAGAACATTTAGGAAAAGTGAATCCGGACAGGCTCGATCCAGAGCCTCCAAGACTTCGTTCACCAAACCCAGTGGTTGTTTCTGTCATGAATGATCCCCACAAAAGCCTTGTTGCTGTGGACGGATGATGCTGTGCTGCTGGCAGTAGCCCGTGGTGGTGTTGACAAGAATGTGTTGGGAGAACCTTGCAGGGTACACGTATTAAGGAGGTAGAGTGGTCATTCTCAGCCCTTTTGAATTCTCCGTTCTTGAACACGGGGCTGACATGGGCCGTCTTCCACTCAGAGGGGACTGCACCAGTGTCGAGTGAGGTCTGATGGAGTAAGGTGAGCGACGGAGCCAAGTCTGTGGCAGCCTCTTTCTAAGACACACGAGGAAATCCCACTATGGCCTCAGGCCTTTGTAGGATTCAGACTGTGAAGCAGCTTCCACACATGTCGATGATCGCCTCTTAACAGCTTCGTCACAAACTTCGTCAGAGCTTTTCAGCTGGACAAAATAGGCTTTGCTGTAGATCTCCAATGTGTTTTGACAAAATGATTTTTATTTCTGCATGAAAGTCATCATGAAACATAAGCTTTTCACCACATGTGTTAGGGAGTAAGTCTGCTAATTCTGTTGAATTTAGGGCGGGGCTGCTGCTACAGTAAAATGTGATAGCATAGCCCCGCAGACCTGTTTTCCAGTTTCACATGTTTGCGTGTGTGTGTGTGTGTGTGAGTGGAGAGAGGATGAGAGAGAGAGAGAGAGAGCAGACAGACAGACAGACAGACAGACAGACAGACAGAGAAGGATAGAGAGCGAGGGATGAAGAGAGAGGGATGGAGAGAGAGAGAGACAGACAGAGGAGAGAGAGAGAGAGAGAGAGGAGAGAGAGAGAGAGAGAGAGAAAAAGGGGGGGGGAGGGGGGGGAAGGGGTGTGTTCTCCCCTCTGCTGCCAGCCTCGGCCTCGCCGGCCAGGTGTCGGAGGGCGGGAAACGAAGTGATCGGCGGGGTGGGGTTAAGTATTGGAAGGTAAACAGGCAAGGCCAAATCCTGCGTGTTCTCCACACACCCAGCGGCTGGTCCACACACACACACGTATAAACGCACTTACACACTCTGCCAGTCCGAAGCGGTCCAGGTCTGTCTTGTGCCAGAACACTTCGCGACCTGGTGGCCCTACCGCCACCCACTCTTGACACAACTTCACACACACACACACCACACACACACACACACACACGCTTATAATATACACGTCACACGCACACCGACACACACACACACGCTCGTACTCGGCGTTCACACACACGCGTGTGTGAACGTGTTGAGTGAGGGTGCTTGACGGTGTGTGGTCAGACAGTAAATGTGTGTATTCTTCTTTATTTGTCAAGGTTTCCCGATTTCTTTTTTTTTCTCCTTTTTTCTTTTTTTGTTGGTGGCATTTGATCGTGACGATTTATTTTGCAGAAACAGCTTGGACATTTCAATTTTATGCGTGTGTGTGTTTTTTGTCGTCTGCCGAGTCGTTTCGTGAATGCAAAGGGTTTTTTTTTTTCCGTTCTCTTTTGCGCGCGCGCGCGCGCGTGCGTGTTGTGTGTGTGTGTGTGTCCTTTCCGCTTTGTGGAATTCTGCTGGATTTTCGCCAGTTTGCGTTTTTCTGTGACAAAGTTTGCCAGTTTGCGAAATTCTGTGACAAATTTTCTCGTTTGAATTAGAAAGTAGGGATTTTTCTCTTTTGGATTAGAAAGTAGAAGGATTACATTAATTTTTATTTTTCGTTCCGAGGTTTCCGTCTGGAGGATTTTAATCGGTGACAGAAAGAAAAAAAATAAAAGGAAAAACAAGATCGGGTGTGATCAATGGTGAATTTTGACGTTGAAGAAGCCGCTTGGCGTTTCATCTAGCGTGTGTGTCAATGTGCATTTTGACTTTGAAGAAGCCGCTTGGCGTTTCATCTAGCGTGTGTGTGTGTGTGTGTGTGTGTTGTGGTTTTAGAAACCTGACTTTTCGGAAGAAGTGGACTTGTTGGGTTCATCCCAAAGTGGTTTGCTTCGTGGAGTTTTGGAGACTGGATTTTCTTGCTGGATAAGCTTTGCCATCGACCTTGACCTTGAGGCCATTGGATTGTGCGTTTTTGCGGCGTCTTGCTGTGGTGGATTATCTTAGGGTGAGTGCCTGGCTGCTCTGTTGGTGATGTTTGACTTGGAACCTGTTTTTGTTGGTGATTACTGCGTTAGCCAGTTTGGCTTGCGGGAGATTGATTGTTTTGACATCCACGTTGCTCGTGCGTGCGTGCGTCGCGCGCGTGTGTGGTGTGTGTGTGTGTGTGTGTATGTGTGTGTGTGTGTGTGTGGTGCGTGTCAGTGTGTGTTCAACATTAAAAAAAAATGAATGCACGGCGTATACATGACTATGTGCTGTGACTGCTTTGTGTTCTCTCTCTGTCTGTCTGTCTGTCTCTCTTTCTGTGTGTGTGTGTGTCTCTCTCTCTCTGTCTTTTTCTTTCTGTCTCCCCCCCCCCCTTCTCTGACTGTCTTTTTCTCTATCTCCCCTCCCTGTCTGTCTGTAATTTATTTTGTTTCTGCAGTGTTTTTTTTTTCACCCAGAAACACTCCAAGAATTGATAGGTTCGTTACAGTGAACGCACGGCACATGATTGTGTGCTGTACTGATTCTTTCAAGTTACATAAACACTCAGAGTAAGGAGTAGCGAGATAAAGGTGTGTGTGTGGTGGGGGGGGGGGGGGGGTAGACTCAGATAGGGAGAGATGAAAGAAAGGGGACGGGGGGGGGGGGGGGGGGGGGGGGGGCAGGGGAGGAGAGGGAGGGAGGCGAAGATAGACATAAAGACGGAGAATGATTTGGAGGATGAAAGGAACGAATGAAGTTTTGACTGAAAGATGAAAAAAAAAAAAACCAACAGTAACACACAGAGAGAGAGAGAGAGAGAGAGAGAGAGAGAGAGAGGAGAGAGAGAGAGAGGAGAGAGAGAGAGTTCAGAAGCCGAGGAAAGGAAAGGAGAGAGAAGGCAGATTGTCGGAGTGAATGAAAAACAAAGAATCTGGCGCCTGTTATGCTTCGTCTTTCACTGTCAATAACGGAAGTCAGAGAGAGAGAGATTGATGATGATGATGGGGTCAGGGTGGGGGTCGTGGAGGGGGGTTGTGGACGAAGGAAAACACGGACAGTTTACCCTGTCGGGTTTTGAAACTCTTGTCACAGCCGTGGGAGACGGGAGGAAACTGTGCAGAATGGAAACCACTACTACCATTTTCATCGTTAAATCAGACTTGTGATATTCTACGACGTGGAAGCCGGATCGCAATAACTGTTAGGGAATCGGTGGGAGGGGGAGGGGGATACCCCTATACTCCGGTCACTGTGGTGAGTGCCAGGGGAGGGGGAGACGCACGGAAATGGGAGACAGCCAGTGGGTCTCCCGGTCGATGTGAACGAGGATACAGCAGCCGGGTTCCCAGCAACGTGCGGTCGGGGTTCCTGCCCGTGCCAGCCGTGCCGTGTCGCTCGCTGCCGTCCGTGCAGCAGGCTGGAAGTCCAGGGTCTCTGAAGATGGATTCGGCGGTAAAGGACGTTCTCTCTGCCGTAGTAGAGAGTAAGGCAAGCCATTGGATCATACGAAGAAGACGTGTCGTCCACAGTGAAAGGAAGGAAAATGAGATGGTATGGGGTGGTGTATTGAGATCAACGGGACTGGCCAACACCCTTCTACTTGGAACAGTGCGAGGAGGCAGAAGGAGAGGAAGACAGAGACAGAGATGGGAGGACAACATCAGTGCATGGACTGGCCTCCACTCAGCAACTGCCTAAGAGGGTCTGAGAACCGGGAAGAGTGGAGGGAAGCTGGTTGCGAAGGCTTCTGTGGGCCCCAACGGTCTTCAAGACTCCGGGATAGGTGATAGTTGAGCTAAAGATAAAAGATGTTCACAACCAGCTGGTTGATTAGCAGGGCACAGGAAGGAAGGAAGGAAGGAGGGAAGGAGGGAGGGAGGACTGACGGACAACGACAATAACAGCAACAGCAACAAGAAAAAGTTTCAGTTTCATCAAGGAGGCGTCACTGCGTACGGACTAGTCCATATACGCTACACCGCATCCGCTGAGTTTCGAGACCACACTGCGCATGTTACGTTTTAGTAAAGCTGATGGATAAACGGATTCATGACCAAGATGAGAGAACTGAAGAACAGGGTCTCGTGGCGACGACTTAGCAGGTGTCTGACGTGCGCGTTAGTCCAACGCACTGGTCAGACCTTGGATCTAAAAGATGAAAGAAAGGAAGAAAGCAAAAAAGATAAAACAACAGCAACAACAACCGAAACAAAAATAAAGCAAAGAGCCGTGGATTCGTTGGTTGTGACATGCCTTTGCCACTTTAAAAGCTAAACAGTAAACAAGTTGGGTATTTTTTGCTCCCATAAGAAAACCTAACACAGAGTAACTTTTATTCCAGACTGGCACAGCCTTTTAAACTTGAATAAAGTCAGACAAATACATAGACGAACAATCTAATAGTAGGGGAAAAAACAAGCGCAGGCCAACAACTGAATTATCTTCATAATAATGACTTGGCAAAGATTTGGACTTAAGGAGGGGGGGGGGGGGGGGGGGGGGGGGGAATTTGAAGATGGAGAAACTGGGAACATGAAATTAAGAAAAATGTTACAGATATGAAAACTCTTCACTAGCTGCACAAGGGAACCATCGCAATCCCCTTTGAAGGCAGATATATTAGTATTGCCTGCTCCGAGGCCTTTCGTCCGCTGGGTCGGACTCATCAGGGAGACACGGCTGGTTGTGTCTGCGCTCCTGGCGTCAAATAGAGACACACCACAGTCCATAATACTGTGGTGTTCTCACCACCAAGGGTGCAAAAAAGAATCCAATAGCACCCCCAAAGCAGCCAGCAAAGAGTAGTAAATGAAACCAAACGAAAGTGTGGGGAGGAAAAAAGTTGCTGAAAAACTAAAGAGAATAGTAAATGAAACCAAACGAAAGTGTGGGGAGGAAAAAAGTTGCTGAAAAACTAAAGACATTATGCAAATAGTATAAAATGTAGGGGACGGTCTTTGAGCCTACGCTTGAGGATCCACCCTAAGATGCAAGGGAGATCAAAAGACAAACACACAGACGGACAGAAACAAATACAAATAACCTCAGTTTAATCAAAACAAAATCGGAAATGAAATGAGGCAGGGAACAGTAAACGATAAACAGTAAACAAGTTGGGTATTTGTTGCTCCCATAAGAAAACCTAACACAGAGTAACTTTTATTCCAGACTGGCACAGCCTTTTAAACTTGAATAAAGTCAGACAAATACACAGACGAACAATCTAATAGTGGGGGAAAAAAACAAGCGCAGGCCAACAACTGAACTATCTTCATAATAATGACTTGGCAAAGATTTGGACTTAGGGGGAGAGGGGGGGGGGGGGGGGGGGGGGGGGGAATTTGAAGATGGAGAAACTGGGAACATGAAATTAAGAAAAATGTTACAGATATGAAAACTCTTCACTAGCTGCATAAGGGAACCATCGCAATCCCCTTTGAAGGCAGATATATTTGTATTGCCTGCTCCGAGTTTAAAAGGCTGTGCCAGTCTTGAATAAAAGTTACTTTGTGTTAGGTTTTCTTATGGGAGCAAAAAACCACTTTTTACTGTTATCGTTTACTGTTCCCTGCCTATTTCATTTCCGACTTTAAAAGCTGTCAGAGGACTGAGGATAAGCGCTCCTTTCCATACGTGCCGTGGAGAGAAGACAGGAGGAAAGACAACTGGTGGTGTGCCGGCCTGTGAGCTGCTGCAACATGCTGTGAGGGGGCGGGAAGGCACAGAGCCCATGACAGCTTGACTGACGGGAGGGACTGGATAGGACGGAAGGAGGGGAGGGGCTGGGAGTCTTTTCTGTAATGTTTTGTTTATCTCCTGCTGCTGGGTTTGGAGAAGGTCGCAGCCTTTCTATAGATGTCGACATTTACACAGTGGACACTTTGTTCTGAACTGGAATATGATGATGTCGACATTTACACAGTGGACACTTTGTTCTGAACTGGAATATGATGATGTCGACATTTACACAGTGGACACTTTGTTCTGAACTGGAATAGATGATGTTGATATTTACACAGTGGACACTTTGTTCTGAACTGGAATATAATGATGTCGACATTTACACAGTGGACACTTTGTTCTGAACTGGAATATGATGATGTCGACATTTACACAGTGGACACTTTGTTCTGAACTGAATATGATGATGTCGACATTTACACAGTGGACACTTTGTTCTGAACTGGAATATGATGATGTCGACATTTACACAGTGGACACTTGTTCTGAACTGGAATATGATGATGTCGACATTTACACAGTGGACACTTTGTTCTGAACTGGAATATGATGATGTTGGTATTTACACAGTGGACACTTTGTTCTGAACTGGAATATGATGATGTCGACATTTACACAGTGGACACTTTGTTCTGAACTGGAATATGATGATGTCGACATTTACACAGTGGACACTTTGTTCTGAACTGGAATATGATGATGTCGACATTTACACAGTGGACACTGTGTTTCTGAACTGGAATATGATGATGTCGACATTTACACAGTGGACACTTTGTTCTGAACTGGAATATGATGATGTCGACATTTACACAGTGGACACTTTGTTCTGAACTGGAATATGATGATGTCGACATTTACACAGTGGACACTTTGTTCTGAACTGGAATATGATGATGTCGACATTTACACAGTGGACACTTTGTTCTGAACTGGAATATGATGATGTCGACATTTACACAGTGGACACTTTGTTCTGAACTGGAATATGATGATGTCGACATTTACACAGGATGATGTCGAATTTACACGTGGATACTTTGTTCTGAACTGGAATATGATGATGTCGACATTTACACAGTGGACACTTTGTTCTGAACTGGAATATGATGATGTTGATATTTACACAGTGGACACTTTGTTCTGAACTGGAATATGATGATGTCGACATTTACACAGTGGACACTTTGTTCTGAACTGGAATATGATGATGTCGACATTTACACAGTGGACACTGTGTTCTGAACTGGAATATGATGATGTCGACATTTACACAGTGGACACTTTGTTCTGAACTGGAATATGATGATGTCGACATTTACACAGTGGACACTTTGTTCTGAACTGGAATATGATGATGTCGACATTTACACAGTGGACACTTTGTTCTGAACTGGAATATGATGATGTCGACATTTACACAGTGGACACTTTGTTCTGAACTGGAATATGATGATGTCGACATTTACACAGTAGACACTTTGTTCTGAACTGGAATATGATGATGTCGACATTTACACAGTGGACACTTTGTTCTGAACTGGAATATGATGATGTCGACATTTACACAGTGGACACTTTGTTCTGAACTGGAATATGATGATGTCGACATTTACACAGTGGACACTTTGTTCTGAACTGGAATATGATGATGTCGACATTTACACAGTGGACACTTTGTTTTGAACTGGAATATGATGATGTCGACATTTACACAGTGGACACTTTGTTCTGAACTGGAATATGATGATGTCGACATTTACACAGTGGACACTTTGTTCTGAACTGGAATATGATGATGTCGACATTTACACAGTGGACACTTTGTTCTGAACTGGAATATGATGATGTCGACATTTACACAGTGGACACTTTGTTCTGAACTGGAATATGATGATGTCGACATTTACACAGTGGAATGTCGACATTTACACATTGGAAGTACTTTGTTCTGAACTGGAATATGATGATGTCGACATTTACACAGTGGACACTTTGTTCTGAACTGGAATATCATGATGTCGACATTTACACAGTGGATACTTTGTTCTGAACTGGAATATGATGATGTCGACATTTACACAGTGGACACTTTGTTCTGAACTGGAATATGATGATGTCGAAATTTACACAGTGGATACTTTGTTCTGAACGGAATATGATGATGTCGAAATTTACACAGTGGATACTTTGTTCTGAACTGGAATATGATGATGTTCGAAATTTACATAGTGGATACTTTGTTCTGAACTGGAATATGATGATGTCGAAATTTACATAGTGGATACTTTGTTCTGAACTGGAATATAATAATGTTGAAATTTACACAGTGGATATTTTGTTCTGAACTAGAATATAATGCTAATAATAATGATGATGATAATAACAATGATAATGACAGTAGTAATAATGATAGTAATAATAATAGAACATATTCTGTAGCGCCTATCAGAACAACATAGGCTACAGGGCGCTTTACAAGTTTTAACTTATCAATATCTAAAATATACACAAGACACGCATGCACGCACGCACTCACTTCAACATTCGTGAGTCATAAACATATGCACACTCTCGCATGCAGCTCTCTCTCTCTCTCTCTCTCTCTCTCTCTCTCTCTCTCTCTCTCTCTCTCTCTCTCTCTCCCTCTCTCTCACACACACAACACACACACACACACACACACACACACACATGTACACACTCACGTACACACACACACGCATGCACACACACATACACGCGCATACGCACACACGCACAAACAATGTGGCATGTATAGACACATACACTATATAACACAGTGAACAGCTTATTCGTATACAAGCAAGTGTGCAAGTGACAAGTAGCAATGTAGTAATATTCCAGGTGATACCCTGCAACTGGCGTGTAAACAGCTAAGTTTTAAGTGCCGACTTGACAGTCGCGAAGGAAGGGGCGTGACATAGTTGGAAAGGTAGTGAATTCCAGAGTATCACCGCAGAAAACGAGAATGCCCTAGAAACGTGCTACTTTCGGTTGTATGAAGGAATTCGAAAAAAAAAAAAAAATCGGTCATCAGAGGAAGAACGGAGGAAACGGGCAGGAAGATACATTTCGAGTAGGTCAGAGAGATAGGCAGGCGCTTCACGTGTGATCATCTTATAGCATAGACACACAGACTTACACGGAATCCTGCGCTCCATTTTGAGCCGGTGTCATTTTTTTCAAGAGACACGAGAGAGACTTGTGTGTAAATGCGTGCAGTCGAACGTTTTGCATGGTGCCCCTGTGCCTCCCCCCCCCCCCCCCCCTCCCCCATCCCCACCCCACCCCCACATACACTCGAACGTCCACCCGCCCCAACCTCCTCCAGGCACCACGCCTTTCGTTGGCGCCCCACCCCCATCCACCCCCACCCCTCAGTCCCACCTCACTCCCCACCTCCGCTCCTTCCCTCCCATCGACTGTAAAACGTGTGTATGTCTGTGGTCCCACCTCGCTCTTGGCTCCCACGTGAAGTGGAGGAAGACACCGTCTGAAGAGGGTGACGGCCATGGAGATGAGAACCAGCCAGTCCCCCACTCCCTGCCTGGTGGCGCTTCACCGCTCTGCTGACAGTTACTGCTGGGACCCGGGGCCTCTCTCTCGCTGTGCGGGGAGGGGGGATGGTCGGAGCTGTTGGCAGTTAGAGGGCTGGGGAGGACGGGCAGTAAATCTGGCTCCTTGTCACACGAGTGGGCTTTGGGTGTTTGGTGTGGGAAGCTTTGAGGGGGAAGGATCTGGTCGAGAGGTCAGGGTAGGCAGTGAACGTTGTAGTCGTCCGATGACACCAAGTCACTGCAAAACAGAGTGTGGGGGGTTTGTTCTTAGGTGAAAGGGGGGGGGGGGGCGGGGGGAGGAGGAAAGTGATCTAGTTCAATTTCAGTTTCATCAAAGACGTATCACTGCGTGCGGACTAGTCCATACACGCTACACCGCATCCGCAAAGTTTTGAGACCACACTGCGCGAAGTGAACCGAAACTTAGAGACGTAGACACACGAAGGTGGTCAGTCAGTGACCAGTCTGACGTAGACGTGGTCCGAAGAAGAAGACGAACGTCTGACGGACCTTGCCTTTTCAGCTTGTGTAGGTCAAGCGTGGGGCAGGTTGGCGTGGAAGAGAGGGTGGTGGTTGGTAAGGACGGGGTGGGGGCTTGTTGCCTGTGAACAGTTTTGAAGCAGGATCGTGGGGAGCTGCCCTTAGGACACGGTCACGCAGTGTTAACCAATAGTCGTCCCCACAGTGCCGACAACGAAAGGTTGAAGACACATGTTGTTCCAAATGTTGTTCACAAACGAAGAGCTCGAAAGGGTCATTGGGTATTGATCTAAACGGTATTGGCGATTTGGGAACCGGAAAGGTGTCATTGGGTGTTTCTCTAAAAGTTGTTGACAAATTGCCAACCAGAAAGGTGTCATAGAGTGGTGCTGTAAAAGTTGTTGACAAATTGCCAACCAGAAGGGTGTCATAGAGTGGTGCTGTAAAAGTTGTTGACAAATTGCCAACCAGAAAGGTGTCGTATAGAGTGGTGCTGTAAAAGCTGTTGACAAATTGCCAACCAGAAAGGTGTCAGAGTGGTGCTGTAAAAGTTGTTGGCAAATTGCCAACCAAAAGGTGTCAGAGTGGTGCTGTAAAAGTTGTTGACAAATTGCCAACCACAAAGGTGTCATAGAGTGGTGCTGTAAAAGTTGTTGACAAAGGGGGGACCGGAAAAGTGTCGTTGAGTGTTGCTTTAAAAACTGTCCACAAATTGAGAACGGGAAAGGTGTCATTTGCTGGTGTTTTGAAAATTGTTCACAAATTTGGGACCGAGAAAGGTGTCATTGAGTGTTGCTGTACAAGCTGTTGACAAATTGGGAACTGGAAAGGTGTCATTGAGTGGCGCTGTACAAGTTGTTCACAAATTGGGAACTGGAAAGGTGTCCTTGAGTGTTGCTGTACAAGCTGCTGACAAATTGGGAACTGGAAAGGTGTCATTGAGTGTTGCTGTACAAGTTGTTCACAAATTGGGAACTGGAAAGGTGTCATTGAGTGCTGCTGTACAAGTTGTTCACAAATTGGGAACTGGAAAGGTGTCCTTGAGTGTTGCTGTACAAGCTGTTGACAAATTGGGAACTGGAAAGGTGTCATTGAGTGTTGCTGTACAAGCTGTTCACAAATTGGGAACTGGAAAGGTGTCATTGAGTGTTGCTGTACAAGCTGTTGACAAATTGGGAACTGGAAAGGTGTCATTGAGTGTTGCTGTACAAGTTGTTCACAAATTGGGAACTGGAAAGGTGTCATTGAGTGTAGCTCTAAAAGCTATTAAATTTGGGATCAGAAAGGTGTCTTTGAGTGTCGCTTTGAAAGTTGTTCCCAAATTGGGAACCGGAAAGGTGTCTTTGAGTGTCCTTTGAAAGTTGTTCACAAATTGGGAGTCAGAAAGGTGTCATTGAGTGTTGCTTTAAAAGCTGTTCACAAAAAATTGGGAACTGGAAAGGTGTCATTGAGTGTTGCTTTAAAAGCTGTTCACAAAATAATTGGGAACTGGAAAGGTGTCATTGAGTGTTGCTTTAAAAGCTGTTCACAAAATAATTGGGAACTGGAAAGGTGTCATTGAGTGTTGCTTTAAAAGCTGTTCATAAAATAATTGGGAACTGGAAAGGTGTCATTGAGTGTTGCTTTAAAAGCTGTTCACAAAATAATTGGGAACTGGAAAGGTGTCATTGAGTGTTGCTTTAATTAAGAGTTGTTCACAAATTGGTAACGGGACAGGTGTTGTGGAGCTGTGCTGTAAAATTTACAGATCCGGAAATGAGAAAAAGGGCACCCAGTGTTGGTGTATGAATTGTTTTCACAGTGTATTGGTCCACACACATTGAAGACAATCGGCAGACTTGGAAGTGCACTGTGCGTGGGCCCAAAAGTTGCAAGCAGTGACCTGTCAACAGGGAAAGGTTAAAGTTGTTTTCTACATCACTCAGACATTTCTGAAACGCAGGAATCTGCAAAACAGCTTGAATCACACACAGAATTGGCCACCGGCAGAACATGTTTTCTAATTCATAGTGCATTATTGACAGAAACCAGGACGGTAGGTACATGATCAGATTTCCTGTCTGATCTCTTAAGCTCCTACAGACACCATGAATGGAAGAATGAACAGTGGATCATGGAGGGACATCATCAAGGGGAAGGAAGCCTGTTCAGAGGCCAGGTTGTTGACCCTTTCTGAGTGTTTTGTCCCTGTCTTGTTCAAATCCAGATGCATTACTACGTGTACCAGGCCCAGAGGATTTTCTGAACTGGGTCACCTTCCTGACGGCTGGCTGTGAATCAGTGGAGCTGTTCAGCTGTGGACAGTCACTATTCAGTGGCAGACAATGGAACCCGCTGGAAGACTGGCCTTGGAAGTGGTTCTCATTGAAAGCATGACGCTGAGAGATCGACCTGGCGCTGAATGAAGCCCTGGGCATCAATCTTGTGGCGCTGCTGCCGTGGCTGATAGCTGCCTTTCATTCATGCTGTGTTATTTATGGTGCTGAGAGCGGTCTGCAGGTCCCTGACCACAGTCATTGGCTATGATGATAAAGCACTGTTTTATAAACTGTTGGTTTCCGGCTATGATAAAGCACCGTTTGATAAACTGTTGGTTTCCAGCAATGATAAAGCACCGTTTGATAAACTGTTGGTGATACTGAAGGAAAGAAAGTTGATGATTGATAAAGCACGTGTGATAAACTGTTGGTTTCCAGCAGTAATAAAGCACGTGTGATAAACTGTTGGTTTCCAGCAGTAATAAAGCAACGTGTGATAAACTGTTGGTGATACGAAGGAAAGAAAGTTGATGATGATAAGCACCGTGTGATAAACTGTTGGTGGTGATACTGTAGAGAAGAAGCTGCTATGATAAAGCACCGTGTAATAAACTGTTGGTGGTGGTACTGTAGGAGAAGAAGCTGCTATGATAAAGCACCGTGTGATAAACGTTGGTGGTGATACTGTAGGAGAAGAAGCTGCTATGATAAAGCACCGTGTAATAAACTGTCGGTGGTGGTACTGTAGAAAAGAAGCTGCTATGAAAAGCACCGTGTATAAACTGTCGGTGGTGGTACTGTAGAAAGAAGCTGCTATGATAAAGCACCGTGTAATAAACTGTCGGTGGTGGTACTGTAGGAAAAGAAGCTGCTATGATAAAGCACCGTGTGATAAACTGTCGGTGGTGGTACTGTAGGAAAAGAAGCTGCTATGATAAAGCACCGTGTGATAAACTGTCGGTGGTGGTACTGTAGGAAAAGAAGCTGCTATGATAAAGCACCGTGTGATAGATAAACTGTCGGTGGTGGTGAAGGGAAGGAAGCTGCTAGCAGTGGTCACAGACTGGGTGTGGACGGAACTGGCTGTTCATCCCCCTTCCCTTTCCCCTTCCCCCATACGTCCCTGAATAGGTTCTGGTTGTAGTGCATCAATATGATTGCCGATCTCTCCGTAACAGATGTTACTCTTTCTGTCAACGTGGTGTGTGTGTGTGTGTGTGTGTGTGTGTGTGTGTGTGTGTGTGTGTGTGTGTGAAATGTTGACTCTCTATTCTCAGTTTCATATACCTGATTGTCCTAGTACTTGCAACACTTCAGTTTTTAGCCACCTATGTTTGAAATATTTCCTGCTAACATAGACACTAAAAACAAACGTTCACCATTGTCTCCACCCCCCCCCCCCCCCCCCCCCCCAGGAAGCAATGATCAACCTGGGGGGGGGGGGGGGGGGGTTCATACTAACGCTGTAACCTGTTGAATTGCGGCATTCGTTCACATCGGCTCGTTTAATGATACACAGTTCTAGAATCGATCGGAGGCTAGGAGAGAGCGGTGAGAGAAGAAGAGGGAGGTGGGGGGGGGGGGGGGGGGGATGTTTGGGGACAGTAGTCTTCTAAAAACAGTTGTTTTAACTGCTGTCAGTTGTCCAGTCAACCTTCAGCAGCGCTTGTGCTTTGGCCGAACGCGTGGCGTTATCATTGGTTGGCAATGAACGCCACCTGTTGGGTGTCAGCTCACATCTTGCATCCGGGATTGTGTCCCATACCTCCCTCCCCACCCCCACCCCACCCCCACCCGCACCCTACCCACCCCCAAACTGTACCGTGCTCCAGGCAGCCCAGTGTCCTGGGGCCAGATTCATGACGCCTTCTTAGCAGATACGAACTAGTTCGTAGCGAAAAAAAGTTACTTCTTCAGCAAGAACTCTATTACAGGCAGAGGTAGGAAAGAGCTGAACTGGCTTGTGTGGCCTGCCCCCTCCACGTGTCCACTGGGCTACTGGGTGACTAGGGGAAGGGAGGGGGTGGGGAAAGAGAGAGGGGGGCCACTGAACTGCTTCCACGTTGCCAGCGTTCAACTGCTTTCTGTTTGCACTGGGCTTTAGCTCGTGGTCACTTGGGTTCTTGGGAGTTGCACCCTCCCCTCCCGTTGCAGGTCGGAGCATGCTTGTGGAGCGGAGGTGGGTGGGAGAATTTCCCCTCGCTGTGGGGCAGAGGTTTCAGGTTTGACAGTCCCCAGTTCCCCTGTGCTCTCTGCCTCAGTGTGGGTGTTTCAAGCTCGGTCATGACTGGACGAACTTGTGACTGACAAATCTTGGTGATCATGAAGATCCTTGTCTTTGTTCTTAACCTCTGTCAGTTGGGGAAAACGCGTTGGTGCGTAGCGGACATCAGGAAACGCGCCCTTTTTTTTGTTGTTGTGACCCTCCTTTCATCCGGGAAACACATAGACTACGTGTATGCGCATGACTTTGGTTATTCAAATGAGGTTCACAAGTTGTGTACTAGTCTCTCAGATGAGTGGACTACGTCACTTGGACTAATCAGGATTCAACAGTATTTGAAGAACAAACAAACAAACAAAATTACTTCTGATTTTGAACATGAATTGATGTGGTCGCGTGATTGGGGGTGGGGTGGGGGGAATGGGGTCTACATACACATGATTACATGCGTGCATTTGCATACTCACCCTCTGTCTGTCTGTCCGTCCATCTCTCTCTCTCTCTCTCTCTCTCTTCTTTCTTTCTCTTTCTCCCTCTCTCTCTCTCTCTCTCTCTCTCTCTCTCTCTCTCTCTCTCTTCGCATACACACACTAACTCTCACACAGACTGACACGCGCATCATACACACGCAGATAAACATCCATGCATGGTCGTGCGCGTGCTTACACACGCACGCCCCCCCCCCCCCACACACACACACACGCACACATATACACACACGCACACACACACACACCACACACACACACGCACGCACGCACGCACGCCCACGCTGGCGCACACGCTCGCTTGTGTGTGTGTGCACGTATCCCTCCGCCATGACTAAGAGTGACCACAAAGAGAGGAATTGTGGTCTCGGCCTAGTAGCGACTCGGCCATCTATCTACCTTCTATGGGTGTATGGACCATCCGAGCTTGCTGTCTCTGCTCTGTCTCGCTCTCTCTTTCTCTCTGTCTCTGTCTGTCTCTCTCTCTTCTCTCTCTCTCTCTCTCTCTCTCTCCTCTCTCTCTCTCCACATTTTTCTCGTCTGTCTGTCTCCTCTCTTCTCCTCTCTCGTGACTGTCTCCCTCTCTCTCTCTGTCTGTCTTCTGTCGTCTGTCTGTCTCTCTCTCTCTCTCTCTGTTTCTGTCGCTCTCTTTTCTGACTGTCCCTCTCTCTGTCTTGTGACTGTATTCCCACCACACTCTCTTTCTTTCTGTCTTTCTCTCTCTGTCCACTTATCTTTCTTCCCTCCCCCGTCTCTCTCCGTCTCTTTCCCATGCCAATAACTTCATCCAGGGCTCCTTGCCTTTAGCTAGATTGCGCACGGTTGGATTTACCCCCCCCCCCCCCCCCACCACACACACACACACACACTCACCCACACCCACACACCTTTTCACCCCCTCCCTCCCGCCACCACATACCATCATCACCACCTGCCACCGCTTTCTTGCACACACCCCCCCCCCCCCTTCCCGCCCCGCCCCTCCCCTCCCCTTCCAGCCTGTGTCTCTGGCAAAGTTAGGTTCTGTCTTATCTGCGTGCCGTTTTGAAGAATCCGTCCCACAGCCCGCCGACGTACAGGTCATTCGGCACAGTGGGGAACAGGCACCAAATCATTGTACACTATTCTATAATTATGCAAGTCTTTTGAGGTATAGCATGAATATCTGAGCGACAATGTAATATCAATTGGATCACAGATCGTATGAACAACCTCCACCCTCCCCTCCATCATGTCACTTGTTCCTAAGTAGTTCTGATGATGACGTCATTCATAATGTAGCCAAACGTGAGCAACCCCCCCCCCTCCTCCCCCCCCCCCCCCCGGTCACATTTCAGGCCTCCACGCTCACTTGTGACTGTATCTTGGCGCTAGCCGATGGTCCCATTCCTTCCAGGTTGATCTGTCTGCCTAGACACGCCTAGCATGTGTGCTGATGGGTATAAGGAAGAAAAGGAGGAGAATCGACTTTAAGACAATGAAATTCCTGGGAACAATGCAAATATTCCACTCCCTAAGCAAGGCCTTGACACATTCATTGTTGGTTTGCCGCCACAAGGAACTAGGGAGAGGAGAAAGACGTGTGGAAGCCAGTGGACGTTATATGTTACGTTTTACATGTGTACAAACCAGTGTTTTCTTGCTTGCGTTTGCCTCTGTGTGTGTGGTGTGGGGGGGGGGGGGGGGGGTACTATGAATGGTCACTACAACATATAAATGCAACACGGTGATTGAAGGCGTGCATACACAGGCTTTCTCTGTCACCAGGTCTCTTGCTGACCTCCCCCCCCCCCCCCCTCCCCCCAGTCTTTGCCTCTCCGTGTGAACATAATACACGAGCACATGTTTGTATGTTTGCCAGCACACACGCTTGCACACTGTGCTTGCACTTGCACACACACACACACGCATGCATAGCACGCGTGCATGCCCGCGCACGCACACATACGCAACACACACACACACACACACACACACACACACACACACACACACACAGTGGAGGAGAGAGTGTTGGAGTCAGTGTGTCTACTCAAAGTAGTATTTTGTTGTTGTTGCAAAATTGAAGTCTGTCTGCCTGTGTGTGTGTGTGATCTTTTCATCATTTTGATTGATAGACGACCTGACCACCTTAACTGGGCCGTGAATGGTGGTGGCTGATTTCTAGGGCTGTTAAATTGGCTGGGGGTGATTAGCCCAACAGGGTTTGTTTTTTGTTTTTTTGTTGTTGTTTTTTGCATGATCGATTTTTCTGATCCAAAATTGATGGGCCAGCAGTGTGATGGAATCCAGGGTGAAATAACTGAAATCAGCTTTGACTGCGAGGTGGAAGAACCAACATCAGGAGTGATTCCAAAGCGAACAGTATGGTTGAAAACAAGGGGAATGAACCAAAAGTATGGTTTAATGCAAGGTGAGGGAATCAAAAGTATGGTTTATTGCAAGGTGAAGGAATCAAAAGTATGGTTTAATGCAAGGTGAGGGAATGAAAAGTATCGTTTAATGCAAGATGAGGGAATCAAAATAGGTTTATTGCAAGGTGAGGGAATCAAAAGTATGGTTTAATGCAAGGTGAAGGAATCAAAAGTATGGTTATTTGCAAGGTGAGGGAATCAAAAGTATGGTTATTTGCAAGGTGAAGGAATCAAAAGTATGGTTCAATGCAAGGTGAAGGAATCAAAGTATGTTTAATGCAAGGTGAGAGAATCAAAAGTATGGTTTATTTGCAAGGTGAAGGAATCAAAAGTATGGTTATTTGCAAGGTGAAGAATCAAAGTATGGTTCAATGCAAGGTGAAGGAATCAAAAGTATGGTTAATTGCAAGGTGAGGGAATCAAAATATGGTTCAATGCAAGGTGAAGGAATCAGAAGTATGGTTTAATGCAAGGTGAAGGAATCAAAAGTATGGTTCAATGCAAGGTGAAGGAATCAGAAGTATGGTTAATGCAAGGTGAAGGAATCAAAAGTATGGTTTAATGCAAGGTGAAGGAATCAAAAGTAGGTTAATTGCAAGGTGAGGATCAAAAGTATGTTTAAATTAATGCAAGGTGAGGAATCAAAAGTATGGTTTATTACAAGGTGAGGAATCAAAGTAGGTTATTGCAAGTGAGGAATCAAAAGTATGGTTATTTGCAAGGTGAAGGAATCAAAAGTATGGTTCAATGCAAGTGAAGGAATCAAAAGTATGGTTAATTGCAAGGTGAGGGAATCAAAAGTATGGTTCAATGCAAGGTGAAGGAATCAGAAGTATGGTTTAATGCAAGGTGAAGGAATCAAAAGTATGGTTCAATGCAAGGTGAAGGAATCAGAAGTATGGTTTAATGCAAGGTGAAGGAATCAAAAGTATGGTTTAATGCAAGGTGAAGGAATCAAAAGTATGGTTAATTGCAAGTGAGGGAATCAAAAGTATGGTTTAAATTAATGCAAGGTGAGGGAATCAAAAGTATGGTTTAATGCAAGGTGGAGGAACCTAAAGTATGGTTTAATGCAAGGTGAGGGAATCGAAGTATGGTTAATGCAAGGTGAGGAATCAGAAGTATGGTTTAATGCAAGGTGAGGGAATCAAAAGTATGGTTTAATGCAAGGTGAGGGAATCAAAAGTATGGTTTAATGCAAGGTGAGGAATCAAAGTATGGTTTAAGCAGGTGAGGGAATCAAGTATGGTTATGCAAGTGAAGGAACCTAAAGTATGGTTTAATGCAGGTGAAGGACCTAAAGTATGTTTAACTCTAGGAAGGAATCAAAAGAAGTGAATGCAGGGTGAAACAGTCAAAAGTAAGGTTGAATGCAAGGTGAAGCAATCAAAAGTAAGGTTGAATGCAAGGTGAAGCAATCAAAAGTAAGGTTGAATACAGGTGAAAGAATCAAAAGTAAGTTGAATGCAAGGTGAAAGATCAAAAGTAGGGTTGAATGCAAGGTGAAAGAATCAAAAGTAGGGTTGAATGCAAGGAGAAAGAATCAAAAGTAAGGTTGAATGCAAGGTGAAAGAATCAAAAGTAAGGTTGGATGCAAGGTGAAGCAATCAAAAGTAGGTGAATGCAAGGAAGAATCAAGTAGGTGAATGCAAGGTGAAAGAATCAAAAGTAAGGTTGAATGCAAGGTGAAAGAATCAAAAGTAAGGTTGAATGCAAGGTGAAAGAATCAAAAGTAAGGTTGGATGCAAGGTGAAGCAATCAAAAGTAAGGTTGAATGCAAGGTGAAGCAATCAAAAGTAGGTTGAATGCAAGTGAAGCAGTCAAAAGTAAGGTTGAATGCAAGGTGAAAGAATCAAAAGTAAGGTTGAATGCAAGGTAAGCAATCAAAGTAAGTTGAATGCAAGGTGAAGCAATCAAAGTAAGGTTGAATGCAAGGTGAGCAATCAAGTAAGGTGAATGCAAGGTGAAAGAATCAAAAGTAAGGTTGAATGCAAGTGAAGCAGTCAAAAGTAAGGTGAATGCAAGTGAAAGAATCAAAAGTAAGGTTGAATGCAAGGTGAAGCAATCAAAAGTAAGGTTGAATGCAAGGTGAAAGAATCAAAAGTAAGGTTGAATACAAGACCAGCCGCCGTGACGAAGTGGTTAGCGTCGCGGACTCCCGGCTGGGAGGTCGTGGGTTCGAATCCCGTCAGAAGTCATGTGGGTTTTTCTGCCCCGACCGGCTCCTACCCAGAGTTGAGTTGCTGCGGACTCAGTTGGGAAGACTGGGACCACACAGTCGAGTTTCATCTACTTAAAGGATGCGTTTCTGAGAGTGTTGCTCAAATTTCCTGACCAACACTGCAGGTGCCTGTATCTCTCGGGCCTGGTTGACGCCGGGATATATTATGAAAGGAAGCGTAGAGTACAGCCCTGTCATGTAGTCTCAGACTGAAATGGAAATCCGTAGCATCATCTTAATCGTCCTCATTGTCATCGATCAGCATAAAAAAAAATGTCTCAAATTCTGTGGTCCTTCATGCCCTGCTCTCATGGTGACCTCAATTTCGATGTCCTCTCCACGTCTAATGGCCTTGGTTTGGTTCCGTCGGGGTCACCGGTGTCGGCGATTCCATGGGGGCTGTCATTGGACGGACGTGGTGGCGCCCTCCGGGGGGAGAGCTCACTCACGCCGGCTCCGCGACTAAGCAATTATTGTCGTCAGTAGGGAGCTTAGTAGGTGGTGTCCTGCGTATGTTAGATCAGAACAGGCGCCACTGAACACCACCGAAGTGACTCGGCAGCAGTGCAGTGTCTCCTCCGTTGGGTTGCCTCTTGACGACTTGACATGACTGTTCCCTGTGGATTGCCGGTGCCGGGGCTGCGGCGGGGCCGACCGGGCTGTGGCTGTGGACGGGGTGTCGGAATGAGCGGCGTGGGTGCACTGCCTCTGAGGTGGCACAGAGGTTGGGACAGCAAAAAAGTTGAATACAAAGTGAAAGGTCATAAGTATAGTAGAATGCAAGGTGAAAGAATCAAAAGTAGGGTTGAATGCAAGGTGAAAGAATCAAAAGTAGGTTGAATGCAAAGGAAAGATCAAAAGTAAGTAGAATGCAAAGTGAAAGGTCAAAGTATGGGTAGAATGCAAGGTGAAAGAATCAAAAGTAGGGTTGAATGCAAGGTGAAAGAATCAAAAGTAGGGTTGAATGCAAGTGAAAGGATCTAAGTAAGTTGAATGCAAGGTGAAAGAATCAAAAGTAGGTTGAATGCAAGGAGAAAGAATCAAAAGTAAGGTTGAATGCAAGTGAAAGATCAAAGTAGGTAGAATGCAAGGAGAAAGAATCAAAAGTAGGTTGAATGCAAGGTGAAAGAATCAAAAGTAGGGTTGAATGCAAGGTGAAAGAATCAAAAGTAAGGTTGAATGCAAGGAGAAAGAATCAAAAGTAGGGTTGAATGCAAGGTGAAAGAATCAAAAGTAAGGTTGAATGCAAGGGAAAGAATCAAAAGTAAGGTTGAATGCAAGGTGAAAGAATCAAAAGTAAGGTTGAATGCAAGGAGAAAGAATCAAAAGTAGGGTTGAATGCAAGGTGAAAGAATCAAAAGTAAGGTTGAATGCAAGGAGAAAGAATCAAAAGTAAGGTTGAATGCAAGAGAAAGAATCAAAAGTAAGGTTGAATGCAAAGTGAAAGGTCGTAAGTAAGGTAGAATGCAAGGTGAAAGAATCAAAAGTAGGGTTGAATGCAAGATGAAAGAAGCAAAAGTAGGGTTGAATGCAAGGGAAAGAAGCAAAAGTAGGGTTGAATTAAGAGAAAAAAACAAAATATGAGTGAATCCAAGGAAGCAGAATAAAAAGTGGGTTTGCTAATGCAAGATCAAAGAACAAAGTTATGGGGCAAGGAGAAAGAATCAAAAGTAAGGTTGAATGCAAAGTGAAAGGTCGTAAGTATAGTAGAATGCAAGGTGAAAGAATCAAAAGTAGGGTTGAATGCAAGGTGAAAGAATCAAAAGTAGGGTTGAATGCAAGGTGAAAGAATCAAAAGTAGGGTTGAATGCAAGATGAAAGAAGCAAAAGTAAGGTTGAATGCAAGGTGAAAGAATCAAAAGTAAGGTTGAATGCAAGGTGAAAGAATCAAAAGTAGGGTTGAATGCAAAGAGAAAGAATCAAAAGTAGGGTTGAATGCAAAGAGAAAGAATCAAAAGTAGGGTTGAATGCAAGGTGAAAGAATCAAAAGTAGGGTTGAATGCAAAGAGAAAGAATCAAAAGTAGGGTTGAATGCAAGATGAAAGAAGCAAAAGTTGGGTTGAATGCAAGGTGAAAGAATCAAAAGTAGGGTTGAATGCAAGGTGAAAGAATCAAAAGTAGGGTTGAATGCAAGGTGAAAGAATCAAAAGTAGGGTTGAATGCAAGATGAAAGAAGCAAAAGTAAGGTTGAATGCAAGGTGAAAGAATCAAAAGTAGGGTTGAATGCAAGGTGAAAGAATCAAAAGTAAGGTTGAATGCAAGATGAAAGAAGCAAAAGTAGGGTTGAATGCAAGGAGAAAGAAGCAAAATGTATGGCAAGATAGAATTGAAAAAAAAAAAAAATGACAGCTGAATCCAAGGAAGCAGGAATGACAAAATGTGGACAGATCTTTAGCTAGAAATGCAGAGTATTCCATAAAAACCATTACTTTGTGGCTCTACCTACTGCTCCTAAACCAGTGCTCCCACTGTGTTCATGTTCCGCGGGGAAAAGTTGTGATGGCTTTGCTGACGGGAATCTGGATCCGTCTGTTGCTATAGATCAGCACTGCAGACCCGTAACAGAATTAAAGGGCTTTGCCCTTGGGTGGCATTCCAGCTTGCCGCAGAGTTTTGTTAAAACTGGTTGAGTGATTTTTGTGTCATTTTGCTGACAGACGCAACAAACAAACAAACAAACCAACCAACAACATTGAGTGAAAGTATATTCTGTTTTTGCGGAAGTACCAGAACTAAAAAACTGAGTTTCATTTTTTTTTTTAAGTTTCGGTTATTTATGACTTATTGTTTTGATTTTCAAGTTTTTTGTTTGTTTGTTTGGTTTCTTTTTTTTTGTTTGTTTCTTTTTTTTGTGTGTGTGTACTTCATTCTTGTTTCTGATGTCGTGTTGGTGTCTGTTGCTAAAGGGTCTTTTGATGGCCCAGGTGAGTGAGTACATGACGATGAGATTGTCGTGCCTTGCCTTGCTTTGCCTCGACTTGCCTTTGACCAGTGCGTTGGTCTGTGTGTGTGTGCAGGGCTGTCTCAGGCATGGAACCAGTTGGGAAAAGCGCGGAGAGAGGTAGGATTGTCGTGGTTTGTGTCCAGCTGTGGTGTTGTGTGTGTTGCATACATGCTGATAGGCACCACACTCACAAATTCCTGCTCACGGCAAACTAATATGAGGCACACTCATGTACATGCACATTCATGTATGCATGCCTGAGCATGCGTAGAGTACACTTACAATTCATGCATTAGTATGTGCAGGTGTGCTTGCACACACACACACATGCACTCGCGCCTGCTTGACACACACACACACACACACATATACGCACACACGCAAGCTCACACTGCACGCATGCACGCACGCACTCATGCATGCATGCACTCTTTCGCATGTGCACTTTCAGAATCAGTAGCACACAGTGACAAGATCTAGACACACAACTGCACACCCATACCCAAATGCATGCATACATGCACGCACAGACAGAAACTGAAGTTTCACAGATACGGATGCATGCACGCAGTCATGCACAGTCTCAAGCATGCACCCTCGCATGTGCGTGCATATACTCATGCAGTCAGTAGTTTTCATGCATGCGCATGCACATACACACTTGCCATGCGCATGTGCGCGCACACTAGCAACACACACACTGTACACACTCATGCACACACACATGCACACACACACACACACACACACACACACCTCTCTCTCTCTCTCTCTCTCTCTCTCTCTCTCTCTCTCTACGCCGGCAAGCGAAACTTGGGCAAGTCAACTAACCTGCGCTAATTATTGATGTCACCCGAGTCTCCTCATCTCAAATTCATGGTGGGTTTGCAGTGAGGTAGGGGCTATCTGTCCAGACGGGGACACTCTAGAACAGGGAATTGTTTTCTCTCTTTTCGTCAACGCTGGCGTCAGGAATGGGTGGATGAGGCGGGGTGGGGGTTGGGATAGGGGGTAGGGGTGCCAGGATGGGGTGGTGGGGATGGGAATCGGTTCCAGAGATAGAGAGGGAAGGGTTTTTTGTGCCCCCTCATCTTTTCGTTTGGTTCCATCCCCGGGAACAGGTTTGTGGAGAGTGACGCTTCCATCGCTGTCAGATTCTAGCACTTTTTCAGACTTGGCCCAGTCTGCCTGCATGGCTGTTTGTCTGTCTGTCTCTTTGTCGGTCTGTCTGTCCCAGTCTCTGTCGCGCTGTCTCTGTCTCTTGTCTGTCTGTCTCTCCTTCCCCCTCTCTCTCTTTCTCTCTCTGCCTGCCTGTCTGTGTGTGTGTGTGTGTGTGTCTGTCTGTCTGTCTGTCTCTCTCCCTCTCTCCCTCCCTCCCATTCTCTATCTCTATCGCTGTCTATCTATCATTCTCTCTGCCGTTCTCTCTCTCTCTTGTCTGTGTGTTTCTGTGTCTCTCTCTTCAGCTCACGCTCTCGGTTTCTCATGTCTGTCTGGATCTCTCTCACTGTCTGTTGCTTCGTTTGTCTGTCTGTCTGTTTGTCTGTCTCTGTTTCTCTTTTCCTCTGTGTGTGCGTGTGTCTTTGCATGTAAAAGACGTCGGAGAGTTGATGTCTGTCTCCCTCTGTCTCTTGTCTGGTCTTTCTCTGTCTGTCTGTCTGTGTATCTCTCTTTCTTCTGGTGCCTTTGTATGTTAAACATACAATAGAAAGACTTGAGTCTGTTTCTCTCTCCGTCCGTCCATCCGTCGGTCCGTCTGTCTGTCTGTCTGTCTGTCTCTCTGTCTGTGTATCTCTCTTTCTTCTGGTGCCTTTGTATGTTAAACATACAATAGAAAGACTTGAGTCTGTTTCTCTCTCCGTCCGTCCATCCGTCGGTCGTCTGTCTGTCTGTCTGTCTGTCTGTCTGTCTCTCTGTCTGTCTGTCTTCTGTCTCTCTCTCTCCTCCTCGTCGTCTGCTCGTCTTTTTCTCTCTCTCTCTCTCTCTCTCTCTCTCACTGTGTCTGTGAGTGTGTGTGGTGTGGTGTGGTGTGTGTGTGTGTGTGTGTGTGTGTGTGTGTGTGTGTGTGTGTGAGAGAGAGAGAGAGAGAGAGAGAGAGAGAGAGAGATTTATAACAGTGTGCTGTTAATCATTTGTAAATCTGTCCCTGTCTCTCTGTCCCTCTGTCTCTGTCTGTCAGTCTCCCTGTGTGTCACAGTCAGGCGATTTACATTTGATCCCGCATTCCAAATGGTTGGAATCGTTTCAAGTGTAAGAACTGTTTATGAGCGCTTTGGCCTGTTTCCACTGGCTAGACAGGAGAGCACGGACACTTTCTTAATGGCAGGACTGACCTGTGAAAGTGCACGTCAATGCAGCAGCGAAGTCAGCAGCTGTTTACTTCAGGGAAGGGCAGCGCCAAAGGCACACCATGCTGGCCTTGTTTCTTTACACCTGGCCGTGTCCAGTCGAAGAATTCAGACAAGGCAGCGATATATGAGGATGACATATGCATGTAAAGTTCACCAACGCAGTGTCTTTGGAGTGGACAGTTGGTCCAAACTGGACTAAGAAGTTTTGCTTTGCCTTTGCTGTAGGCAGCAGCCATTATGCCTTTTTCAGTGTCTTTGGAGTGGACAGTTGGGTCCTAACTGGAGTAAGAAGTTTCGCTTTGCCTTTGCTCTAGGCAGCAGCCATTATGCCTTTTTCAGTGTCTTTGAAGTGGATAGTTGGGTCCAAACTGGAATAAGAAGTTTTGCTTTGCTCTAGGTAGCAGCCATTATGTCTAGTGGCAGCACGCCACTTGGGCGCAGATTTGCGGAAAACTTGCTGATGGCCGGGAGAAAGTAAATTCCAGACAGATTCCAGACATGGCAGCACCGCCTGGCTAGAACACAAACCATATCAGGCCACATGGCAAAGGCCCAAAACGTTCCGCACGAGTTGGTTTGTAGTGTAAGTGCATGAAAACGGCTTGAGAACCGTTCAGACCTGTATGTTTTTTTTGCCAGGCAAATCGCCTGTGTGTGTGGTGTGTGTGTGTGTGTGTGTGATTCATAAATGTATGGAATTCTGTCAGACATAAAAGAGTATTTACTATTCCGACGACTGGAAGAGAGACAAGTATGTTTTATTACAAGAGAAAACGCGATGCGTTTTGACCTCTTTGATCTTCTTCCGGCAAGATAGATAAACTTCAGGACAATGAAGACGAAGAACGAGCAATCACTTGTCCTCAAATGCGATTCGGTCTTTGAACGGGCAGTGAAGTTGTAGAATGGCGTTCAGTTAGGCATGATTTGGAATGCCAGTGCTATTCCCCATCTCTGTTCTTTGCTGGTTTTGTTGATTTTGTTGATTTTTTTTCTTCTTTTCTTTTCTTTTTCTTGTTGTTGTTGATGTTGTTGTCTCACTTCTCGTTGTTTTGACTTCTGATTTTTTCTCCCATCTCATTTTTTTGGCTCGTCTTCTCTTTGTCGTTGACTTTGCATTCCTTACTTTGGTTTTCTTCTTTCAAACTTTTGTTTGTTTTTTTAAGTAGGGGCATTAAAGTTTACCATGGTGATTTCACAATACCAGAATCTGACAGATGACTGTGATGTTCGGACTGTATACTTAAAACAAACATTCATTGAATTTCAAACATTTCACCGAACACAAAACTGAAGTTTACAGTCTGACAAGCTAGATCAGTATCCCCTCTCAAACTAGATCATGCAAAGGTGACTGTCACTGGGCACGCAGAGTTGAAATAGGCTGTGCTAGACAAGGTCCACATGGTTCTTTCCCGCGCTGATTGCATTGGATGTTTCGTTGTGGGATTCCTAGCGCTGCACTGCTAGTGCCTGTGTAGGAGGCCAGCAGGGGCTGATGAAATGAACCCCAGTCCTTGCCAGGAAAATTAGGCTCATGGCTGCTGATGTCTGGTACCGGTGCTCCCCGGAGCAAAGAAAAAAGAAGAAGAAAAAAGCTCCCCGAAAAAAAAGAAAAAAAGTTTTCAAAAATTAGATTCTCAGACCGTTATTTGAAACATTCAGCAAACGTGAAGTCGAACTAAAAGAAAGCGCATGAGCAGGCGACGGCAGTTGCTGGCTGTGACAGGAAGATAGGCTAGCTCTTGTCTGACTTATCCGCCACATACATAGTTTACTGCACATAGGGGACAGGTGAAAACTTCCTACCCTGCGTCTTGCATAGGTCAGAAACAGAGATATCGTCCTGTCCTGTTACGGGTTCATCCATAGGCCGGATTTTGTCTTCCCACCGAGTTTTGTGCAGAAATCACTTCGACAGGTTCCCTGAAACAGTCTTGCTTAAAGGCAGACTTTCCTAACCCGCGCTTTGGATGGGTCAGAAAGAGAGATATCATCCTACCCTGTTACAGGTTCATCCAGAGGCCGGAGTTGGTGATATATTGTCCTGCCCTGTTACAGGTTCATCCATAGGCCGGAGTTGGTGATATATCGTCCTGCCCTGTTACAGGTTCATCCATAGGCCGGAGTTGGTGATATATCGTCCTGCCCTGTTACAGTTCATCCATAGGCCGGAGTTGGTGATATATCTCCTGCCTGTTACAGGTTCATCCATAGGCCGGAGTTGGTGATATATTGTCCTGCCCTGTTACAGGTTCATCCATAGGCCGATTGTGATATATCGTCCTGCCCTGTTACAGGTTCATCCATAGGCCGGAGTTGGTGATATATCGTCCTGCCCTGTTACAGGTTCATCCATAGGCCGGAGTTGGTGATATATCGTCCTGCCCTGTTACACTGGTTCATCCATAGGCCGGAGTTGGTGATATATCGTCCTGCCCTGTTACACTGGTTCATCCATAGGCCGGAGTTGGTGATATATTGTCCTGCCCTTTTACGGGTTCATCCGTAGGCCAGATGTTGTCTTCCCACCGAGTTTTATGTAGAAATCACTTCGACAGTTTCCCTGTAACAATCTTGCTTAAAGGCAGACAGACTTAAAGACAGACAAAACCTACAGACATGGTGCAAAACCTCATTGGCGGGAGTAAATGAATTGTTGACAGACTACCAGTGGGACGGGACAGCTTTGGATGAACTTAAAGACAGACAAAATCTCATTGGCGGGAATTGTTGACAGACTACCAGTGGGACGTGACAGCTTTAGATGAACTTAAAGACAGACAGAACTTCATTGGCGAGGTTTGTTGACAGACTACCAGCAGGATGTGGCAGCTTTGGATGAACTTAAAGACGGACAAAACTTCATTGACAAAACTTCATTGGCGGGGAATTGTTGACAGACTATTAGCGGGATGTGACAGCTTTGGATGAACTTAAACCTCATAGGCGGGGTAAATGAATTGTTGACAGACCACCAGCGGGACGGGACAGCTTTGGATGACCTGAAAGACAGACAAAACCTACAGACATGGTGCAAAACCTCATTGGCGGGGTATTGTTGACAATCAGCGGGACAGGACAGCTTTGGATGAACTGAAAGACAGACAAAACCTACAGACATGGTGCAAAACCTCATTGGCGGGGTTTTGTTGACGGACTACCAGCGGGACGGGACAGCTTTGGATGAACTGAAAGACAGACAAAACCTACAGACATGGTATTGTTGACAATCAGCGGGACGTGACAGCTTTGGATGTGACTTGCTCGGGAAGGTCCATGTGGACGTGACAGGAGGATGGTCTTGCCTACCGTTACGGTTTTTTTTTTTTTTTTTAAAGAAAAATCATGATTTAATCCGCCAGACAAAGGGAACAAACAAGTTACAGACAAAACATGACGCGTTTTGACCTCTTTGGGCTTGTTCAGGCAAGAGAACAACATTCAGGACAAGAAAAACGGAAAACGAACAATCACGTATCTTCTCGAATTCGTGACAAGAGGGCGTTGAATGAAAACGAAACCGTTGGGAAGGAAACAATGCGAGTTGAAATAATAATGATGATGGTAATGATAATGATAATGATGATGGTAATGATAATGATAATGATGATGGTAATGATAATGATGATGGTAATAATAATGATAGCAATGGTAGTAATAATGATAATGATGATGGTAATGATAATGATAATGATGATGGTAATAATAATGATAGCAATGGTAGTAATAATGATATGATGTAGCATCGTTTTCATTCAACGCTCAACTTATGCCGAAATCGAGGAGATGAGTGATTGTTCGTTCTTCGTTTTCAATGTCCTGAATGTTGTTTATCTTGCCTGAAGAAGACCTAAGAGGTCGAAACGCGTCATGTGTTGTCTTGTGATTTGTTGGTCCCTGTTATCTGGCGGATTAACAAAAATTTTCTTTTTTGTTTCAGTTGCCGCCTGCAATCACCTCACATTGAAACTAACTGGAATCACATTGACAATTCTGGCTGATCTTGCTTAAAGACAGACTAACTCAGAGACAGACAAACCAAGAGACACCAATGAAAACCCCGTTGGTGGGGGGGAGTGAAACCTTGTCCAGAGATGTCCCACCTGATGTGATCTTTGACTTTCTGAAAGAGATCAACATTTTTCATCTCATCCCAGATTTTCACGGAAGAAAGATTTTTAACAGAATTTCGGCGGTATGTGTTTAGGTGCATTTTAAAGGGTTGTGTGAATTAGGTTTTTTTTTCTTCTTCTTAAATATGACTTGTGAGTTAACTTCAACGCAGTGACAGCCCTGATATAGCCCTTTGCGGTTGGCTGGGCTATCAGCAACATCACCTTACCGTTGGATCGGCCAGTACTTCACAGACGACAAAATTATCCCCCATGAATGGGCAGCTGTGCCTCGAGTCAGGCGAAAACTTCCCTAGCTGCGCATTGGACAGCTCAGAAACAGAAGCAGTGTTCCACGCTGCGTTATCGTGGCTTTATTCCCTAGGCCACTTTTGTTTTGGTTTTGATCTTTCCACCGAGTTTTATGGAAACCACCAAGACAGTTTCAGTGTAATCTTGCTGATGAAGACAGACCAGCTTAGAGGCCGACAAACCAACGGACACTGTGTAAAACCCCATTGGCTAATAGTCGACAGACTACCAGCGGGACAGTGACAGCTTTGGTGGCGTGACTTGGTTGGGCAGACTGATGTAGACCCGACAGGAAGATGGGCATGTTACAGTGTTTTTGTTTTGTTGTTTGTGTTTTTTTGCATGGGTCGTCCCGCAGGACAGCCGTTGTAGGTTGTCGCTCGCTCTTCTTCACCCAGCCCCGCGTTAAAAAAAAAAAAAAAAAACAAGCAGAAAAGCGCTTTTTCGGCTCAACGAGTGGTTTTAGAAAATGTCAGCGACTAACGTCCACGGCTGTGTTTGTTCACCCTTGTGTAGTAAGTAACTCGGGGCGCGAAGTGTGAGCACCACACACCTTTGAATGGAGAAGGCGATACGGTCCACATTCACCTCGGCAGGCTGTATTTGTGCTATTGACATCCTTGCATTGAAAGTACAGAGGCCTAATAAAAAAAAAAAAAGAAGAGAGTTTGAAGTAGAGATGGTCTGTGTGTGTGTGTGTGTGGTGTGGGGGGGGTGGGGGGGGGGGAGAAGTAAGTGGATAGAAAGTTTTTGTTTGTTTTGGAGGGTAGAGGTAGGGGACAGGGAAGGAGTGAGGAGAGGGAGGATATGCTGGAACCCCCCCCCTTCCCCGCCGTCCCCAAACTCTCCCCGTGCTAAAAACCTGCATTGGGCGTTAAAAGCGGTGTGTCATTGCTTTGCAAGCCCCAGTCATCAGCCCAAGCCATTGGCAGACGCTCCTTTCAAACGGGGTGAATAGCCCGATATCGATCCCGATGGAGCTGAAATCAATCTATCGCCACCGTGGCTGTATCAATATTTATGGCTGCTGTGCAGTCTTGGAGGAAGCGCTCAGTTACCACTCCCCCCCCCCCCCCACACACACACACACTCCCTTTTGATGGAGGAAAAAAAAGCAGAAAAGGAATGCATTAATGAATAAATGAAAGAGCTTCAAACGAGTAAACCAATAGACGAATAAATGGAGTAAATATTCCGATCAATGCGTGTTTGGTGGGAGGGATCAATGCGTGTTTGGTGGGAGGGTGGGGTTGTTGTTTGGTGTTTGTATGCAGTATGCATGAATGTTAAACGAGCGTGTTTGTTCGCTTTACAGTTTAACGTCTCTTCATTTGAAGTGAAATTACATGGTTGTATATATAACCATGTAAAGAACCATTAATCTCTACTTAATAGATATGATTTTGTGTGCTTGCGTGAGCATACGAGTGTGTGTGTTTATATGTGCGTGCGCACGCAAGTTGTGTGGTTGTGTGTGTGTGTTTGTGTGTGTGTGTGTGTGGTGTTGTGTCAATATGTATATGTGTGTGCTTGTGTATCTGTGTGTGTGTGTGTGTGGAGGAAAGCGCATGAAGACAGGCCCGAGTTGTGTGAAGACAGTGGCATTCCTGAACGCCTCTGTTGAGAGCCCAGGCAACGCTGCTTATGAAAGCGCTAAGGAATATTCCTGTCTGAAAGAGAGTGGGAGGGAGGTGTGGTGAGCAGAGTGGGAGGGAGGTGTGGTGAGCAGAGTGGGAGGGAGGTGTGGTGAGCAGAGTGGGAGGGAGGTGTGGTGAGCAGAGTGGGAGGGAGGTGTGGTGAGCAGAGTGGGAGGGAGGTGTGGTGAGCAATGGAGGTGGGAGTAAGGAGGAGGGAGTCGGGTATGTGTGTATGTAAGTGTGTGTGTGTGTGTGTGTGTGTGCATGCGTGCGCGCGCATGCGTGTTTGTTCACGCCTGTGCGTGTGTGTGTGCATGCACAAGAGAGACTGAGAATGAGTTTCTGTGTTCGTGTGCGCGTGTGCACAGAGAGAGAGAGAGAGAGAGAGAGATGTGTGTGTGCACCCATGTTCTTTTGAGTGTGTGAGAACAAGTATGTGGAAGAGTGCTTAAGCCTGTGTGTGAGTGTACGTACATCTGTTAGTGTGTTGTATATGTGAGCTGGTAAATGTACAAGAGAGAGAGAGAGTGGGGAGAGAGAGGGCGGGAGGGAGGGGAGAGGGAGTGAGAGAGAGAGAGAGAGAGAGAGAGAGAGAGAGAATGTGTTCTGTGTATTAGTGTGTGAGAAAGAGAGTGTATGTGTGTGTTAGTATGAACGCGCATGTGAGAGCATGTATATGTAAGAGTGCTGAAGTATGTGTGCGCACGCGCATGTGTTTGTGTGGTGTGTGTGTGTGTGCGCGCGTGCGTGTGTGCGTTCGTTTGTTCGTGCGTGCATGTGTTTGAACC
>CM065735.1:60926595-60933555 GCA_033310375.1 Conus canariensis | reverse complement strand
CCCTGTTACAGGTTCATCCATAGGCCGGATTGGTGATATTTTGCCCCTCCCTGTTACAGGTTCATCCATAGGCCGGGAGTTGGTTATATCGTCCTCCCTGTTACACGTTTCATCCATAGGCCGGAGTGGTGATATTTTGTCCTGCCCTGTTACACTGGTTCTCCTAGGCCGGAGTTTGGTGATAATTGTCCTCCCTTTTACGGGTTTCCGTAGGCCAGATTTGTCTTCCCACCGAGTTTTTAATGTAGAAATCACTTCGACAGTTTCCCTGAAACAATCTTGCTTAAAGGCAGAACAGACTTAAAGACAACAAAACCACAGACATGGCAAAACCCCATTGGCGGGAGTAAATGAATTGTTGACAGATTTACCATGGGACGGGACAGCTTTGGATGAACTTAAAGACAGACAAAATCTCTTTTGCGGGAATTGTTGACAGACTACCGTGGGACGTACAGTTTTTAGATGAATTTAAAAGACAGACAGAACTTCATTGGCAGGTTTTTTTTGAACAGACTACCAGCAGATGTGGCAGCTTTGGATGAACTTAAAAGAGGACAAAACTTCATTGAAAAAAACTTCATTGGCGGGAATTGTTGACAGACCAATTAGCGGGATTGACACTTTGGATGAACTTAAACCTCAAGGCGGGTAAATGAATTGTTGACAGACCACCAGCGGGACGGGACAGCTTTGGATGACCTGAAAGACAGACAAAACCTACAGACATGGTGCAAAACCTCATTGGCGGGGTATTGTTGACAATCAGGGGGACAGGACACTTTGGATGAACTGAAAGACAGACAAAACCTACAGACATGGTGCAAAACCTCATTGGCGGGGTTTTTGTTGACGGACTACCAGGGGGACGGGACAGCTTTGGATGAATGAAAGACAGACAAAACCTACAGACATGTATTGTTGACAATCACGGGACGTGACAGCTTTGGATGTGACTTGCTCGGGAAGGTCCATGTGGACGTGACAGGAGGATGGTCTTGCCTACCGTTACGTTTTTTTTTTTTTTTTTTTTTAAAAGAAAAATCATGATTTAATCCGCCCAGACAAAGGGAACAAACAAGTTACAGACAAAACATGACGCGTTTTGACCTCTTTGGGCTTGTTCAGGCAAGAGAACAACATTCAGGACAAGAAAAACGGAAAACGAACAATCACGTATCTTCTCGAATTCGTGACAAGAGGGCGTTGAATGAAAACGAAACCGTTGGGAAGGAAACAATGCGAGTTGAAATAATAATGATGATGGTAATGATAATGATAATGTGATGGTAATGATAATGTTAATGATATGGTAATGATAATGATGATGGTAATAATAATGATAGCAATGGAAAGTAATAATGATAATGATGATGGTAATGATAATGATAATGATGATGGTAATAATAATGATAGCAATGGTAGTAATAATGATATGATGTAGCATCGTTTTCATTCAACGCTCAACTTATGCCGAAATCGGGGAGATGAGTGATTGTTCGTTCTTCGTTTTCAATGTCCTGAATGTTGTTTATCTTGCCTGAAGAAGACCTAAGAGGTCGAAACGCGTCATGTGTTCTTGTGATTTGTTGGTCCCTGTTATCTGGCGGATTAACACAAAATTTTCTTTTTTGTTTCAGTTGCCGCCTGCAATCACCTCACATTGAAACTAACTGGAATCACATTGACAATTCTGGCTGATCTTGCTTAAAGACAGACTAACTCAGAGACAGACAAACCAAGAGACACCAATGAAAACCCCGTTGGTGGGGGGGAGTGAAACCTTGTCCAGAGATGTCCCACCTGATGTGATCTTTGACTTTCTGAAAGAGATCAACATTTTTCATCTCATCCCAGATTTTCACGGAAGAAAGATTTTTAACAGAATTTCGGCGGTATGTGTTTAGGTGCATTTTAAAGGGTTGTGTGAATTAGGTTTTTTTTTCTTCTTCTTAAATATGACTTGTGAGTTAACTTCAACGCAGTGACAGCCCTGATATAGCCCTTTGCGGTTGGCTGGGCTATCAGCAACATCACCTTACCGTTGGATCGGCCAGTAACTTCACAGACGACAAAATTATCCCCCATGAATGGGCAGCTGTGCCTCGAGTCAGGCGAAAACTTCCCTAGCTGCGCATTGGACAGCTCAGAAACAGAAGCAGTGTTCCACGCTGCGTTATCGTGGCTTTATTCCCTAGGCCACTTTTGTTTTGGTTTTGATCTTTCCACCGAGTTTTATGGAAACCACCAAGACAGTTTCAGTGTAATCTTGCTGATGAAGACAGACCAGCTTAGAGGCCGACAAACCAACGACACTGTGTAAAACCCCATTGGCTAATATCGACAGACTACCAGCGGGACAGTGACAGCTTTGGTGGCGTGACTTGGTTGGGCAGACTGAGTAGACCCGACAGGAAGATGGGCATGTTACAGTGTTTTTTTTTTGTTTTGTTTTTTTTTGCATGGGTCGTCCCGCAGGACAGCCGTTGTAGGTTGTCGCTCGCCTCTTCTTCACCCAGCCCCGCGTTAAAAAAAAAAAAAAAAAAAAAAAAGAGAAAAGCGCTTTTTCGGCTCAACGAGTGGATTGAAAAATGTCAGCGACTAACGTCCACGGCTGTGTTTGTTCACCTGTGTGTAGTAACTCGGGGCGCGAAGTGTGAGCACCACACACCTTTGAATGGAGAAGGCGATCGGTCCACATTCACCTCGGCAGGCTGTATTTGTGCTATTGACATCCTTGCATTGAAAGTACAGAGGCCTAATAAAAAAAAAAAAAAAGAAGAGAGTTTGAAGTAGAGATTTGGGCTGTGTGTGTGTGTGGTGTGGGGTGTGTGTGTGGGTGTGTGGTGGGGGGGGGGGGGGGGAAAAGTAAGTGGATAGAAAGTTTGTTTGTTTTGGAGGGTAGAGGTAGGGGACAGGGAAGGAGTGAGGAGAGGGAGGATATGCTGGAACCCCCCCCCCCCCTTCCCCGCCGTCCCCAAACTCTCCCGTGCTAAAAAACCTGCATTGGGCGTTAAAAAGCGGTGTGTCATTGCTTGCAAGCCCCAGTCATCAGCCCAAGCCATTGGCAGACGCTCCTTTCAAACGGGGTGAATAGCCCGATATCGATCCCGATGGAGCTGAAATCAATCTATCGCCACCGTGGCTGTATCAATATTTATGGCTGCTGTGCAGTCTTGGAGGAAGCGCTCAGTTACCACTCCCCCCCCCCACACACACACACACACTCCCTTTTGATGGAGGAAAAAAAAGCAGAAAAGGAATGCATTAATGAATAAATGAAAGAGCTTCAAACGAGTAAACCAATTTGACGAATAAATGGAGTAAATATTCCGATCAATGCGTGTTTGGTGGGAGGGATCAATGCGTGTTTGGTGGGAGGGTGGGGTTGTTGTTTGGTGTTTGTATGCAGTATGCATGAATGTTAAACGAGCGTGTTTGTTCGCTTTACAGTTTAACGTCTCTTCATTTGAAGTGAAATTACATGGTTGTATATATAACCATGTAAAGAACCATTAATCTCTACTTAATAGATATGATTTTGTGTGCTTGCGTGAGCATACGAGTGTGTGTGTTTATATGTGCGTGCGCACGCAAGTGTGTGTGTGTGTGTGTGGTGTGTTGTGTGTGTGTGTGTGTGATGTGTGTGTGTGTAATATGTATATGTGTGTGCTTGTGTATCTGTGTGTGTGTGTGTGTGGAGGAAAGCGCATGAAGACAGGCCCGAGTTGTGTGAAGACAGTGGCATTCCTGAACGCCTCTGTGAGAGCCCAGGCAACGCTGCTTATGAAAGCGCTAAGGAATATTCCTGTCTGAAAGAGAGTGGGAGGATGGTGTGGTGAGCAGAGTGGGAGGGAGGTGTGGTGAGCAGAGTGGGAGGGAGGTGTGGTGAGCAGAGTGGGAGGGAGGTGTGGTGAGCAGAGTGGGAGGGAGGTGTGGGTGAGCAGAGTGGGAGGGAGGTGTGGTGAGCAGAGTGGGAGGGTGGGGAGTAAGGAGGAGGGAGTCGGGTATGTGTGTATGTAAGTGTGTGTGTGTGTGTGTGTGTGTGCATGCGTGCGCGCGCATGCGTGTTTGTTCACGCCTGTGCGTGTGTGTGTGCATGCACAAGAGAGACTGAGAATGAGTTTCTGTGTTCGTGTGCGCGTGTGCACAGAGAGAGAGAGAGAGAGAGAGAGATGTGTGTGCACCCATGTTCTTTTGAGTGTGTGAGAACAAGTATGTGGAAGAGTGCTTAAGCCTGTGTGTGAGTGTACGTACATCTGTTAGTGTGTTGTATATGTGAGCTGGTAAATGTACAAGAGAGAGAGAGAGTGGGGAGAGAGAGGGCGGGAGGGAGGGGAGAGGAGTGAGAGAGAGAGAGAGAGAGAGAGAGAGAGAGAGAATGTGTTCTGTGTATTAGTGTGTGAGAAAGAGAGTGTATGTGTGTGTTAGTATGAACGCGCATGTGAGAGCATGTATATGTAAGAGTGCTGAAGTATGTGTGCGCACGCGCATGTGTTTGTGTGGTGTGTGTGTGTGTGCGCGCGTGCGTGTGTGCGTTCGTTTGTTCGTGCGTGCATGTGTTTGAACCAGTTTGTGCTAGAAAATGAGAGAGAGACAAACAGAGAGGGAGAGAAAGAGAGAGAGAGTGTGTGTATGCGCGCGTGTGTGTGTGTATTGCATCACAAATACATTGTGTGTTAGAGAGAGAGAAAGAGAGTGAGTGAGAGAGAGAGAGTGTGTGTGTGTGCGTGTGTGTTGCATCACAAATGCATCATTTAGTGTAATAAAATAAGGTGCCGTTGTTTGTGTCCCCTTTGAATTTACTCAGGTGTGCATGTCTTTTACTGTTGGTGAAGATGAATTATATATAAAACTGATTAGTCTAGATCTCCTTTCAAGTCAGCAGTGCATTTTTTCCCAGCAGCCCCTTTATAGGTCACTCTCACTGGTCCCAGTATTGTTTGGGGATCACACACACACACGTGCACGTGCGCGTGCGCGCGCGCCGCACGCACACACACACACACACACACACACACACACACACACACACACACACACACACACACACACACAAAACACACTCGCACAAGAAAAAAAACAAACACTCACACACACACACACACACACACACACACACACACACACACACACACACACACACACACACCAGCCAGTGCTTAACACGCAACGACGAGTGCTGGAAGACCAAACTACATGACATGATGGTGGATAGATACCTAGTCCCCCACCCCCACCCTCACCCTCACCTCCACCTCCACTTATTTTTTTCTTATTTTTTTGCCTTGTATATGATTGGAGATGAAGGCCTTTTCAAGGAAGACTCCTGAGCTAAACTAGATCGCCGGCCATCCTTACCACGAAGTTGTCACCCAGAAAGTCTAGGTCAGAAATTGCTAGTAAACATTGCCCGTGTCGTTCTTATATGTGTGTGTGTGTAAGAGAGAGAGAGAGAGAGAGAGAGAGAGAGAGTCAGAGATAGTGTGCATGTGTGTGTGTGTGTGGGGGGGGGGGGGGGGTGCGTGCGTGCATGCGCGCGCGTATGTGTGTGAGAGACAGAGAGAGAAAGAGAGAGACTGTGTGTGTGTGCGTGTATGTGTGTGCGTGCGTGCGTTAGAAACGGTCGTAATTTTAATGATGGGTTCTTCGGATGGTGAAAGTGTGTAAAGTTTTTATGGTGGTAGCCTAATAGCGGTTTGGTTTTCAGTTCTGATCAGATTGGTTTGACTGGACAGTGCTGGAGTGAACCAATAGTCTGCCAGAATAGCGGTTTGGTTTTCAGTTCTGATCAGACTGGTTTGACTGGACAGTGCTGGAGTGAACCAATAGTCTGCCAGTCATAAACGTTATGCTCCTTTGGCGTTGATTCACCTTTCAAGAAGTGATGGCAAACTAATTGCTTTTTTTCTTCTTCTTTTTTGTTGATTTTTTTTTTTTAATTTGCAGGTTGAGCCCAACAGACGCCCTTAAAATCAAGCCATTACGTTATCACTTGACCTTTGGTGTGATAAGTGAATGTAATAAATCACATGTGGATATCTAGACTGCGGTTGGGATTGGAAAAATAGAACTGAGACAGAGAAAATGGGTGGGTGGGTGTGTGTGAGGGGGGGGGGGGGGGGGGGGGGGGAGACACATCCTTAGGTAGCGTGAAAGTTTGGCTGTTCCATTTATCGAGCACATCTAAAGATCGGTTCAGCTGATTTTTTTTTTTACAACTTCACGCGTCATTGCCTTCATGATTCGCATCACACGCGTCAGTTAGGTGCCGAAAAAAAGAGATTCTCAACCGTTGCCAATGCCAGCAGATTCCACAGACTGAGCGAGACAGCAGAACGAACGAAAGTCGTAAAGTGTTGTTGGTGTGGAATATAGAGTGGCCTTCTGAATGCGTTTCGTTTTGTACAGACGTAGTTGAGGCCTAGATGAATGACGCCGATATCCCAGCCACTTGGGATAAGTACTGAAGTTCTTTCTTTCAGGACAAAAATGCGGTGGAAAAAATGTGTTTGGGCCATATATATATATATATACTACTAAAAACAATTGAAGTACCACCCCTAATTTTTGTATGCAATTTTTAAAAAGCTCTGATACACCAATTAATATTGATAATTGAATAAACTCTGCTGGATAAGCTTACCCGGTTCTCAAATACTACTCCTCGTGCATTTTTGTTATGTTAAAGTCGGTCAGCAGTTATCTACCGCGTCGCATCTGAGGCAAAAAAATCCCGAGAAATTATCGAACTTGTGTCGCTCCCAGATTTTGACACAGACACAGCAAGAAAAAAAAATGTGATGCACGTGAAAGCAAGGTCTTTTCTGAGCAGAATTGCAATCAGTTAGTACATTTGACGGGTATAAAAAGTCGCGAAATTTAGGAAGATTTAACCAAGCCTGCGAGACAACGACTAAGCAACACCGACAGAGGAAGAGCGATAGCATGGTACCAAGA
>CM065735.1:60914095-60921595 GCA_033310375.1 Conus canariensis | reverse complement strand
GGTACTACATGGCAGCGCTGCTCTGTCTTCCTATTGACTGGTGTGGACTGCTGTTCAGTCAGCTGGTACTACATGACTGCGCTGCTCTGTCTTCCTATTAACTGCTGTGGACTGCTGTTCAGTCAGCTGGTACTACATGGCAGCGCTGCTCTGTCTTCCTATTGACTGCTGTGGACTGCTGTTCAGTCAGCTGGTACTACATGGCAGCGCTGCTCTGTCTTCCTATTGACTGCTGTGGACTGCTGTTCAGTCAGCTGGTACTACATGGCAGCGCTGCTCTGTCTTCCCGTGGACTGCTGTTCAGTCAGCTGGCACTACATGGCAGCGCTGCTCTGTCTTCCTATTGACTGCTGTGGACTTCTGTTCAGTCAGCTGGTACTACATGGCAGCGCTGCTCTGTCTTCCTATTGACTGCTGTGGACTGCTGTTCAGTCAGTTGGCACTACATAGCAGCGCTGCTCTGTCTTCCTGTGGACTGCTGTTCAGTCAGTTGGCACTACACGGCAGCGCTGCTCTGTCTTCCTGTGGACTGCTGTTCAGTCAGCTGGTACTATATGGCAGTGCTGCTCTGTCTTCCTGTGGACTGCTGTGGACTGCTGTTCAGTCAGTTGGCACTACATGGCAGCGCTGCTCTGTCTTCCTGTGGACTGCTGTGGACTGCTGTTCAGTCAGCTGGCACTACATGGCAGCGCTGCTCTGTCTTCCTATTGACTGCTGTGGACTGCTGTTCAGTCAGCTGGTACTATGTGGCAGCGCTGCTCTGTCTTCCTATTGACTGCTGTGGACTGCTGTTCAGTCAGCTGGTACTACATGGCAGCGCTGCTCTGTCTTCCTGTGGACTGCTGTTGACTGCTTTTCAGTCAGCTGGTACTATATGACAGCGCTGCTCTGTCTTCCTGTTGACTGCTGTGGACTGCTGTTCAGTCAGCTGGTACTATGTGGCAGCGCTGCTCTGTCTTCCTATTGACTGCTGTGGACTGCTGTTCAGTCAGCTGGCACTACATGGCAGCGCTGCTCTGTCTTCCTATTGACTGGTGTGGAGTGCTGTTCAGTCAGCTGGTACTACATGACAGCGCTGCTCTGTCTTCCTGTGGACTGCTGTTCAGTCAGCTGGCACTACATGGCAGCGCTGCTCTGTCTTCCTGTGGACTGCTGTGGACTGCTGTTCAGTCAGCTGGTACTACATGGCAGCGCTGCTCTGTCTTCCTATTGACTGCTGTGGACTGCTATTTACTGCTGTTCAGTCAGCTGGCACTACATGGCAGCGCTGCTCTGTCTTCCTGTGGACTGCTGTTCAATCAGTTGGCACTACATGGCAGCGCTGCTGTGTCTTCTGTGGACTGCTGTGGACTGCTGTTCAGTCAGCTGGCACTACATGGCAGCGCTGCTCTGTCTTCCTGTGGACTGCTGTTCAGTCAGTTGGCACCACATGTCAGCGCTGCTCTGTCTTCCTGTGGACTGCTGTTCAGTCAGTTGGTACCACATAGCAGCGCCGCTCTGTCTTCCTGTGGACTGCTGTTCAGTCAGCTGGTACTAATAGGCAGCGCTGCTCTGTCTTCCTGTGGACTGCTGTTCAGTCAGTTGGCACTACATAGCAGCGCTGCTCTGTCTTCCTGTGGACTGCTGTTCAATCAGTTGGCACGACATGGCAGCGCTGCTGTCTTCCTGTGGACTGCTGTTCAGTCAGTTGGCACTACATGGCAGCGCTGCTCTGTCTTCCTGTGGACTGCTGTTCAGTCAGCTGGTACTATATGGCAGCGCTGCTCCTGTCTTCCTGTGGACTGCTGTTCAGTCAGTTGGCACTACATGGCAGCGCTGCTGTCTTCCTTGGACTGCTGTTCAGTCAGTTGGCACTACATAGCAGCGCTGCTCTGTCTTCCTGTGGACTGCTGTTCAGTCAGTTGGCACTACATGGCAGCGCTGCTCTGTCTTCCTGTGGACTGCTGTTCAGTCAGTTGGCACTACATAGCAGCGCTGCTCTGTCTTCCTGTGGACTGCTGTTCATCAGTTGGCACTACATAGCAGCGCTGCTCTGTCTTCCTGTGGACTGCTGTTCAGTCAGTTGGCACTACATGGCAGCGCTGCTCTGTCTTCCTGTGGACTGCTCGTCAGTTGGCCGACACTACATGTGGTCACTGGTGGCTAGCTTTGATGGCGTGTGTCGTTCACAAGACCGCACGTTGTGCTACCGTTGACTACTTATGCTTTACTTGATATGTTTTTTTCTACCATCCATCCATTTCAGTACAGTAAATGTTGTTTTTTTCTACCATCCATCCATTTCAGTAGAGTAAATGTTTTTGTTTTTTTTCTATCCTCCATCCATTTCAGCAGAGTAAAAAAAATTTTTTTCTACCATCTATCCATTTCAGTAGAGTAAATGTTTTTTTTTCTTTTTTTCTACCATCCATCCATTTCAGTACAGTAAATATTTTTTTCTGCAATCTGTTCATTTTATTTCAGAGGACTACTTCTGTGTGTGTGTGTGTGTGTGTGTGCGCGCGCGCGCGCGTGTGTGTGTGTGTGTGTGTGTGTGTGTGTGTGTGTGTGTGTGTGTGTGTGTTACAGTATAGGTTGTTTAACAGTCATCCAGTCATGGTTTTACTTGTTTTACCTTCGTCCAGCTTCCATCCAGTCATGTTTTTACTTTATAGGTTGTTTTACCTTCCATCCAGTCATGTTTTTACTTTACAGTATAGGTTGTTTTACCTTCCATCCAGTCATGTTTTTACTTTACAGTATAGGTTGTTTTACCTTCCACCCAGTCATGTTTTTACTTTACAGTATAGGTTGTTTTACCTCCATCCAGTCCTGTTTTTACTTTATAGGTTGTTTTACCTTCCATCCAGTCATGTTTTTACTTTACAGTATAGGTTGTTTTACCTTCCACCCAGTCATGTTTTTACTTTACAGTATAGGTTGTTTTACCTCCATCCAGTCCTGTTTTTACTTTATAGGTTGTTTTACCTTCCACCCAGTCATGTTTTTACTTTATAGGTTGTTTTACCTTCCACCCAGTCATGTTTTTACTTTACAGTATAGGTTGATTTACCTCCATCCAGTCCTGTTTTTACTTTATAGGTTGTTTTACCTTCCACCCAGTCATGTTTTTACTTTACAGTATAGGTTGTTTTACCTTCCACCCAGTCATGTTTTTACTTTACAGTATAGGTTGATTTACCTCCATCCAGTCATGTTTTTACTTTATAGGTTGTTTTACCTTCCACCCAGTCATGTTTTTACTTTACAGTATAGGTTGTTTTACCATCATCCAGTTATGTTTTGACTTTATAGGTTGTTTTACCTTCCGTCCAGTCAGCAGCTTAAGGGACTGGCTTTCAAGCCGAAGTCCTCACTGTAGAAGCTGGAGCAAGAGGGTGAGTAGGGCTCATCAGCTTAGGATCAACAAAGCAGGTAAAGCAGCTAAGATTTCTGATCAGGAGGATCAACAAAGCAGGTAAAGCAGCTAAGATTTCTGATGAGGAGGACCAGAACCTGACAGCAATGACAGAGGCAGCTGGAAGGAGTTCCAGCGGGATCTTGTGGACTAGAGGGGCCCATTCTTGTTCTGTAGCAGCAAGGTGAACAGGAATCACCAGTCAAAAGCCTCCTTTTCTTTTGTGTGTGCACGGCTGTAGGCATAATAGGTGAAGGGTGCCCCTTTGGTTCGCGTGGATCGTCGGGAACAGTATCTTATGGTACGACCCCACTCCGACCCCTACCACTACCACCACCACCATCCCCATCCGCTTGCTACAGAAATTTGGTAAACATGAGATCTCCCCCTTCCTCCTCCTACCCCCACCCCACCTTCCTCATATCCCCCCCACCCCACCCCCTCCCCCACCCCCGCTTCTTATAGAAACGAAAGCCACCCACCCCACCCCCTGCACCCCGTTTCCCTCCACACTCCTCCCATCTCTTCCTGTTTTTACAACATGGAAACTCGCGAACCCCGCCTCCCCAGACCGATGTGATTGGTGCCAGATAGTGATGTTCCACAGCTTAGGCCCATCATTCTACAGGAATGGTGATGTATGTGATTGGTGCCAGATAGTGATGTTCCAAAGCTTAGGCCCATCATTCTGCAGGAAAGGCGATGTGACTGGTGCCAGACAGTGATGTCACAAAGGTTAGACCCATCATTCTGCAGGAATGGCGATGTGACTGGTGCCAGACAGTGATGTCTCAAAGGTTAGACCCATCATTCTGCAGGAATGGCGATGTGACTGGTGCCAGACAGTGATGTTCCAAAGCTTAGGCCCATCATTCTACAGGAATGGCGATGTGACTGGTGCCAGATATTGATGTTCCAAAGCTTAGGCCCAGCATTCTGCAGGAATGGCGATGTGACTGGTGCCAGATATTGATGTTCCAAAGCTTAGGCCCAGCATTCTACAGGAATGGCCCCCGAACATTCTGTACCGCAGGGGCCGGTGACCCCAGCACCTTCATTTCCTCTTCCTCTCTTCTCCTCCCCCCACTCTGCCGCCAGACAGCAGTCGGTACCACAGACATACACACAGAGTCGGTACCACAGACATACACACAGAGTCGATAGTTGGTACCAAACTGCCGATTCCTGCCCTCTGTCCTCAAGCAGCGGCAAAGAGAGGTTAGTCCCTAATCATATCGAACACGCCACAGCTATGGTTCTTCGCTGTCAACAAAAGCACAACTTTTTAATCTTTTTTTTTTTCATTTTTTTTTTCACTTTCTTTCTTTCTTTCTTCGTTAATCATTGAAAGAAAAGCGGGGATTGCCAAGTGGGGGAATGGCCTTAAAATTCGGCCACTGTGTTCGGTGTTTCCGAACTGAGTAGAAAGCATTCCAATTGGATATCAACGAATCCAGCTTCCGATATTTTGGTTCTTTGTAAGCACTAGAGAGCCAGCTGGTGGAGTAGTTTAGATGTCTGTGGTGTTCCCAGGTGTCCACTATAGCATGGCAGCACACAGTTTGGAGGGGAGTCAGACGGAAGGTTTGTGTGTGTGTGTGTGTGTGTGTGTCGCGCGCGCGCGCGCGCGCGCGTATGTGTGTGAGCGTGAGAGAGAGAGAGAGAGAGGGGGGGGGGAGAGGAGGGGTCCGTTGGGGAGGACGGAGTGGAGTGCATTGAAGAGTGAAGAGAAGTTTTGTCTGCGGCATTTCCTTGGTGAGCGTCTGGAGCTTTGATTGTGTCTGTTGTGATTTGGCTGTGGCTCCACATGTTGTCATTGTGTTCATTGTGAGGTAGCTGGGCGCGAACTTGGTTAATGTGTCCATTAAGATTTGATGCCTGATTTTAGTATCGTGTCTGTTGTTGTTTTGTTTAAGGCCTGACTTTGTTATCGTGTCTGTTGTGAATTAGTTTGAGGCATGACTTTGTTAGTGTCTTTTATGATTCGGTTTAGGCCTGGTTTTGTTAGTGTGTCTATTATAATTTGGTTTTATTTATCTATTTTTTTAATGGTGTCTGTTCTGGTTCGGTTGTGCCTTGACTATGTAATCGTGTCCGGTCTGATTTGGATGTGCTCTTCGTGATTGTACGTGTTTTGATGAGGTTGTTTCTGGCTTTATCACAAGAAGTTTATGATTTACTTACTTAGACTTAGATGCTCCCGCATCTTGCGATGCATGAGGCAGTCAAGGCGCTCCACTGTGCACGGTCCTCATCCAGTTTGCTAGTGTCACTCCATCTTCTGTCAGCGAGTCCGAGGTCTCTCTCCACTGTCTGTCGGCAGCTCATCCTGGGTCGTCCTCTTTTTCTCTGGCCTGCTAGGGTCCATTTAATGGCTTGGTCTGCAGGTCTTGAAGAGGGTAATCGTAAGACATGACCCAGCCAGTGGAGGCGCCGTCTGCAGACGATGGTTACACGGGAAGCTGTTTGGACCTCTCCCTGACCTCTTCATTTGGTATAAAGTCTGACCGTTTGATGCCCAAGATCTTACGTAGGCACTTAGTATCAAAAGTGCCGAGTTTCTTCTCCAGGGTGGTCTTCAGTTGCCAGGTTTAACAGCCATATAACAGCGTTGAAATCACACTGGACTTATGAAATTTACCTCCAAGATAGTTTCTGTATGACGATAGCCTAGTAGATGTAATGCTGGCTTTGGAAGGGTGGGGACGTCTCGAAGGTCTGTGGTTCGAACCTCAGGTTGCGTGGCAAGCCTTGCTAGTTTCTATCCACTAGTGGTGGTCTGAACGTTGGTTCTGCAGGGGAGATGACCGACTGAGGCCTCGTGTGTACGGTGCACGTGAAACCATGCACAACAAGATAGGATGGTGTTTGTTCCTGGCCAGGTTATGGAGAAAAAATGTCTGAATTTGGTTTTATAGGGAGGCAAAAAGCTGTGCAGACAGGAAAAGAGAAACAACAAGGATGACAGTGTGGGATGGCCACACACTCAGCTCGGGAAGAACAGTCAGGATTTTTACCAGAAGAAATTCATGTGATGAGAACGTACTGCAGTTCAGTAAACTTTCAAAGGCGAACGTTTACAGACGGTCATTGTTGAAAGGCACTTCTGCATTTCTAAATACATCTTTCAGTTTGGGGGCGGTTCATTTCTAAACACATCTTTCAGTTTGGGGGCGATTCATTTCTAAATACATCTTTCAGTTTGGAGGCGGTTGTTTTTTTTTTGTCGTTTAACGTATGAAATGCTCATCTTGCGCCCAATTTAAGGAAAGCAGTTGCTCGTTTCTTTGTTTTCATTGTCCTGAATGTTGATTATTTTGCCTGAAGAAGACTGAAGAGGTCGAAACGCGTTGTATTTTGGCTTGTCATTGGTTTGCCCCCCCCCCCCCCCCCCCTCCTTCGTCTGGAGCATTAATGATAATTTCTCTTTGAAAAAAAAACAAACTTGTGTGAAATCGATGTTTCCGTCTTTTGAAACTAATCTAGCACCATAGGTAAGACTCTCTCTGTCTCTCTCCAGAGCTGGGAGAAGACAGCGGGGTAGACTTAGGGGGGTAGACTTAGGGGGGAGTCCTGTCATTAGACAGGTGGTGGCTCTCAACGCTTCGTTTGTTCTTCTCTGTCATTTAGCCATAGCTTCTTCCCGGAGAACGCTGACAAGTGGGGCGCCTCGTGTTCTGTGGCGTGTGTCCCCGTGGAAGAGTCGGGTGGCGGAGGGGGAGGGGAAGGGGAGGTTGTGGGGGTTGGGTGGGGACGGGGTGAGGAGGGGTGGGGATGGAAAGGGGGGAGGGGGGGGTAGGTAACGGGGAAAAGCGGGAAGAAGAGGACAGGGAGGCGTGATGACGTCGCTGCAAAGAAATAACGGTGCTTGTCCAACAGACTGCCATGACAATGGGACCGGGGGGGGGGGGGGGGGGGGGGGGGGGGGGGGGGGGGGGTAGGTCTGTGGTTAGACAGTCATGGGAGTGGAGGGGCGGGTTGACGGAGCTGTGGGCAGTGGTCATCAGGAGCTGGTCAGCCCGCCAGGTAATGACTGGGCTGCTGTTTGCTGGGGGTGGAGGTTGGGGGGGGGGGGGAGGGGGGAGGAGGGGTGGTGGTCGTGG